>JANAVB010014796.1:35704372-36264372 GCA_029216955.1 Iris pallida | reverse complement strand
GTCGAAGGGCTGATCCTGAAGATACTGACGAAGACAATTCTGAAGGTTATGAACAAGCTCTTCTAGTCCGCAATTTCAAGAAATTCCTTTATTTCAATCGAAGAAAGAAGGAACAACAAGAAGATGACGAAGAAGAACCAACGTGCTACGGCTGCAAAAAGACTGGACACGTTCGAAAAGACTGTCCCTTCACAAAGAAAGGCAACCGATATGAGAAGCCCTACAAGAAGTCTTCTTCAAGAAAGTATGCCAACACTAGCATTTGGCATGAAAGTGAAGCAAGTGATTCCGAGGAAGAAAAGGACTCTCCTCATGACCCCGCTAATGTCTGCCTAATGGCGACATCCGAAAAGGTAACTAGCGAAACTCTCGATGACTTTAATTTTGATGAACTTGGCGATGCATTTAATGATTTACTAAATAACCACAAGAAAGTCGTTAGTAAATATAAGCATGCCAAGGAGAAGATCAAAAGCTATGAAATAGAGATTCAAAACCTTTCTTCTTCGCTTGATAATGTTAGAGACACTCCACCCACGAAAGTCACAAATGAGGTGTCCAAGCTTAAGTTAAGCCTACATGATACCGAAGCCCTTATTGAAAAGCAAAAAATGTAAGATCACAGTACTCAACACTGAGCTTGCTGAAGAAAAGAACATACACAAGATCTCTATTGCTAAAATTAATGGTTTAAATGCTAAGTATAATGAACTGCATGCTGCCTCTAAGAAATTAGAGATTAGATTGAGAAAACAGGTTGTTCAACCTCAAACCCAATCACACAAAATACAAGACCACTCATAATAGTAAAACACGTCACCCACATGCAGCACGTAAACATACCTACATGTACACGTACTCCCATGCAGCACATAAACCACATACACATAGACATTATTATCATAACTATCATTCTGCTGCTACTATCCTGCTAACTATCACCATGCTGCAATTAGATATAACCATCATTCTGTTACTACATATAGTCACTATCCTGCTGTTCCACACAACTATCACCATGCTGCATATAGACATCATTATCAACACGCTCCCAACACAAATAGGCATGCTACTTGCACCTACTATGGATTACATGGTCATATCTCACCACAGTATAGAATTAGGAAATTAGTTGATATCAACCTATATGCATGGGTACCGAAGACTAACATTTCAGGACCCACAAGAACTTGGGTACCAAAGGTCACATCTACTCGTAATGTAGGTGGACCTTCCTCCCTCAACTAAAAGTAAGTGGATTCTCGATAGTGGATGCTCACGACATATGACGGGAGACGCAAATCTTTTTGTATCACTATCGATGAAGAGGGAAGGGTACGTATCCTTCGGTAACAATTTAAAGGACTACATCATAGGTAATGGTACTATTGGTCATTCTCCTTCTCCTGTAAGAAAGGATGTCTGCCTAGTGACCGAGTTAAAGCATAACCTGCTCAGCATAAGTCACCTTGCTGATCATGGATATGATATTAACTTTGGACAAAATAAATGCTATATTTATGATAGGTCAACAGGAGACATCACTTTTGAAGGGATAAGAGAGGATAACATTTACATTTTCTATCTATCTAGAAATACTAACAGTGCAGGAAGATGCCTCTACGCTTACAAGGATGAGAGACTGTTGTGGCACCAGCGTCTTGGTCATGCTAATATAGATACTATTTCCATGTTATCGACAAAGAAGCTACTAAGAGGTCTGCCCGACATCACATTCAAGAAGGACACGGTATGTGCCGAATGTGAACTAAATTAGGCAACCAAATCTTTATTTCGTTCCATAAATACTGTAAGTACTACTAGGTCCTTGCAATTACTACACATGGACTTATTTGGTCCTAGTAGAGTAGCTAGTCTTGGGGAAAAACTCTATGCTTTTGTTATAGTAGATAGTTTTTCTAGATTCACTTAGGTTTTCTTTCTCTCAAACAAAAGGTTCTGTTTTCAAAATTTTTGCTAAAAAGGTTCAAAACGAAAAAGGCTACATGATTACTCGAATCCGAAGTGATCATAGAGGCGAATTCAAAAATCCCGATTTTGAAAAGTTTTGTGATTCAAATGGTTTTGATCATGAGTTTTCTTGTCCTAGAACTCCTCAACAAAATGGTGTTGTGGAGCGGAAGAATAGTACTCTTGGCGATATGGCTAGAGTCATGTTGAATAAATTTTCACTTCCGAAATATTTTTGGGCTGAAGCTGTCAGTACAGCGTGCCATATTTTAAATAGGGTGTTTATTCGACCTATTACGAAGAAAATACCCTATGAGCTTTGGTTTGGTAGGACTCTAAATGTTTTATATTTTAGAGTATTCGGTTGTCGCTACTTTATCCTTAACACCAAAGACAACTTAGGTAAATTTGATGCCAAAGATGACGAAGGTATTTTTCTTGGCTATGCTGCCAAGAGCAAGGGGTATTGTGAAACCCGTAACTTTTAGTTAATTATTTTGAATAACTTAAATTAGTTAATTAATTAATTCTGGAAATTCGATTTTGTTATTTTTCTAAATTATTAAAATTTCGTGTTTGTTAAATTAATATTTTGCCAGATTATTATTAATAGCTAAATAGAAAATTACTAATTTCAAAATAAACATGGATTTTTGTTTTGGCTGACCTAGACCAGAACTTGTTCACAAGTCCCGAACCCGTCTAGAACCCTTAAATTTTTTAGTTAATTTATTTATTAATTAGCTAATTATTAATATAAATTATTTATTTAGGAAAATGGTATTATTAATAAATTCTTGGATTTTAGTTTGGCCTGACCCGTCCCGAACCGGTTCCGGACTCATCTCGTTCCATTTTGGAAATCAAACCCAAATTCAATTTTATTCTTAAAATCCATTAGTTATAATAGTTAATATGAAGTTCTAATCCTATTGTTTAAGAATATAACTATTTAAAGAAAAACAAAATTTTCTTTTTCTTAAAACTTTTTCTCAATCTCATATTTCCATTTTCAGAAAGGAAAACCTTTCTTTTCCTTTCCCTTTTCTAACGCATACTAACCTTTCCCTTAAACTCTCGGCCACCTGGAGCCGCCGACCTCCCGACTCCTCCCCTCCCAAAACTGTCGGCCTCCCCATCCTTTTCCCTCCCGTAACCCCCGCTAATCTCTCCTATTTAAACCCCCTTTCTCTCCTTCCATCCCTCACACCACTCTCAAACCCTAGCCGGAGCTCCACATCCCGGAGTTCCTCTCGACCCGACGTCGGCGCCACTTTCCCCAGGGCCGCACCCTGCCGGCGACCCCCGCCGCCGTTGTCCCCGACCCAGGCCAGCCCGAGCCCAGCGGCTCCGCCCGACCCTCCGTGCCAGCCTTCTGCCGGCGGACCCGACCCCGCTTCTGTCCCGGCGGCCCCCACTCGACGATTTCCGTGCGCTGCTACCCGGCCGCTGTCCCAGCGCCTCCTCGCGCTCAGTCTGTTCCCGATCCGACCGCCCGGTCCGTGTCTGGCTTGATGTTCCGAGTCTGAGGCTACCCTTCAGATTTCGTCAGTTTTGGGTAACCTCTGTTAATCTCAGTAGTTGTCCCTTGGGTTTGTGTCGGTGATAAAATTGGTCCTGATCCCGCAACGGGAATCTGTTGTGAAGTTTCCGATCCTTCGGAATTTCCGAATTTGCCTTTGGCAAGTTTCTGTAGATTTTCGGTTTATTGTTCTGATTTAGTTTCGGGTTTTCCGATTCCATCTCGGATTTTCTGAGAACTCTTCGGAATAGTTTCTGTGATTTTCGGATTTTTCCAAATTGATGGTTTAATATGAGCTGTGGTGTTTTCCGTGTTAGTTTCGGGATTTCCGTTTCGTCTCGGGTTTTCCGAAATTGTTTCGGAAATATTTTCTGTGGACATAATTTATATGATATTTGGGTTTCCCTGGTTTGGGATAATTTGTAGGAAATTATGGCACACTTTTCCCAGTTTTGGGTTATCCCGAAAACAGAGGGAATGCTGTCCGAATTTTCAGAAATATTTTAAAAGGAAATTTTCTATAAAATCTATAATTCCCAAAACCGGCTTTTGCAAAAGATTTATTAAACTTGGTTTTGATTATCGGGCGACGACCATACCGGTCCATGGGCCCTGGCTAAGTGCAAACGAAACCGGTTATACCGGACGTTGAGGCATTAGCTATATTTGACGATTGGACCAATATCTGAGACTCGTAAATTAATTCAAGTTAATTTAAATTATTATTTTATTTTGTAATTAAATTGTAGGATTTTTAGAGACTAACAAATGTCTTCTTCTTATTTAAATTTATGTAATATGGTCTGTAAGGGCATAAGCCCAGTATTTCTCTTTATTTTCTGCGGCCCTGTAATAATGTAGCGTAATTTTTTATCTTTCTTCTGGTTTATTAGTTTAAACACGTAGAATAATAAAATGACTATTTATTTTTGAAATGAAAAATTAATAACATTTTCTCACATTAAATAACTAGTAAAAATTATAAGTTTGCAATTTAACAAATTCACGTTTTCTCATCTAAAAGAAAAACCTTAGTTCATTATATAATATTACAAAACATAAAGTTTTGCTAAATAATCAGAAAAGTGTGAGTTTTCCCAATAAAAGATAAATTAATTGTTCTTTCGTAATTTTATAAACTAGTAAATTACATCGATAGATGTGTTTCAGTAGTTCTTATTAATAATATAAAACTGGACTAGGACAAAACTTCTAGAAATTGAAACTAGCACACCTAGAGATGGTATCAATTTTTGGTTCTAAGACAGGATTCTCAAACTGTAGGATTTTTCAAGGACGAACTTGAGTTTCTTCCCGGTACCGACATCTCACTCCAGTCATAAACAAGGCAAGTACAGTTTGTGGTAGTTTACAATTATTTAGTAATAGTTTTACTGTAAATTTAAACCACGAGGCAACACGGAACTCTCTCTGAGAGCATTGACTGTTTAATTGTTGGGTACTGGAGGAATAGTGTAATGAGTATGACCACATCCAAAATAGTACAATGACTGTGTTAGCTTACCCCTCACACACACGGGGATAAGCCATATCGTATCAATAGGATACAACTGTACAACCCAATCCGGTCATATTCATTGCCTATTCATATCACACTTTTTTAACTGTTGAAAAACCTTTTACTTCAAATTATTTAAAAATACATAATTCCATTATTATTTCAATTGTTAAAATATCATGAATTGTACTTTGCTCCCTCCTGACTGGAGACTATATTTTTAGGTCCTATTGATGATACAGAGCTACTGATTAGTAGTTACTATGATCCTGAACTGTACCCGGCTGTTCTACCAGAGGATGATGATGAGGAGATTGCCAATTAGTTTTATTTTCAGCTTATGTTATTGTGGAAGACAATTATTTTATTTCAGTTGTGGGTTGTATTAAAAATTTTGTGTTTGGACAAGTTTTAATTATCGGATTATTAAAGTTGTGACAATTTGAATTTGTGTTGTTGAATACCTGCATGAGTATTACAGCTTACTACCGCCGTCTCAACAACGGTGCAGGCTCGGCATGATCCGATTCGACCCAAGAAATTGGGACCGGGTCGTGACATGTTTTTAGTGGTGGCCCATGCAGGTCTGAACAACGACTTAGGAAAATATCTAGAAACATTTAGAACACTAGAACATTAAAAATTGTCACAACATAGGACCGTTATATATTATAAATATTTTTGCTTGTTATAGACTGGTAGGTTACCTTGCTTATGTTTATATCCTAAACCTTCCAGAATATGGCCACTGACAAGACCAACCCTGCTGGCGATGGGGTATCTTCACCCTATCATACCCCACCTCCCCAATCAAGTCCGGAGCCTACACCTCGGCATCTGGCCGACCGTCCCCATAATACAACGACGGATCCATCATCTTCCCAGACGGAGATGCACCCCCCTGTGGTATTGCCCACTCCAGCTGCCCCACCGGTACCTGTGGACCCCACTGACCTCATAGGTCTGCTAAGAGGAGTGCTAGAAGCCCAGAGAACTCAAGCTGAAGCTCATCGCGAGCAGACGGCGATTATGAGAGAAGGCTGTAGGGTGTGAAAATTATGACACGCTGACATAAGACTCAGTCCAAGTCATACGCTCAAAGCCATACGCTCAGTCCAAGTCATACGCTCAAGGCCATACGCTCAGTCAAGGCCATACGCTCATCCAAAGGCCGTACGCTCAGTGAATATTTTATTATTTTCTGAGATGACAGCACAGCATATATTTAATAAAGGATGAATCTGACACTTCGTCTTTCGTGCAAAGACAGCTGTCCAATGGAGACTAGCCGTCGTATATGTTTTCGAATAGTCGGTTTTGTCTTTTACGAGGACAGCTCAGCATTTCTCATAAATGTAAAAGCCATCATTACTGTCAGTTTTGACAGTCTGTCAACCATCATATCCGCAGTCACGACGCTCGAGAAGATTTTGTCAGTTATTGGAAGATATGGCGTATCAAAGAAGATTGATGATGGCCACGTGTCTACTTATTCAAACATGCCACGTGTCTACTTATTTCTTATACGACTCCTTCCAATTAAGTGAGCGTATGGATCTCATACGAGTTCTTCCAACTAAGTGAGCGTATGGATCTTATACGACTTCTTCCAACTAAGTGAGCATATGGATCTCATACGACTCCTTCTCAACCAAGTGAGCGTATGGATTCCATACGACTCCTTGACAAGTGAGCGTATAGTTTCCATACGACTCCCTGTCAATAATGTGAGCGTATCAGCTTTATATGGTTCTACGCTATCCAAGTAAGCGTATGCAAGACATGTGCCTTCAAAGCTAGCGTATGACTCTTCTTCTAAGGCAGCGTATCACAGCAGTTATGTCCAGAATGATTTTCAACGAGCAGTTAACACACGTTCTCACGTGTCCTGTACTCAGTTATCCACTTCTTCAGAAGTTATGCAACGTGGCATTCATGCCATCAATCTCTCCTGAATATGCTCCACTACTTTTAACCGCACGCTAATGTGTCTCCATCAGAATTTGCCACGCGTCCCTGTAGTTATGCACACGTCAAGTAACTACCTGAGCGTATGCTTAAGGACAGTTATCCTGAACTCTATAAAAGAGAGTTTCTTCATCTTCATCAGACACTACAGTCAATTTCAGAGAGAACAGAGAGATTGCCCAGTTGCTGTCCAAGTTCTTCAAAGTTCGAGTCTTCTTCATCGCATCGTCCAAGGGATAAAGTAATCGTCTTCTAGATTAGATTCCTACAGTTGTAATTTTCTCAGATACAAAATAAATAAAGTGAATTTATTTATGAAAAACAAATTGGCGACTCTGCTGGGGAAAGCTGTCTCCTCCAACGAGATAGCAATAACTCAATGCGATACTTCGTCGATCGGCTTGACGAAGAAGACGATGGTTGTACAATTCGACCAATCGGCTTATGAAGAAATGCTCAAGGCGAAGGAGGGCCGCACTGCTTCCTCCGCTCTTTCTGCTGCCAAGAAGAAGGGACGCTCTGTCTATGTCCCTAAGTCTTCTGCAGCAGTCCGAGACGCTTCTGTCACTTCTCATGCTGACAAGAACACGTCTTCAACTTCCATGAAGCACACTACGACTTCTCTGAACACGGCAACAGTGGCTTCTCCTTGTCACGCTGACAAAGTTGGTTCTTTAACCAAGTCAGCGTGTACAAGGAAAACCATTTCTGGACATGTCAAAGTCCCTTCTCCCTCTACTCTTACGACAGCAGTCGGCTCTTTAGCCATTGATGACTCTGAGCGTATGGCATTCAAAGGGCAGCGTACGGCAAAGGCAGCGTACAAAAGCCAACATCTGGCAGCGTACGCTAAGCCAAAGCCAGCGTATGCTAATAAAAAGGCAGCGTATGGCCAGAAGTCCAAACTGAAGTCAGCGTATGCTAACAGATACAGTCCTTTGACTGTTTCTCAAAATCAAGCTGGGGGTTCTCTTCCACAGAACATACAAATGATTCCCCCTCAACTTGCACATCTTGTGCCAACCAGGGAGAAAGACTCTTTAGTCAACTCCTCTACTCCTAAGGTCTTTACCTCTGGAGTTAATTTGACTAGTACTCTTACTAGATCAAACAATGGAAAACGTCTTTTGGCTAATTCCTCCAAAGATGGATTATTATCGACTCCTAGTCGGAATAATACTCATCTTCCTTCTCTCAAAATTTCTCGGTCTGAGAAAGGCAAATTACAAGTATCCAAGACTGATATCAAAGTCAGATCTCCTACGGATCTTCGTAACAAGCTTAATCAGAATCGTCTCGGTTCTACTGAGACAAGTATATTAGACCCTGATGCAGAATATGCCAAGAACTATGTGGCTCAAATTAATCAGTCTTTATACACTCAGGAACCAAGAAGACAGAAGAACAAAAGACAAGTTTCTACACAGAAACGATCTTCAAGTACTTCCCAATATGTTCCAACAGATCTCCGGGAGTATTTGCAAAATAAACGGAGAATTGACACTCCGTCAGGCTATGATATTGCTCATATTTGTCATGAAAAGCATGGTTGCAACTTCCAACCTCGAGTTGTAATTCAATGTTGTTGTTCACCAAAAAGATAATCTATTTTCGAACAGATTCAATATGAACCAATGTTGGATGAAGATGAACCTCTTTATGCTTATGTCAATATGACCTCCAGAAATATTGGGGGTAGCATACGGTCTGATGCTATATCAGACTCTGAAGATGGTGTTTATCTCGGCACCCGATCCAGGACCGGAGCCTTGGCCAGAGCCTCTTCTTCTTCTCATCCAAGTGGTAATCCGGAGATCACAGAAGACTTCCTTGGAGAATCTAACTTTCCAGTATTGACTCCCGTAAATAGCCCCGGAAAAGATACTGATTCACACAGTGATGATTCAGAACAGACTGTTTCATCATCTATTCCTCGAATGATTACCACTTACATGGCAGAGGGCAATCATGAACCTTCGACTAGCACCGAAGCTCATGAACAAAGGATTTCTTCCTTAGAACAACAGTTGCGAGCTATGGCAGATACATTGAATGCTATGCACACTCTTATGCAAGCTCAGCATCAAACTCAGCAAGTCCAACAGACAGCTCCTCCAGTTATATTAAATACTCCTGTTGTTCTAAACCCGGAACCCTCTACTATTCCGGGGGTACAATCTAATGTTCCTATACAACCCACTCCAAGTCAGTCTGGAGCTGGGGGTGGTACATATGCTACAGTCCCTCCTCCCAATTACACTCAACAAGTTACAACTCCCCAATCTTCTGGAATTGTTTCTGAAGAGTTAAGGAATCTCCGAACTCAATTCGAGGCATTCAAACAGAAGGATGGTTTGCAAAGGTTAGGTATCAAGCAACCTTACCCGATAGAATGGAAGCAGGTATCGTATCCACCAAAATACAAACCTCCAACCATCTCTTTCTTTGATGGGACAACCTCCCCAAGTCAGTTCATTAATCATTTTGAAGTAATGACTGATCAACTGCAACCAAGTGACGCCCTCCTTACTCGGGTGTTCGTTGGATGTCTCAAAGGAACGGCTTATGAATGGTATAGAAGTCTCCCTGATGGGTGCATTATCTCATTTGCCGGTTTCAAGCAAATATTTCTTGAACGATTCTATGAAGGGCTTAACGACATAACCATATCAGCCCTCATAAGAATTAAACAGAAAAATAACGAAACCACCGAGGACTTCATTGAAAGATTCAGAAGAGAAGCCCTCAAAATGCCTTTCGGAACTCCCGATGCTGTTACCATCGACACTTGCAAGTCGAATCTCTTACCAATTATCAGCATGTGGACAGGGTCCACTCAGTTCCAAGATTGGCCTTCTTTTATTGTCAGTGCCAAAGCTGTCGAGGTCAGTGCTGAGACCTTCAAGGGTCTGGGGGTACAAATGGCTTCCAAGGAATCAAATCAGAGTGCTAGCAATAGTACTCGACCCAATAATCGCAAAGGGAAAGAAGCTCTTGAAGTCAATCTCCAAAGCAGTAGTCAAGAGGTAAAGACTACCCAAGCTACTCCAGCTCCAACAAATCAACAACAGAGACCTCCTCGGCCGAAGGAAGAATATTCTTTCGACGATGATGATGTTCAGGGTATCTTTGAATGCTTGCTCAAAGGTAATAAGATTCAATTGCCAGAAATTAAAAAGCCTGATGAAGCCAATAAGACAGATCATCCAAAATACTGTCCATATCATAGAATGTTGGGTCATACAATCCGGTCTTGCTATGTATTAAAAGGGAAGATTCAAGAGATGATTAAATCAGGAGCTGTGACACTGACACCCAAAGACAAGATAGTCACAGCAAATGTAATTTCAATGCAGTTCGGTGACTTCCCTCCCTTAATGGTGGAAAGTGGGATTGTTCCTATCCCCAAAGCAACTCTCGAAGTTGTAAACATCCTACCGGTACAGAATGACGGACTTGTTCCTGTCACAACTAAGAAGGGAGAGATCATGTGGATTCACCCGGATTTAATGACGGAGTTTGAAACGTCTTCCTCTTCTCCTCGGAAGACTCCATCATCTAAAAAGAAGCTCGGGAAGACTAAGTCATGCAATGTGACTTCTAGTTTCACACCCGATTTTTATCTAACCTCTACTTTCATCTCAGCAGGAAATTCACTCCCTACGGAGATAAAATCTGTACCTCAATTTGAAGATAGGTACAAGCCTGCTTTTCATCTATACAGTTTACAATCTCGTGAATTGATGGTGAAGATGGGTTATGATCTAGCCACTGCTCCTGGTTTGAACTCAGGCAAGGGACTCCGAGCACCTTTGGCCATCACTATGAGACATAATCAATCTCGTGTTGGCCTTGGTTTCTGGAATGAAGCTCTCATCAAACATAAAAGAACCAAGAGCAAGATAAAAAATTGCAACATGGTTTCCATAGACCCTGAACCAGAATCTGAAGTTGAAGTTCATGCTGGAACTCGGTCAGGAAAAATATATCTGAAAGATTATGCTGAAATTCCTGAAGAAACTTCTGACGTCCCTCCAGTTACAGCTTCAACACCAGTCTCTACTGAAGAGCCTTTGAATGTTCCTGTTGAGACAGTTCCTTCTAAACCAACGGCAGCTGACAAAGGCAAACAACAAGTTCGCTTCGACAAATCATTGAAGAAGTCATCTCCTACAGGACTTGAAAAGCCTTATAATTTTGATATATTGGCTCAACTAGCCAATACCCCAGCTAAATTATCAATCTTCGAGCTCTTACGCCTCTCTAAAGAGACTCGAGAAACTCTAAGTGAAGCACTACTACAAGCAGAAACCTGCCTAACTCTTCTCAAGAAGTTGGAAACAGAATCTGTTTCTCATTGCCATAATGTATTGGAATTTATTCCAAACATTACCTTTACGCAGGACGATATGCTGCTAGAGGATAATCGACATGACCGTCCTTTATATCATACAGGATATATTGATTCTATGAAGGTTGATCGTCTCCTGATTGATCCAGGATCTGCTCTCAGTATTATGCCAAAAGCTATGCTAGACGCACTGAAGATACCTGTACATAGCCTTTCCAGCACTATCACTACCATCTTGGGATTTAATCAAGGAAAAAGTGAGCCTTTGGGCAAGATTCGCCTCAAATTTCAAATAGGCGATCTTCGCACTAAAGTTACTTTTTACATCATCGACAATCATGGTTGCTCATACAATGCTCTGTTGGGGAGACCATTCTTGCATGAACATAACGTCGTTCCTTCGACTCTTCATCAGTATTTTAAATATGTTGATGAAATGGAGAAGTTCAAAAGGAGGTTGCAGATCTCTATCCATTCAAAGGAGTTGAAGCTTACTTCAATGACGTTCGCATGTACAAAGATGAATACTCAAAAGTCTTGCAAGCTATGGATAATGATGATGAGATAGCAAAAGTTGGCACTTTTGTTATTCCTGTAAAAGGGCGTATCACTCCTCCGCAGTCTGTTAAATCATCTGAAGAAGGCTCACTGATAATTCCTGTCAGTGGACGTACTACTCCATCACCTGTCCAGGCTCCACAAGGCTCATTGATAATTTCTGTCAGTGGACGTACTACTTCATCATCTGCCCAAGCTCCACAAGGTTCACTGATAATTTCTGTCAGTGAACGTACCACTCCCCCTCCATCTTCTCAGGCTAGACCAGATACTCTAGTCATTCCAGTCAGCGGACGTACTACTTATCCACGATCTTCTTCAAGGGAGCTCACCTCTTCTGAGCCTTTTGTTATCGATCTTAATCGAAACAAAACTTCTGATCGCTCTTCCTCTTCCCCTTTTGTCATTAATTTGACTAAGTCTGATAAGGCTCAGCCTTCTGTTGTAAATACAGTATCTAATATTAATGAAGCATCTCCTTTGCAGTATATTGATGTCTGTGATCATGTACAAAGTTATTTACAATTGCTAGATAGCTTAGAGTCACTAACTATAGGGGTTGTTCAAACTCTTCATACAGACGTATCATTGGAATCCATACAAAAATCATACTTCGTGGTCCTTGCTAAAAAAAAGGGAGGAAATCCAATCTTCTTTTATAAAGGACCCCAGAATCCTCCTAACTTGGAAGAAGATGACATAAACGACGATACTGGAAGGTTACAACTGCGTCGCTACAGTCAACAATCCAAAAATATCATTAAGAATATAGGTTATGACTTTAGAACCAGTCTCAATAATGAAAAAGGAAGAAGAATGCCTGTTCGAATTCCTCCATTAAAATACGGAAGGACAAAATGTGGTTTAGGTTACATTACTCCTACTTCCTTTATCAACATAGTCCATGAAGATTCAAAATCTGATGAAGACGAACGATCTGAGTCTTCTGATTCCCTCTCTTGGGATTCTGACACGAGTATTGGCGATATCCATCGTTCTATTCTATCCATCAATATGGTCTCCATTGATGGCCCGCAGGAAAATGATGAAGATGAGGATGATTTTGAAATATCACCCGAATCGGAACAATGGGCTCAAAGATTCGATAATCAATGGGAATTCAGGTTCGAGCAGAAGGAACCTCCTACCGAAGATAAACTGATCCAAATTGATGTTGGTGAAGAAGGTTCTCCTAAACCAATATTTATCAGTGAAAGTCTTTCAGAAATGGATAAGCAAGACATGATCAAGCTTATTCGTGATTATATCGATGTCTTTGCCTGGAGTTACGAAGATATGCCAGGACTAGATCCGAAGATTGTAATGCACAAACTCAATATCATGCCAAATGCTAAACCGGTCAAACAACAACAGCGACGATTTCGTCCAGACATTATGGATGCAATTGAAGCTGAAGTCAACAAGCTTATGGCTTCTGGATTTATTCGAGAGAAACAACATCCTGAATGGGTGGCTAACATCGTTCCTGTCCTTAAAAAGACTGGCAAGATCCGGGTCTGTATAGATTTTCGTGATCTCAATGCGGCTTGTCCTAAAGACGAGTTTCCTCTTCCAATTACTGATGTCATGATCGATAACACATGTGGTTTCGAACGAATGTCATTTATGGATGGGTATTCGGGATACAACCAGATCAAAATGTTTCCAGATGATGAAAAACACACTTCCTTCAGAATGCCGATCGGTACATACTGTTATACAGTGATGCCGTTTGGTCTCAAGAATGCAGGAGCAACATATCAGCGAGCAATGAGCACTATATTTCGTGAACATCTCTGAAAAATAGTCGAATGCTATGTTGATGATATTGCGGTCAAAAGTCGACGAAAGGAGGATCATATCCAAGATTTGAAGACTATCTTTGATTTAATGCGTCAGCATCAACTTAAAATGAACCCTACTAAGTCCTTCCTGGGCGTCTCTAGTGGTAAATTTTTCGGCTTCGCCATTACCGCTAAAGGTATACACGTGGATCCCGAGCACTACCAAATTACAGTACTTTAGCGACGGCAAATTAGCGACGGAAATTTTTCGTCGCTATCACCGTCGGATCTCCGACGAATTTGTGACGGAATACCGATGGAAAGCAGTGGACAATTTTTTTTATTTTGTTATGTCCATATCCGTCGCTATGCCGTCGATAGGTAGTCGGCCATGTAGCGACGGTTTTATATCCGTCGCTAGAACGTCGCATATTTTGGCGGCAAAAGCCTAAAATATTGGCGCAAGATTTACTGACGACTTAGCGACGGAATAATCCGTCGCTACTCGCGCGAGATTTACTGACGCATTAGCGACGGAATAATCCGTCGCTACTCCGTCGCTAAATTTACGTTCCAGACTTAAGTTGAAACGACGGGGGGAACTTTTTCATTCCCCCCAAATTTCACTCTCTCTCCTCTCTCTCTCTCTCTCTCCCGCGGTGATCGATCGGCGACCCCCTCTCCTCTCTCTCCCGCGGCGGTGATCGGCGACCCCCTCTCCTCTCTCTCTCCCAAAGGTATTCCCCTCTCCCTCTCTCTCTCTCTCTCTCTCTCTCTCTCTCTCTCTCTCGCGCGCGCGCGCGGTGGTCGTGGGTGCAGCAGGCCGGGGGCGTCGGGGGCTGCGGGAGCGGCGTCGACTGCGGGAGGCGGCGGTGGCAGCGGTGGCGGGGGGTGTGGAGGGGGCGGTGGGAGGGGGCGGGAAGCGTTGGAGGGATGGGGGCGCGCGGGGGCTGGCCGCGGGGTACGGGGGTTGCGGAGGGGGGCTGGCCGTGCGCGGGGGGCGGGGGGTGTGGAGGGGGCGGTGGGATCGAGGGGGCGGGCAGCGTTGGGGGGGGTACGATGGGGGCGGGGGCTGGCCGCGGGGTGCGGGGGGGGGGTATGTGTGGAGGGGGGCTGGCCGGACACACACACACACGGACACACACACACACGGACACACGGACACACACACACAGACACACACACACAGACACACACACACACACACGGACACAGACACACGGATACACACACACAGACATATATATATATATATATATATATATATATATATATAGGCATAATTTTAAGATGCTTAATTAGTTTACCTTATATATATAAGGTAAACTAATTATGGTAAACTAATTATGCCTATATATATATATCTATATATAGGCATAATTAGTTTACCTTATTTTAGAGTATGACTACGTAGCTAGTGTGTAGAGTAGTATATGGTTACTAGATCCTAGTGTAGAGTAGTATGTAGAGGAGTATGGCTACTAGTGATATATAGATATGTAGGTCCATGTGTATCTGTATCGGACTATCGCTATCGGTATCGAACTATCGCTATCGGTATCGGACTATCGCTATCAGTATCGACCGTATATACTTAGTATCGGGCGTAGCGGATTAGTATCGATCAGTATATGAGTATATTCCAATGCCATAGAGGAAGGTCAACAAACTGATGGCTTCTATGGCATTGGAATCTACTCATATAGGAATGAACTTGAACTGATGGGTGTTGTAGTCGATTTCAGCGAAGGATCGTCCTTTGTAGCATCTGGACTTCAGTTGCCAGCAGAGCCAGGAGATGTTACGGCGGAAACTGCTCTCATGTTACTTCTCCTCCTCCACCATGGCTCTGGACACATCTGCTCCTCCTTTCTTCCCTTCTTCTCGACTACCTCGGCCTCCTATTCGGCCTACTATTCCGATATGCGTTTGATACGGTCTACCTAACCTATATACTGATACTAATCTGTTACTCTCTGATATTAAGTACATCCGGCTTACTAGCTAGCGGATCCACCAGTTACATGATTATATACTAATTATGTTAGATTGTGATACTAAGTAGCCTCGTCGTAGGCCTAGCGTGTTATCCACAAGTTTAGTTTTTCTTACGATATGAGTATCGGTATCGGGCTATTAATTCTTATGTTTAGTTTGTCTTACGATACAGATATTCACATCAAATCGAGCATGAATCGTTACTTTGTTGATCGTACATGGATGTACAAACGACAAAACGAGAGCAGAATTGGTGTGAGTGACGATTTTCAGGCAGGTGTGGAAGTATTTCTTAAGTATGCCATGAGCAAAACTCAGTACATGGACGATAACAAAATCAAGTGTCCATGTGTTAATTGTCACAATAGACGTTTCGAAGAAGTGATGACTGTGAGAGATCATTTGACCCGTAAGGGTTTCGTACGTGATTACGGCCTGTGGTCATCGCAAGGTGAATTATATTCAGAAAGACAGGCTGCAGAAGCTGGTACTTATGCTTTTGATGATAATGCTGCAACGGATGTCCTCGAAGACGACGGATGCTCTGTGGATTATGGAGACATGCAGAACCTTGCACGAGATATGGTGTATGCTGCGGCAGGGCCTAATTTTGATCCGGAGGATCCTAATCCTGAGGCAAAGGAGTTCTATGATATGTTTAAGGACGCAGATACTCCTCTATATCCTGGTTGTGAGACTCATTCCGCACTGTCAGTGACGATGCGGTTGTTGAACATAAAGTCTGATTTTAACTTGCCACAAGCTTGCTATGATCGGATCACACAATTAACTAATGAGGTGTTACCGAAGGAATCAAAAGAGCTCCCAAGAAACTTCTACAAGTCAAAGATGATGGTCCGACAACTGGGACTGGGGTACGAGAAGATAGATTGCTGTCGCAACGGCTGCATATTGTATTACAAAGAGAATTGCGTATTAGAAAGTTGTTGGTTCTGTAATACGGATCGTTACAAGACAGTACAGGGAAAAGGAAAGTCAACTAGAAAACGACGTCCTTACAAGTATATGCATTACTTGTCGATCACGAAGCGCTTACAGAGGATGTATATGTCTCTGAATACAGCAGAACACATGACGTGGCACAGTGAAGATCGCATAAAGGACGAAGGAGAATTGTCACATCCTTCGGATGGGGAGGCGTGGAAATATTTTGATTTGTGTCATCCAGATTTTGCTGCAGAGCCTAGAAATGTACGCCTGGCGCTATGTTCTGATGGCTTCGCCCCTTTCGGACAGTCGGGATCTCAATACTCATGCTGGCCGGTCATTCTTACCCCTTACAATCTGCCACCATGGATGTGTATGAAGACTCCTTATATGTTCTTGACAGCTATCATACCCGGTCCCAAAAATTCGACAAAGAATATCGATATATATTTACAGCCGTTGGTGGATGAGCTGAAACAGTTGTGGGAGATCGGCGTCACGACCTATGATATTTCCAGAAAACAAAACTTTCAGATGAGAGCTTCACTCATGTGGACAATCAATAATTTTCCAGCATACGGTATGCTGTCGGAATGGAGTACGCACGGCAACATGTCTTGTCCGATATGTATGAAAAATAGTAAAGCGTTCCGCCTTAGACATGGAGGAAAAACTTCTTTCTTTGACTGTCACCGTCAATTTCTGCCAACGAGACATCCTTGGCGAAAGAGCAAGGACGCGTTCAGATATGAAAAACAAGAATTTTCTGAACCTCCTGCCAGATTGTCGGGATACGATATTTGGGAAGATGTAAAGGAATTGCCTACCGCAATGGAAGATCCATCGAACAATCGTGTCGAGGGGTTCGGACAAAGCCATAACTAGACCAAACGGAGTATCTTCTGGGACTTGCCTTATTGGAAAGATAATCTTATTAGGCATAATCTTGATGTCATGCATATCAAAAAGAATGTGTTCGATAATGTCTTCAATACCGTTATGGATATTAAAGGAAAGACGAAGGACAATCCAAAAGCAAGACAAGACATGGCCGAGATATGCAAACATCATAATCTAAACTTGATACAAAGGGGAGCTGGTGGACAAGTAACTAAGCCGATAGCGCCATACGCATTGAGCAAGGAAGATAGATTAATAATCTGCAAGTGGATATCTACTTTAAGATTTCCCGACGGCTATGTGTCGAATTTGTCTAGATGCGTTGATCTCAATGAACGCAAGCTAACAGGAATGAAGAGTCACGACTGCCACGTGTTTATGGAAAGATTACTGCCCATTGCGTTGAGAGAGTTGTTGCCTTCTGCTGTATGGGTTCCGTTGGCCGAGCTGTCTACATTCTTCAGGGATATCTGTTCAACTAAGCTCACGGTGCAACATATGATACAACTTGAGGAGAAGATTGTCTTAACAATTTGCAAGTTAGAGAAAATATTTCCACCGGGTTTTTTCGACAGTATGGAGCATCTACCGATTCATCTAGCATACGAAGCCCGTGTCGGTGCATCTGTTCATTTTCGATGGATGTACCCCTTTGAAAGGTAAATAAAAATCGATATAATTTAAGTGGATTTTACAATTCATTGTTAATTCTCAAGATAATTTGTCTCTCTAGGTATCTACATCATCTAAAGAAGAAAGTTGGCAACAAGGATCACATAGAGGCTTCGATATGCGAAGCATATCTTATCGAGGAGATGTCAAACTTTTGCTCCATTTATTTCGATACTCATGTTGAGACAAATCGAAATAGACCTCAAAGGAATGACGAAGACGTTGAGGAAGGAGGTATATTCAATTTAAGGGGCAAGCCTATTGGGGCTAGTAAGAAACGGTGGTTGAGTGACGATGAGTATGATGCCGCTCACCGATATGTCTTGTTAAATTGTGACATACAAGAAGTAAGAGATTTGGAGAAGTAAGTGACTACACCTCGTTATAATCTCTAATTTGGTGAGGTAAGTGACTACACTAATTTTTATTCTCTCTAACAGTGTATTTAGAGATGAAGTCAAAATAAGGACACCCGATATTACCGATGAGGGACTTCAAAGAGAGGTTGATTTTACCTTTCCGTCATGGTTTCGAGATTACGTAAGTAACTGAGATAATATGTTATGCGGCTACCATTTAAATATATATATGCCACTAATACATTTAAAGTTTACAGGTTTTATTAGCTGAACCAAGTACACTCACAAATGAGAGCATCCGTTATTTGTCATTGGGACCGAAGAAGCATGCAAAGACTTGGCCCGGCTATGTCGTTAATGGCTTCAAGTTTAAGACAACTCAACATCCTATAAATGCAGAATTTTTCAATGACGACTTCAGTATGAAACATTCTGGTGTTTGTATAAGAGGCACAATCTATGACGACGAGCCGGACTTTGACTATTATGGAGTTCTTCGGGATATTGTAGAATTATAATATAGTGCCCCATTTGATATGCATATTGTTATGTTCAAATGTGAGTGGTTCGATATGACACCAAATATCGGTTGGAGAATCGATAAACAATTTGGATTCGTCGATATAAATCATCGCAGGAGGTATAGAGGGTCCGACACGTTTGCGATAGCAAGTCAGGCTGTTCAAGTCTACTATACAAGCTACCCAAGGCGTCGTAGAGATCGCTTTGACTGGTGGGCAGTATGCAAGATTAAATCTAGAAATATATTCAACGTTGGAGACCCAGCATACCAAGAGGACCAGATCGAAAAGCCCCAATATTTGGGACAACAGTCTTGTGACATGGATGTTGAATTAGAGGTTGATATACCTCTTGCTGATGAAAATAGAGGGGAGGAAGAGGTTGATATACAAGACTTAGATGTCAACCAGGGGAGAAAGAGGCGTCTTGTCCCAAGTATTGAGACTGAAGAAGAAGAAGAAGAAGAAGAAGAAGAAGAAGAACTTTATGAGGATGAGGATGAGGATACAGATGAATTCGACGATGAGGATGATGATGATGATGAGGCCGAGGCCGAGGCCGAGGAAGAGGACGATGACGATGATTAAATATCGCTATATTTCAGTTGTATCTTGAAGCACCCAATATCTAGTCTCGAATCCTAAATTACCCTATTACATTTGGATTTACAATTACAAGTCTAGTGGAACACAAGATGCCCTTTCATCAAAAGTTACAAAAATTGTACTTTGTTGTATTGGTGCATGATTTTATCAGATTTTGTGTATCTAGCTTTTATTCGTACTTCACTTCTGATTGTAATATTTATTTCAGTTTGGGATATTTGCGTATTATTGTATGAGTTTCTTTTTACAGATGGCACTCCTAGGCCAACTCGTCTGGGCGGCACTCATCGTCCTGCTGCTGGTATGGATATGTTTAGGTTTATATTCATTTATAAATCTATGTTGTCGGTATTTTGTTTATGTGTTTTATTTACAGGGCATGGTTGCGATCACCCGTACTGGTGGTGCTGGCCGTGGTCGTGGCGGTGGCGGCGGCGGCGGCGGTGGTGGTGGTGGTCGTGGGCGTGGGCGTGGACGTGGTGGTAGCGGTCGTGGTCGCCAGCCGCATTCCCCGGATGTGACCTCCGAGCCCGACTTGGAGAGCCCGATCACAGGCTCTTCCCGCCGTCATTCTTTCTCGGTGCCACCGACATCGTCGTCGAGGCCTGTGACTCCATCCGCTAGCGGATCCGTTCCGCCACCGGATGTACCAGCAGATGCAGCAGCAGATGCAGCAGGGGGCCCAGCAGTTACTGCAGGGTGGGCCTCGGAGTACCCCGGGATTCAGTTTCATCCTGATACCGGAGAGTACCTTCGCGGACCTGCGGATCCCCCGACGCCACCAGAGAGGCTGGTGGGCGAGTTCCGACGAGAGCTATGGCCCGCTGGTGAATCGTAAGTAAATTTAAGTTAATTTATTAAATTTGTTTCATTTATTCAAGTTAATAATCCAGTCGTTGCTTCTTTATAGGTTTTTCCCGTGGGATGCTGCCCGGATTTTAGGGCGCATTATCCGGGATAACTACCATGGCCCCTACATCAATTTTTCTGAGGTGCCTCAGGACATGAAGTACGTCTGGCTCGACGAGATGAGGGTATAAATCCGTCGGTGAATTATTAATTATTCTTTAAATCATTAAATTTTTTATTACGTGATATTTGAATTTGTATGTCAGAGGACGTTCTGGTGGCCCCCCCCATCGCGAGGAGGCGATCCGCAGGACCTACAAAGCCGCCGCCGGAAAGAAGATACGGGATGCGGTGTACGACCTTCGTACGGCGCATACGAGAAAGGACTGGATCCGGGCGAAGTACTATGAGCAGATGTTGGAGAAGATGGATACTCCGCAGTTCAAGCTGAAATCGGAGAAAGCTAAGGCTAATCGACAGGGCGCGGGTCTGCATACGGGGGGATCAAGGCCCTACGCATCGACGCGTGCAGATTTGGTGAGATAGCGCAAATTCAAATTCATTCTATTATTTAATTTCGTACTCTTAATATACGAAGTTAATTAAATTCTACGTATGCAGGTCCGACGGGCGGTGAAGCAGGGGAAAGAGGCGGAGACGGTCACCGCTCACGATGTATTCGTGCATACGCACAAGAGACGGAAGGACGGGAGCCTCATCGACGCGAGGGCCGAGGAGACTGATGTAAGTACTTACGTTTATGAGATTTATGTTAGAAATATAATTATTGTTAAGTTAATTAGATAAACTTAGGATTCAGACTATAACTTAGGGAAACATAGGATTTATATTATAACTTAGGAAAACTTATAGTACAAACACATTCATTGGATAGGCTGCGTATCTTGAGGCACTTAGTCGGCTTGAGATCGAGCCCCCTTCCGAGAATGTCGGCGAAACGACGCCCACCCAGACGCACTCTTCTATGGCCGCTCGCTACGACGACGTGTTCGTAGAATCTGTCGGTGGCGTTAGGAAAGGACGCGTCTACGGCTTAGGTTCCATGGCACCCTCGTTGCAGCCGTCCCCGAGATATCCACCGCCTCCGCCTCCCCCAGCGCCCCCGGTTGACGATGTGAGGGCGCAGCTTGAGACTCTGACCTCCGCGGTGTCAGATTTGCGGGCGATAGTGTTGGGGCGCTATCCGTCTGCTCCCGGTCCGTCTGCTCCCGGTCCGTCTACTGCTGCTGCCGGTGCTTCGGATCGACCTGGTCCTTCTTCCCCCGGGCGGCTTTCGTTTAACCGCTCTGCGGACGCCCGCATCGTATCGGATAACACCATCTTGACGTTCCTTGACATGTTGTCGCCACAGCAGCTATGCACGCTTCCAGACCATGTCTTGTCCCAAGTGCCGGCACACACGGTGGAGGAGTACATACGCAAAGCGGATGCGGCGGCACGAGCACGAGACGATCCGACGGACGGGGTTTGATTTTGTTTATGTTGTTGGTTTTGTAGACATTTGGATACATTGTATGATCGAATATTTTTTTTATGTTTGGATAATTTAATGTTGGATATTGGATGTATTGTGTTGGTAATATTTTGTTGGATATTGGATACGTTGGATATTGGTGTCGGATATGGATATTTTGTATATGGATATATGGTGTTCGATATTGGCTACGTTGGATATTCGTGTTGGATATGGATATATGGTGTTGTATATGGATATTTGGCATGTTTGATATTGTGTTGGATGTGTTGTATAAACAGGAAAGAGTCTGTTTGCTGTATTTTTTTTTTCAAAAATTAGAAGTTAGCGACGGACAGGCGACCCCTCAGCGAGGGATAGCCCGTCGCTAACTGGAGAAACTGAGGCTAGCGACGGATTGGCGACGTAAAAACCGTCGCTAACTGGAGAATTTTACATTGAGCGACGGTTTAGCGACGGAATATCCGTCGACCTGGTTCTGTTTGATATCAATAAATTTTGCAGTTAGCGACGGATTGGCGACTAACTTACGGCGGACTGGCGACAAAGTCCCGACGGACTATCCGTCGCTAACTGTAGGAATTCAATGTTTCGACGGATTGGCGACGGAATATTCGTCGCTACCTGGAGAATTTTACCTTGAGCGACGGTTTAGCGACGGAATATCCGTCGACCTGGTTCTGTTTTGATGTCCATAAATTTTGTAGTTAGCGACGGATTGGGGACTAACTTACGACGGAATGGCGACAACGTCCCGATGGACTATCCGTCGCTAACTGTAGGAATTCAATTTTTCGACGGATTGGCGACGGAATATCCGTCGCTACCTGGAGAATTTTAAAGTTAGCGACGGTTTAGCGACGGAATATTCGTCGACATGGTTCTGTTTGATGTCCATAAATTTTGCAGTTAGCGACGGATGCTTTGTCGCTAATACGACGCTAATCCGTCGTACACCTCGGCGGATTAGCGACGGCATAACGACGACCTGCCGTATGGAAAAATCTCTGATACGCTTTTACCGACAAATTTACGACGGATTAGCGACGGAAATTGCGTATCAGAAAATCACTGATACGGTTTTGCCGACTCTTTAGCGACGGAGTTTTCCGTCGCTAACCCTATATCCTGATACATGTTTCGACGAAAGCTAGTCGGTAATCCGTCGCTATATATATTTAAATGCGCGGACGATATTCCGTCGCTAAGTCGTCGCTGAGCGACGGAGTAGCGACGGATACGTTTTAGCGACGAGGTTATTCCCGACGACTGTTTTACCAAAATATCCGTCGATAATTCGTCGGTATTTATTTTTGGCGACGGAATACCGACGAATAAGGCCGTCGGTAAATCCATGTATTTTGGTAGTGGAGAAGATCAAAGCCATTCAAGAGATGCGTCCTCCACGCACCTTAAAAGAGCTACGAGGATTTCAAGGAAGAATTGCTTATATCAGGAGATTCATTTCTAACTTATCAGGACGCTGCAGACCATTCAACAAACTTCTGAAGAAAGGTGTATCTTTCGTCTGGAACGAAGAATGTCAAAAAGCATTTGACGATATTAAACAGTATCTCATGAACCCTCCAGTTTTGGTACCTCCCGTCTCGGGGATACCATTCCTTCTATATGTTCGAGCCATGGATCATTCTCTTGGTGCATTACTTGCCCAGAAAAATAAAGATGGCCATGAACAGGCTATTTATTATCTCAGTCGCACAATGACGGGTGCTGAACCGCGTTATTCTCCAATCGAGAAAGAATGCTTAGCATTAATGTTTGCTGTTCAGAAAACGCGACATTATATTATCGGTCAAATGATTCACGTCATTTCCAGAGTGAATCCCGTCAGGATTATGATGAAGAAACCTGGTATTCTCAACTCCAGACTAGCTAATTGGGGAATCTTGTTAGCTCAATACGATATGCATTATATTCCTCAGAAGTCAGTTAAAGGACAGGCTCTTGCTGATTTTCTGGCTGCTCATGCAATTCCAGAAGATTCTAAATTATATGATGAGATTCCTGATGAAGTCTTGGATTCAAATCTGATTTCTGAAGAAGTTCCTACCTGGCGTCTATTCTTTGATAGAGCATCTAGAATAGGTCCTAACGGCGATATTGTCGCTGGAGTTGGGATTGTTCTTGTATCCCCAGAAGGACTAACTATCCAGAGGGCTTATTCTCTAGATCAATCATGTTCAAACAATGTAGCCGAATACAATGCATTACTCATTGGTCTTCAACTTGCTAAACATCTAGATATTCAATATTTGGAAGTTTTTGGAGACTCCAAGCTTATTGTCAATCAGATCAGAGGAACGTATGAAGTTCGTCATCAGGATTTGATACCTTATCATTGAGCAGCACTCTCTATAGCCTCATCTTTTGAAGGTTTCTTTATTGAACATGTTCGACGATCCTATAATGTAGAAGCTGATGCTTTAGCTAATCTTGCTGCTGTATTAGCTATACCAATCAGACGTCAGCAAGTGATAGTGGTTTATAACCGAGAATTATTCTGTGTTGAGAATAATTTGGCTTTGGCTTTTCCCTATAAACCAGACGAAGATTCTTTCAACCTTGATGCTGGATTAAAGTTTGACAAAATATCCTCGTCTTCTTCCGATTCTACTATGGAATATGTCTTTTCTAATGAAACAGAAGCCATAATTGAAGACTGGAGACGCCCGTTTCTAGATTTTGTTTTGTATGATATACTTCCTGATAATCCGAGTGAAGCAGCGTCTATTCGATGTCGATCTCTCAGATTCTATTATAATCATACGATGAAAACATTATATCGTCGGTCTTACGACGGTCTTCTCCTCCGATGCATTGCTGGTGAAGAAACACAACAGATAATCCGTGAAGCACATGATGGTGTTTGCGGAGCTCATCAACCAGGTCCTAAACTTCAAGAGCGTATCCGACGCATGGGTTATTATTGGCCCACGATGGTGGCTGACGCTATTCAATATGCTCGGAAATGTAAAGCCTGTCAAATTCATGCAGACTTTATCCATCAACCGTCAGAGTTCTTACACCCAACAGCGGCATCATGGCCCTTTGAAGCTTGGGGCATGGACGTCATTGGTCCCATCAACCCACCATCATCAAGAGGACATCGGTTTATTTTAGCAATAATCGATTACTTTTACAAATGGGCTGAAGCAATCCCGTTATCTGAAGTTAAAACTTCTAGTGTTATCAACTTCGTCAAACATCATGTTATCTATCGATTTGGTATTCCACGGCGTATTATCCATGATAACGGACCGTAGTTCGTCAGTCAGAAATTTACTCGATTCTGTGACGATCATCGAATTAATAATTTAGCTTCTACAGCATATAATCCAGCAGCTAATGGATTGGCAGAAGCTTTCAATAAAACAATCATCAAACTCTTGAAAAAGTTTATTTCTTCCAACAAACGCAACTGGAGCGAGAAGCTTGGTAAATGTTTATGGGCCTACCGTACCACAGTTCACAATGCGACCGGATGTACACCTTTCTCTTTAGTATATGGGTGTGAAGCTGTTCTTTCCCTTGATATCCAGATTCCTTCTCTGAGAATTGTAATCTCCAATGAACTGACAACAGAAAACAATGATCGTCTTCGACTTCAAGAGTTGGAAGCTCTAGATGAAAAACGATTGTATGCTCAACAAAATATCGAGCTGTATCAGGCCCGAATCTCAAAAGCTTTTAACCGAAAAGTCAAAGTCAGAGCATATCAGAAGGGAGAACTGGTCCTTACTATCAGACGTCCTATGACCATGACACATATGAGCAAAGGCAAATTTGATACGAAATGGGAAGGCCCATTCGTAGTAAATAAAGTCTTCTCTAACGGAGCATACCAGCTTGCCTCTATGGATGGGAAAGTCATGATGATGCCTATCAATGGCAAATTCCTAAAGAAATATTATGTATAATATTTTCATCATTCCCATTTCCCAGCAAATATAAAATTCTTCTCTACAAAAGTTATTTCGATATCGTTATCCCCAGAGGAAACTGATATTCCACCATGTATCATCTTCCCAGAGAATTTGATATTTTGTTTTATTAGATCCCCAGTGGTTTTAATAAAGATCTTGTATAGAAAATCATGTCCATATTACCTTTGAATTTTCTATCTCAGTATGTATCATATTTTCTATTTTAGGAAAATGATATCTCGTCTTTTGATTTCCGAGTCCAAAGATCATGGAAAATATAATTCAAAGATATCTTTATATCTGAATTCTGTTTTCTCTAATCAGTATTAAACTAAAAAAAAATCTTTGGTTTAATATCATGATAGAGTTGCAAAGTTTATTTGTATATTCTATTCTATTGAAATATGTCATGTATTATTTACCTCTGAACATGTTTTCTACAAAAGTGTCATCCACAGAATTGAAATCAAGCCAAGATGTTCATTTCTTTAATCAGAATCAAAACATTGCTTACAATTGGATTTCAAAAAAAAATTTCAGTACATGAAAAATGTAAAAGAATTATTTAGGAGGTGTAATGATCTCCTGAATACGAATGATTACATTATTCATCTTCTCATCATGAGCTTTCTTGATTCGCTTTAATGTTTCAATTCCAATCCTCCGTTGGTCATATTCCACAATAATAGAACTACGGCGATTGGTTTCTTCAATCTGATTGATTTGCATTAATTCTCGCTCTTGCTGTAAAATTTGACAGCGTTCAGCTTCAGATTGACGATCAGCAGCAATCTTTGATTGTTCTTTCTCCACAGAGGCAATTTGCTCCTGAATACGAGCTAGCTCTTCCTTCAATTTTCTAAGCTCCTCAGCTCTTGACGCTTCATCTTTCTCTAAGCGCTCCATATTCTGACGAGTACTTATTATTTCTTCGTCTTTTGCCATTAACTCTTTAGAAGATTGAGCGAGGAATTCTGTCAGAGCAATATGCTGAGCTTGAGCTTCATTCTCCAATTGAGAAATTTCAGCTGCAGTCAGAGATTCAATATCCTCCTTTTTAGTCTTCTAGTATTTTTGGATGTTGGCTTCTAAATCATTCAGGAGATGTTCAAAGAAGACACATTGAGCCTCATAACCAGATTGTCTCAAGGCTGAACGTGGGAAACTAGTCGCTTCTCGAAGACTCGAAAAGGGCATAGTCTCATCTTTCATGAGTCGCCTCGAATATGTATCCAGATATGTATAAATAATATCTGAATACATCCCCATGACTTTTGCTATCCCTGTGTCAAAACTGGGAGTCGCTGCAATAATAGGGGAAGGAGCAGGAGAAGCTTCTATTCTTGGAGCTGAAGTTAGTGCCTTTGGAGAACTCGGCAGATGGGAACTCCCCTCACCCACTTCAGTTTGAACAAGTGGGGCTTGAGTAGAACTCATAGCCGGTGCAGTTCCTACAGCTGTTGAAATAAAAGAAGCATGATCAAAACCAAAAGATAAATAAAGCAGAGACAAGACAAAACTTTGATGAATAAAATATTACCTGGAGTTGGTTCATATTCAGTCTCCTTCGGATCATTCAATCCGGCTTTTAGTCTGTTCAGGGTACTTTCTGACACGGGATTTATTTTACTGCTTCCCGCTCCAGAAGTACTCGGAATTTGAACTTCAATTTCCAGATGCCTCTCCGGCTCTGGTGTCAACCTGTTGACCAATGGTCTTCAGTGCATCGATTGGTGTTTTAGACGGTGATTCATCGTCAATCTCCATGTCTTCTTCTCCAGACGAATGCGACGACGGTTCATAGTCAACTTGTTCGCTCTCTGAAGCTTCAACAATTGGATTGAGAGGAGTGGCTTCCTTCACTGATTCTCCCAAAATCAGTAAGTCATTAGCCGTTTCAGTCCGATGCTCGGCCTCTACCGCAGGTTGACTAATTTCCTGCGCATCATCGGCCATTGGTGGAACTGAGCCTATATCAGAAGGCCTAGAAGACCCAGCAGTTTCAGAAATCTCTTCTTCTTCTGTCTTTACAGAGAAATCAAAAGCAGCTTGCTTTTCTGCAGCCAATCGCATAGCACGATCGGTGGGACTCTCTGCATCCAGACAAATTACGGATTTAGTTTTTGAAACTATTACTTTCCTTCCTATTCTTCAGGTTAAAGGAACAGTAGGATAATTGTCTATTGGATCACTACCTGCTTCATCAACATCTCTGGCTCGTTCAGAAACAGGAGAATTCCCGGGAATAGTAATTCCTCTGCGACTTCGAGTTTCTGCTCGAGTAGCTCTTTTTGCGGCAGGACCCGCAGCACCTTTACTCCTCTTCCTCTTCGGGGTATTGTCAATAGATATACTTTCTTTAGCACTCCCGATAGGCACATGCAATGGTTGATGAAGGTCATCAGAGAAGAAAGTTTCCAAAACATCATCATCAACTTCATCGGTGGCCAGAGGATCTTCTTTGTCATGACAATCCCTAGGCAAGGCGGATTTGGTTGATTTCTTTTCAATATGAATAAAGCTTTTACCTAAGATGCTAAATTTTTCATCAAAAGTATTAGCTGATACATAAAATCTGGCATAGGACGCCAATATCTTAGCTCCTCTTCGATAGTTGACCGGATCTGGCATAGAAAAGGTAGCCCCTGTACCTTTGGCAATGTAATATAGCCAAGCTCTGGCACCATCAACCAACCCGCCTTGATGAGCAAAACACGTCGTTGCATTGCCCACATGCAACTGATCGTAACCAAATTGACGAGCAAATCTGCTCGGAAGATATGGCTCTAGATATGTGATATTATCACGGCGGCAAATTAAATGAGATGGCCTGATTCTCTTTAGCCATTCATGTTGGACATCATCCAACTCATTAGCACCAACGCCGTCAATCAATCTTCCGGGCATGGTCTCATAACCAATAGGGGGAGGAACACAGGTGAAGCTCCATAGTTCTCCCCTGTTCATGATGGTTCTGCAATCGGTTAAAGTATCATATCTCCATTTCGGTATGTGCTTGTACCTTTCAAGGAAAGTGTCATCTGGCCTAGCCATCCCAGCACTCATCAGAGATTCAAAATGAAGAAGCAGCCATCCAAACAAGTATGTAAAGGGCATTTCTACCCAAGAAAAGGACGTCAGGCTCTTCCGTGCCAATTCGAACATCCTATCTGTGTATGCCCTTAATCCGGCATTCAGACGGCAGGTCATTGCCGTTAATAGATCCATCTTATACCCAAAAACCAGCCGGACTGCTGCGAAGATGACTCCTCTGTGCATCCTGTCTGCCGAACAGGTGCCAGGAACTACGAATTTCTTCAGCCAAAGAGATATGAAACCGGCCAGATGACCTTCAACGGACAATTCTCGACCACCCTGTTTAATATAGGTTTCTAACCTATCACCGGCCTTGTATCTGTCGATGTCTTCTTCGACGACAATGTCATCATGATTAGTCTCCCGGATTAATCTGTTAATCTCGGCTTGACTCAAGGGCTTGAATTTACCGACATACTGCTCGGTCTTTTTCTTCTTTTGGACTTCGTCAGTGCGGCCTTGAAACAAATAAGCCATCCACTTCGAAGAATAATAATTGGAGTCCCCCTCTCCACCTTGTCCCTTATAAAAAGCTTTACAGATGCTGTAATGACACATTAATTCTTCAAATACATAAAGAATTAGTGGGTTGGCTGCAGAAATCTTATTCATTTCGTCAACAAAAGGGATATATTCTTTATATGGCAAATCTGCCGTTGGTAGCTGAGATATATATGCCATTTCATGAAGGGCGAATCCCATCTCGCCCTTTGGGGTCATGAAGGTGCCGGTCCGATAGTTATATCTCTCCGCTAATGCCAAAAACAGATCCGGATTCGGTTTGAAACCATAAGCAGTACACTTAATGACATCATATAAACCTATCGCCTTCAACTGTGCACCGAAGTTCTGCAAAATCCATCTCACTAGAGCAGTCCATCTAGTGTTCTCTGGATTTACTAGACCAGTCAGCCTCATTGACTGTTTTGGGCAGATGGCATTCTTTAATTGAGCAAATTTGTTGGCAAAAATTAGGACTCTGACTGGCTTCAGCAGTGCCGAGTCCTCAGGAGGGATGGTGGCAGGTAACAGTCCTCGCAGAGATGTGACATGTGGTTCAGTACCACTGCGGAACCTTCCTTGACGATATCCAATCCACCCAGCCTTAGCTTGTCGGGATGGAGTAATATCCTACTTCATCTGTCTTTGCTGGCCCAAATGGAATAAACGGGCTATGTTGATACTCTTTGTCAAACCAGTCAAATACATAGGCTGATTTACATCACCATCCCTATAGTAACTGTATGATACTTTGTCCAGAGCAGGTTGGGAGTTCATATCAATAGCATCTCCAAAAAGGAATGCTGGCTTCAAATGGGCAACACCATCTACACTCTGTAACGGCAGTCCACTCATCAGGTTCAGCAAAGTATCATCTTCCTGATTGGTCAACAGAGCTATTCTTGTGGAAGGTCCGTCAAATTGGGGAAAACGAACATGTGATAAATCACTTCTATAATTATTTCCCATACTTCCTTCAAATTCTGCTTCCTGAGCCAGAATATCCACTGTAAATGAAGAATAAAGTATTAGAAATCTTCAATGTCAAGAGATGATAAAGTTTAAACATACGCTTAGTTTTTACTAAGCGTACAGCTCAACATACGCTCAGTTTTACTAAACGTATAGCTCAACTTACGTTCAGTTTTTACTAAGCGTATGGCAGACTCAAAGCGCAGCATACGCTCAATTTTCTTTAAGCGTATGGCAGATTCAAGGTTCAGTATACGCTCAGTTTTTCTTAAGCGTATGGTTGACTCAAGGTTCAGTATACGCTTAGTTTTCTTTAAGCGTATAACAGATTTTATCTTAAGTGAATGGTTTTTAAAGTTCAGTTTATGATCAGTTTGAGCATATAAGCGTATGGTTGACAAGATGATCATCAAAAGTTTACGCTAACACAGGAGTTAGTGTATCTCAATGAGACAAATTGCCATAGCATATTCTTTTAAAAGATATTGTATTTTGATATCTCTATCAAAAATGCGCGTATCTTACAGATATACGCTTCAAACATATTTTTCGTAAAAACGAAAAACATGGAATACGGCTAAACCCTAAAGAGGGAAGCGTATTTGCTGACGTATTGACCCTAAAGAGGGATACGTTTTCTGAGTTTTGTTCTAACCAGAGCCCTAAAAAGGGAATAGTTATTTGTTCATCATCTTCGTCCTCACCATAAAGAGGTTTCAATGGCCGTTCACTGCGTGAAACACGCTGACTGGCCGTCTTCTTGGTAGTGGCAGTGTCGACGGCAGGATGAGATGACTCTTCAGGGGCTTTCCCCTTTCCTTTCGCAGCAGCATCAATCTTGGGTGCCATTAATGGAGATGGAGTTGAAGACGAAGAAGAAGAAGAAGAAAGATCTTGAGTTTCTGATAGCTCTTTTCTCTCTCGAAGGCAAAAGCTCTGGTAAAGAAATAAAATAGGTTTTGGAAGACCTATTTATAGAAGAAAGAAAGTAGTTCAAACGGCGGATATTCTTTAAACAAAATCCCTAAAGATTTGCACTGATATTGAAGAAGATAACAAACTCATGCCAGCGTGTCAGGACTTATTCTCACTTTAAAGTTCAAAGTAATTTCGAACTTTTGAAATTCATAAAGTTTGAAAACTTTGAAGGGGGTCTTGTAGGGTGTGAAAATTATGACACGCTGACATAAGACTCAGTCCAAGTCATACGCTCAAAGCCATACGCTCAGTCCAAGTCATACGCTCAAGGCCATACGCTCAGTCAAGGCCATACGCTCATCCAAAGGCCGTACGCTCAGTGAATATTTTATTATTTTCTGAGATAACAGCACAGCATATATTTAATAAAGGATGAATCTGACACTTCGTCTTTCGTGCAAAGACAGCTGTCCAATGGAGACTAGCCGTCGTATATGTTTTCGAAGAGTCGGTTTTGTCTTTTACGAGGACAGCTCAGCATTTCTCATAAATGTAAAAGCCATCATTACTGTCAGTTTTGACAGTCTGTCAACCATCATATCCGCAGTCACGACGCTCGAGAAGATTTTGTCAGTTATTGGAAGATATGGCGTTTCAAAGAAGATTGATGATGGCCACGTGTCTACTTATTCAAACATGCCACGTGTCTACTTATTTCTTATACGACTCCTTCCAACTAAGTGAGCGTATGGATCTCATACGAGTTCTTCCAACTAAGTGAGCGTACGGATCTTATACGACTTCTTCCAACTAAGTGAGCGTATGGATCTCATACGACTCCTTCTCAACCAAGTGAGCGTATGGATTCCATACGACTCCTTGACAAGTGAGTGTATAGTTTCCATACGACTTCCTGTCAATAATGTGCGCGTATCAGCTTTATATGGTTCTACGCTGTCCAAGTAAGCGTATGCAAGACATGTGCCTTCAAAGCTAGCGTATGACTCTTCTTCTAAGGCAGCGTATCACAGCAGTTATGTCCAGAATGATTTTCAACGAGCAGTTAACACACGTTCTCACGTGTCCTGTACTCAGTTATCCACTTCTTCAGAAGTTATGCAATGTGGCATTCATGCCATCAATCTCTCCTGAATATGCTCCACTACTTTCAACCGCACGCTAATGTGTCTCCATCAGAATTTGCCACGCGTCCCTGTAGTTATGCACACGTCAAGTAACTACCTGAGCGTATGCTTAAGGACAGTTATCCTGAACTCTATAAAAGAGAGTTTCTTCATCTTCATCAGACACTACAGTCAATTTCAGAGAGAACGGAGAGATTGCCCAGTTGCTGTCCAAGTTCTTCAAAGTTCGAGTCTTCTTCATCGCATCGTCCAAGGGATAAAGTAATCGTCTTCTAGATTAGATTCCTACAGTTGTAATTTTCTCAGATACAAAATAAATAAAGTGAATTTATTTATGGAAAACAAAGGCATGGAGAATGCCCATAGTGTGGCAATGGCTGCACTGGAGAGAGGAGAAGCATCTCAACAGGAACCAAGGCCTGCCAAGGTGGACGATATTGAGAGTTTCAAGAAGCAGAACCCTCGACCCTTCAAGGGAACTGAGGGAATCGTCTATGCTGACGAATGGCTCGATAGCATGGAGCATCTCCTAAGCGTCGCTCGACTTCCAGAAGACCTCAAGGCCGAAGCAGTGGGACTCCAATTGCAAAGTGTAGCAAGAACCTGGTATCGAAATGAACCCCGACTCCAGGACAGGCAGCTTGATTGGGACCCCTTCAAGAGGTTGTTCAAGAGGAAGTTCTTCCCAACATCAGAGTTATGGAAGATAGAAAGGTAATTTCAGAACCTGAAGCAAGGAAATATGACTGTTGGAGAGTATGCGGCAGAATTCGGCCAACTCAGCCATTTTGCCAAGTATTTGGTAGCTGACCCTGATGACCGTGCTGAAAGGTTCAGACATGGGCTGAGAGAGGTGATCCGCACCCATGTGATCTCAGGCGGTGCTAAGACCTATGAAAGGATCCTGGAGCGAGCTCAAGATATAGAGAAGAGCTAACCCGCTCGCTCAAAGAGGGATTATCCTGGAACTAACAACTTCCAGGGTAATCAGAAGAAGCCCAACCACAACAACAACCGACCTTCTCACCACCAGCAGCAGAACCAACAGGCAAGGAACAATGATAGAGCACTTCAGAGACAGATCTATGTCTGTGATTTTTGCAAGAGACCAGGGCACCAGTCGAACATCTGTAGGAAGAGGTTAGGACACTGCCTAGTCTGTGGGTCTTCCACCACCAAGTGAAGGAATGTCCCTCGTCGATGCACCGGACTGGAGCTACTCAGCAGAAAGGTCCTCTGCCCACTCAGCAACAACAATTTAGACAGCATCAACAGAAGACTGGGCGAGGTTTTGCCCTAGCAGCAGAGGAACAAGAGCCAGAGCAGAAACCTACAGCTGATGTCATCGCAGGTTTTATTTATGTGCATTCCTATCCTGCCTTAGCTTTATTTGATTCGAGTGCATCATATAGTTTCATATCCACAAAATTCATCTCTGTACACCACATAGTTACGGGCTTTAGCAAGAAGATCTGTAGAGTCATGACCGGTGGAGGACCCCTACCCATCACTGAGACCTGTAACTGCCCTATCACCATATCAAGCCACCAATTCATAGCACCTTTGCTTGTGATGCCCTTACCCAACTATGATATAGTCCTAGGGATGGACTGGTTGAGTAAGCAGCATGCGCTGATAGACTGTCACAGAGGATGTGTAGTCTTCAGCCTACCTGAAGAGCCGGAGTTTGAAATCTCTCGAACTCCGGAGGATATGAAGTGTGTTACCTACACCTCTATCACAGAAGAACCCGGACCTCCACATCCTACCATAGCAGAATTTATGGATGTCTTCCCAGATAGTCTTTCTGGGTTACCCCCAGATCGAGATATAGAGTTCACCATTGACCTAGTCTCCGGCTCTTTCCCTATTTCTAAGGGATGCTAGAGAGTCAACCCGAAGGAGGCCAAGGAGATGAAGGATTAGATCAATGAACTGAAGGCTTTGGGATTTATCCGAGACGGAGCTTTACCCTGGGGAGCACCTGTCTTGTTTGTTCCCAAGAAGGACGAAACTGTGAGGATGTGCATCGACTACCGGGCGCTGAACAATATCACCATCAAGAACAAGTATCCTTTGTCCCGGATCGATGACCTTTTTGACCAACTCAGTGGAGCCAAGGTGTTCTCGAAGATAGACCTCAGATCCGGCTACCATCAGATCAAGGTCAGGAAGGAGGACATTCCCAAGACAACATTCAACACCAAGTATGGGCAGTTTGTATTCTTGGTCATGCCGTTTGGACTGACGAATGCTCCTGCTGTATTCATGAACCTTATAAACAAGGTTTTCCATGAATACCTAGATCAGTTTGTCGTTGCCTTCATCGATGACATTCTGATCTACTCGAAGACTGAAGAGGAGCATGAAGAGCACCTCAGGAAAGTTCTGGGAACTTTGAGGAAGGATAAGTTATATGGTAAACTATCCAAGTGTGAATTCTTTCTAGACAAGGTGGATTTTCTTGGCCATGTTGTCACAGGAGAAGGAATTTCGGTGGACCCTAAGAAGATAGCTGCTGTTGAAAAGTGGTCTACCCCAAGCTCAGTTGCTGAAATCAGAAGTTTCTTGGGCTTGGCTGGCTACTACCGAAAGTTTGTGAAGGATTTTGCCAAGATTGCTGAACCAATAACGAAGCTCACTCGGAAGAATGAAGAGTTCATCTGGACGGAAGCTTGTCAAGCGTCGTTTGAGAAACTGAAGAAGAGGCTTACAACAGCACCGATACTTGCGCTACCCGCAGGTACCGGCGGTTTCTCAATCTACAGCGATGCCTCTGGAAAAGGACTGGGTTGCGTTCTTCAACAACATGGGAAAGTGATTGCTTACGCATCTAGGCAATTACGGACTCATGAGAAGAACTATCCCACACATGACCTGGAGCTTGCTGCAGTCATCTTTGCTTTGAAGCTATGGAAGCATTATCTCTATGGAGAGAGAGTGGAAATATATACAGACCAAAAAAGTCTGAAATATGTTTTCACTCAGAAGGAGTTGAACATAAGACAAAAAAGATGGCTAGAACTGATGAAGGATTTTGACATCGACCTGCAGTACCATCCGGGTAAGGCTAATGTGGTTGCAGATGCACTTAGTCGATACCCAGTGGCGATGTTCTTGACCAAGGAACGGCACTTGTTGGAGGACATAGAGAAGCTTGGTCTGGAGATTATACTGCCTGAGAAGAAAATGAAGGAACTGGGGCGAGAAGCTGTTGTACCTGGAGCTGACTCAACCATGATGCAGTTGCAATTGCGTTCAAGTCTGATGGACAAAGTCAAGGAGACACAATTCCAAGACGAGACGCTTTGCAAACTCAGAGATAAAGTGCTGGCAGGAACACTTGAAGGATGCTCTATCGCCAGTGACGGAGCATTGAAGAATGGTACGAGGCTGTGTGTACCATCTGGCGAACTGAGGAATGAGCTGATGCAAGAAGCGCACCAGTCGCAGTATTCTATACATCCTGGAGCTAATAAGATGTATCGGGATATACGTACCATCGTTTGGTGGTATGAAATGAAGAAGGATGTATCCAGATTTGTGGCTAGATGCTTAATTTGTCAACAAGTGAAGGCTAGCAGACAGAGACCCGCAGGACTTCTACAGCCGTTGGACATTCCGGATTGGAAGTGGGAGCATATAACAATGGACTTTGTGTCAGGATTGCCTCGTTCGCAAGGAGGAAAGGACGCCATTTGGGTTATTGTGGACCGACTAACTAAGTCAGCTCACTTTATCCCCTTCAAGGTTGGTTTATCCACTGAGAAGTTGGCGGCAGTTTACATGCGGCACATATACCGGATTCATGGAGTACCGGTAAGTATTGTATCTGACCGAGATACTAGATTTACCTCACATTTTTGGAAGAGTTTGCATGACAGCTTGGAAACAAAACTGAAGTTCAGCACAGCCTATCATCCCCAAACCAACGGACAATCTGAGAGGACCATCCAGACGCTAGAAGATATGCTGAGATCTTGCGTCTTAGAATTTGGAGGGTCTTGGGAGGACCACTTGCATTTAGTGGAATTCTCCTACAACAACAGTTACCTAGCTAGCATTCGTATGACACCATTTGAAGCTCTTTATGGACGTCATTGCCGCACTCCACTTGCATGGGATGACGTGGGAGAAAGAGTACTGCTAGGGCCTGAAATGGTGACTGATGCAGCAGAAAAAGTGAAGGTGATTAGAGACAAACTCAGGATTGCTCAAGACAGGCAGAAGCATTGGGCAGATAGCAGTCGTCGACCACTGGAGTTTGAAGAAGGAGATAGTGTCTTTGTGAAGATTTCTTCTACCAGAGGAACTATCCGATTTGGCAGAGCTGGGAAGTTGAGTCCCAGATATATCGGACCATTTCAAGTTTTGAGCAGAATTGGTGAAGTAGCGTATCGGTTAGCTCTACCAGCTAATCTTGAGGGCGTGCACAACGTCTTCCACGTTTCACAGCTCAAACGCTACATTCCGGATCCGAGTCACATTCTGGATCATTCAGAGTTGGAGATTGGACCCAGCCTTACAGTACCAGAGAAGCCTATGGCGATTTTAGACAGAGGCGAGAAGAAGACCAGGACTTCGGTGACTCCTATAGTCAGAGTTATATGGAGGCACGATTCCCCAAGCGAGTCTACCTGGGAGAGAGAAGATGAGATACAGGAGCAGTACCCGTACTTGTTTGAGATCTGAGGTAATTCCTAACTCTATCCTTTAAATTTCGAGGACGAAATTTTCTAAGGAGGGAAGGTTGTGAAACCCATAACTTTTAGTTAATTATTTTGAATAACTTAAATTAGTTAATTAATTAATTCTGGAAATTCAATTTTGTTATTTTTCTAAAATATTAAAATTTCATGTTTGTTAAATTAATATTTTGCCAGATTATTATTAATAGCTAAATAGAAAATTACTAATTTCAAAATAAATATGGATTTTTGTTTTGGCTGACCTAGACCAGAACTTGTTCCCAAGTCCCGAACCCGTCTAGAACCCTTAAATTTTTCAGTTAATTAATTTATTAAATAGCTAATTATTAATATAAATTATTTATTTAGGAAAATGGTATTATTAATAAATTCCTGGATTTTAGTTTGGCCTGACCCGTCCCGAACCTGTTCCGGACTCATCTCGTACCATTTTGGAAATCAAACCCAAATTCAATTTTATTCTTAAAATCCATTAGTTATAATAGTTAATATGAAGTTCTAATCCTATTGTTTAAGAAGATAACTATTTAAAGAAAAACAAATTTTTCTTTTTCTTAAAACTTTTTCTCAATCTCATGTTTCCATTTTCAGAAAGAAAAACCTTTCTTTTCCTTTCCCTTTTCTAACGCATACTAACCTTTCCCTTAAACTCTCGGCCACCTGGAGCCGCCGACCTCCCGCCCCATCCTTTCCCCTTCCGTAACCCCGGCTCATCTCTCCTATTTAAACCCCCTTCCTCTCCTTCCATCCCTCACACCACTCTCAAACCCTAGCCGGAGCTCCACCTTATGGAGTTCCTCTCGACCCGACACCGGCGCCACTTTCCCCAGGGCCGCGCCCTGCCGGCGACCCCCGCCGCCGTTGTCCCCGACCCAGGCCAGCCCGAGCCCAGCGGCTCCGCCCGCCAGCCTTCTGCCGGCGGACCCGACCCTGCTTCTGTCCCGGCGGCCCCCACTTGACGGTTCCCGTGCGCTGCTACCCGGCCGCTGTCCCAGCGCCTCCTCGCGCTCACTCTGTTTCCGATCCGACCGTCCGGTCCGTGTCTGGCTTGCTGTTCCGAGTCTGAGGCTACCCTTTTGATTCTGTCAGTTTTGGGTAACCTCTGTTAATCTTAGTAGTTGTCCCTTGGGTTTGTGTCGGTGATGAAATTGGTCCTGATCCCGCAACGGGAATCTGTCGTGAAGTTTCCGATCCTTCGAAATTTCCGAATTTGCCTTTGGCAAGTTTCTGTAGATTTTCGGTTTATTGTTCTGATTTAGTTTCGGGTTTTCCGATTCCATCTCGGATTTTCCGAGAACTCTTCGGAATAGTTTCTGTGATTTTCATATTTTTTCGAATTGATGGTTTAATATGAGCTGTGGTGTTTTCCGAGTTAGTTTCGGGATTTCTGTTTCGTCTCGGGTTTTCCGAAATTATTTCGGAAATATTTTCTGTGGACATAATTTATATGATATTTGGGTTTCCCTGGTTTGGGATAATTTGTAGGAAATTATGGCACACTTTTCCCAGTTTTGGGTTATCCCAAAAACAGAGGGAATGCTGTCCGAATTTTCAGAAATATTTTAAAAGGAAATTTTCTATAAAATCTATAATTCCCAAAACTGACTTTTGCAAAAGATTTATTAAACTTGGTTTTGATTATCGGGCGACGACCATACCGGTCCATGGGCCCTGGCTAAGTGCAAACGAAACCGGTTATACCGAACGTTGAGGCATTAGCTATATTTGACGATTGGACCAATATCTGAGACTCGTAAATTAATTCAAGTTAATTTAAATTATTATTTTATTTTGTAATTAAATTGTAGGATTTTTAGAGACTAACAAATGTCTTCTTCTTATTTAAATTTATGTAATATGGTCTGTAAGGGCATAAGCCCAGTATTTCTCTTTATTTTCTGCGGCCCTGTAATAATGTAGTGTAACTTTTTATCTTTCTTCTGGTTTATTAGTTTAAACACGTAGAATAATAAAATGACTATTTATTTTTGAAATAGAAAATTAATAACATTTTCTCACATTAAATAACTAGTAAAATTACAAGTTTGCAATCTAACAAATTCATGTTTTCTCATCTAAAAGAAAAACCTTAGTTCATTATATAATATTACAAAACATAAAGTTTTGCTAAATAATCAGAAAAGTGCGAGTTTTCCAAATAAAAGATAAATTAATTGTTCTTTCATAATTTTATAAACTAGTAAATTACATCGATAGATGTGTTTCGGTAGTTCTTATTAATAACATAAAACTGGACTAGGACAAAACTTCTAGAAATTGAAACTAGCACACCTAGAGATTGTATCAATTTTTGGTTCTAAGACAGGATTCTCAAACTGTAGGATTTTTCAAGGACGAACTTGAGTTTCTTCCCGGTACCGACATCTCACTCCAGTCATAAACAAGGCAAGTACAGTTTGTGGTAGTTTACAATTATTTAGTAATAGTTTTACTGCAAATTTAAACCACGAGGCAACACGGAACTCTCTCTGAGAGCATTGACTGTTTAACTGTTGGGTACTGGAGGAATAGTGTAATGAGTATGACCACATCCAAAATAGTATAATGACTGTGTTAGCTTACCCCTCACACACACGGGGATAAGCCATATCGTATCAATATGATACAACTGTACAACCCAATCCGGTCATATTCATTGCCTATTCACATCACACTGTTTTAACTGTTGAAAAACCCTTTACTTCAAATTGTTTAAAAATGCATAATTCCATTATTATTTCAATTGTTAAAATATCATGAATTGTACTTTGCTCCCTCCTGATTGGAGACTATATTTTTAGGTCCTATTGATGATGCAGAGCTACTGATTAGTAGTTACTATGATCCTGAACTGTACCCGGCTGTTCTACCAGGGGATGATGATGAGGAGATTGCTAATTAGTTTTATTTTCAGATTATGTTATTGTGGAAGACAATTATTTTATTTCAGTTGTGGGTTGTATTGAAAATTTTCTGTTTGGACAAGTTTTAATTATCGGATTATTAAAGTTGTGACAATTTGAATTTGTGTTGTTGAATACCTGCATGAGTATTACAGCTTAGTGCCGCCTTCTCAACAACGGTGCAGGCTGGGGATGATCCGATTCGACCCAAGAAATTAGGACCGGGTCGTGACAGGTATAGAGTGTTCAACAAATGCTCATTGATTGTAGAAGAGTCTACTAATGTGACTTTTGATGAGGAAAATAGTACAGCAACTACTCCTGACGATGATATTGAGCCATCAACTTCTACGCCGATGAATACCACCTCTGAAACCAACTCTCTGGAGGGCTTACCGAAGAAGTTCGCATTCAAGCCGTCTCATCCAGAAAACTTGTAATAGGTGAGGTATCACACGGAGTAAGTACTCGATCATCGTTAAGAGACTCTATTGCTAGTACTGCCGTCATTTTACAAATTGAGCCTAAAACTGTTTTAGAAGCTTTTAATGATGAGTTTTGGATTTCAGCTATGCAAGAAGAACTCAACCAATTCGAAAGGAGCCAGGTTTGGGAACTTGTTCCTAAACCAGCTAACCATTCGATCATTGGTACTAAATAGATTTTTCGTAACAAAGTAAATGAAGATAGTTCAGTCACTCGCAACAAAGCTTGTCTAGTAGCTCAAGGATAAAACCATGAGGAAGGTATCGACTACGATGAGACGTATGCTCCTGTTGCAAGACTTGAATCCATTCGAATGCTTTGTGACTTTGCAAACTTTCAAAATTTTAAACTTTTCCAAATGGTTGTCAAAAGTGCTTTTCTGAATGGATTTATTAAGTAGGAAGTTTTTGTAAAACAACCCCTGGTTTTGAAAATCATAAATTTTTCGACCATGTTTTCAAACTCAAGAAAGCGCTATATGGCCTCAAACAAGCCCCCAGAGCTTGGTATGAACGCCTAAGCAATTTCTTGCTAAATAAAGGTTTTTCAAAAGGAAAGATTGACACTACACTGTTTATCAAAAGTTTTCAAAACACTATTCTTTTAGTATAAATTTATGTTGATGTATCATATTCGGTTCTACAAATGAAAATCTATGCCAAGATTTTGCTAAGTGTATGCAGAACGAATTTGAGATGAGCATGATGGGGGAGCTCACTTACTTTCTTGGATTGCAAGTCAAACAAACTTCACAAGAAACTTTCATCAGCCAGTCAAAATACACAAAGGATATGCTGAAGAAGTTTGATCTTGACAACGTCAAACCAATCAGCACCCCTATGGCTACTTCGACCAAGCTGGAACCTGATGAAAGCGGCAAACCTGTTGACCAACGTAAGTATCAATGTATGATTGGTAGTTTACTCTATTTAACTGCTAGTCGTCCCAATATCATGTTTAGTGTTTGTCTGTGTACACGCTATCAAGCTAGTCCTAAGGAATCACACATGTCCGCCGTTAAGCGTATCTTTCGATACCTTAAGGGTACTGTTACAGTGGGCTTATGGTATCCCAAATCTACATCCTTTGACCTTATTGGTTATTCGGATACTGATTTCGCAGGATGCAAAGTCGACCATAAAAGTACTAGCGGCACATGTCATTTATTAGGCAAGGCTCTAGTCTCCTGGTTTAGCAAGAAGCAGAATTCTGTCGCACTATCCACAACAGAAGCTGAATATATCGCAGCTGGTCATTGTTGTGCACAAATTCTGTGGATGAAGCAAACCCTTACAGACTACAACCTATCTTTTATGCACATTCCTATATTCTGTGATAACACTAGTGCCATCAACCTTACCAAGAACCCTATATGTCACTCACGCACGAAACATATTGAAATTCGTCACCATTTTTTGCGTGATCACCAGCAGAATGGTACTATAAACTTAGAATTTATTGACACTGATCATCAGCTGGCAGATTTCTTTACAAAACCATTATCCGAAGAGCGTTTCAACTTTCTTTGTCGTGAACTAGGAATTTTGGATGAAGCGGTTATTCATTAAAGTGACCTGCATAAATATCGATTATGTCACGGTTCTTTATAATGATTTTGCTATGGGTACAAGCCAAAATGGTCCTTCTGACAACAAGGCATAAAAGCCTAAGCGACACGGTGCACTAGTCTTCGGACTACCGCTAGCTGGAATCTGGCCCTGCAGCTACCCCATTGCAGTTTTACCATACTGAATTGTGTCAAAACTCCTTGTTTATTACATGGTTTACTTTTATTTATAGCTTGCTAAATTCAAACTTTCGACCTTCATTTTTATTCATTTAATTCAGCTTTTATTTTGAAATCTTCTACTTGAATTTCTACTTTTTGAAAATTCTAATATTTCTTGTCCTCTTTTCAACTAAGCATTATTAACAACCTTATTTCAGCCTGGCTTCAGTTCTGGTCCCAGAACACGGAATTTGGGCCAAACTCTGCCTAACACAGAGTTCGGGCCGAATTCGGTCTGTTCATTCCAGAACTTCGGTCGGGCTCAGCCGCTGATCTATGTTCCATCCAATGGTCAAGATTGTACCCGACCATTTGAACCCCTTCTTAAAAATGGGTTCTCTCTCTCTTTCTCCTCCATTGCCTCCTCTAAAACTACTCCAAACCCTTTCTCTTCAAACCCTAACCCTAGTTTTCTTCTTCTTGTGAGGATTTCTCCTCCAAATTCAAAGAGAAGACTTCTTGCATCATTATCTTCCATCCTCCATTATTTTCTTGAGGTATAATTTCTCCTTTCTCTCCATCTCAATTTCATATTTTTCTTCATTGCTTATGGCACCTAGGTTGTTTAATAGAGGAAAGAGGCTTCGAACCGAGGGTGCTTCCTCTTCGAATCCTCCTCCTCGTAATGATCAACCTATTCACCCTCTTTTCAATCCACCACGTCCTATTGACCCCGACACGTTCGATGATCGAATATTTGTGTCATCAGAAGCCTCAAACGAATGGTTCAATGATTTTCAATTACGTCCTGTGTGCGTGGGCCATCCCATCAACTTTACCATATTTTCTACTTATGACTCCTTATTTCATGATTTATGTCTTGATGAACTAGTTTCTACTACTTCACTTATCTACTTGAATGCAATTCAAATATTTTATTGCAATCTCACTTTTAATGATACACGTTTATATTCTCGTGTTGCTGGAATTGACATATCATTCGATGACTTTGAACTTGCAGAATATCTTGAAATTCTGGAGCCCAACTCATGGGAGAAACTTGTCGATGCACGCAAGTTTCAATTCCCCGATGGGTCTTCCTTTGAAAGCTTCAAGGACGATTTGTGTACCCCAAACACACGTCCACGGAAGCTTCTTGCAAAATTTCTTAACCCCTATTTTTACGAGCTTCATCGTATTGTCTTTTCCACGATCCTGCCCAAAGCGGGATCGACTGATGAAGTTTCCTATTTTAAAATTTCTGCTATGTATCATCTTCACTTCCATGTCCCGTTCAATCTTCCACGTACCATGATGGACTGGATGATCAATGCTAGGAAGAGGCCACGTTCTTTGGTCTATGCTCTCTATCTTGCTATGGTTTTTCGTACTTTTCATGTCCCTCTCGATGAGTGATAATTCCTTCCAGCCCCTGCCTTCCTATCTAAGGCAAGGCGGCTTCAGGCAGCTGTCAGATCTCCTGCTGAGTCCGAGCACTCTGATGCTCAGGCTGATGCACCTGCTTTTGGACAGACTGCGCCCCCCTCCTCCTACTACTCTTGAGTCTATTCAGACTATGCTTCACAATCGGTTCATGTTAGAGGATGATCGCTGGACCCAGCTCGACTATCGTACCACCTTGCAGTTGAGTGCCATCAGCAACTCACTGCATGACATCCGGTGCTTTATGTCTCGACATCCTTCTATGCCACTTCCTATGGAGCGAGATCCTGCTCGCGAAGTGTACCGTATAGACGACCCTTGGGTTATGCGCTATCTGGATCCGGATGCGGCTTTCGTGGATCCTCGTTGTTCGGATACTGATCCATCTGACGATGTTGGACCATCTCGAGCTCCGTGATGGATGTGGTCTCCTACCTGCTGCTGCTGCTGAGGATCTTATGTTTAGTTCTATGCATTATGGACTTCTTTTTATGTAGTTGCTTTTCGTGTATTAGTTCACTCTATGTTATGTGACTCTTTAGACTCTCTATGCAGTTTATTATTACTTTGGTGTGCTTTCCAGTTACTTTCATTTACAACTTTCTGTTTGCTTGAGTTTGCTAAATGACAAAAAGGGGAGAATTATTTGACATTCGATATTCATATCATTTCATATCATATTATCTATCTGTGTTGTCTATGTTTTGGTAGAGATTGTGTTTATCATGACAAAGGAACATTGGCTTACAGAGAAGCAACGTTTACGGGGGAGCTATTGCCTCTATGCACTAATTACGGGGGAGCTATTGCTTCTATACATGTGTCCAGGTATGAACATTGAATATACAAATATCATTTTGTCAATTATCAATATGGGGGAGATTATTAACACAAAATCATAGTCAACCATATATTGATCAAATTGACAATATGATACTTGTCATAATTCAATATGACACATCAAGACAAGAACTCAGTGCAAGACGGACGACGGCTCTATCCTGCAGCGTACTCAGTTTTTGAGTCTGTATTTTTTCTTTTATTGAGTCTAGATAAATGTAAACTGAGTCGCACTGAGTAGTTTGGGCCTATACCTATCTCCAAACCACATACCAAAAGCTCTACCAAACCAAACTAGCCCATATACCCCATTTGAGCAATTCTGTCTCATGGAGACAGAGTTTGGGCCGAACTCTCCCTCCACACAGAGTTCGGGCCGAACTCTGTCCCCTAAATTACAGGACCCTAATTTTTAGGGTTTGTTGTATGCTAGTTGTCCAACGGCCAAAAATTAGAATTCTTGACAGAGAATTCTGGCCGAATTCTGCCTACCCAGAACCCTATAAATAGGCCTTGAATTTTCTCATTTCAAATCATCCAATCTTCTCTTCTCTTCTCTACAAAGTCTCATACAAGCCTTAACCTTCTCATCTACTAGCCGCAAGCTTCGTAAGCCCCAAAATACTTAGTACAATTCAGTTAGGAGTTTTTGCAAGAGTTAAGGAAGTCGCTTGAAAATTTTCAAGCATCGACACAGTGATCCTTGTAAGAAGTTGACGTGCTCTTCTGAAGAAAAGGCACAGGGTGTAACTACTATTTCACAAATAGTGAATTTAATCCTGAGCTAGAGTTCTCAGGCCTGGACTAGTCCTCCACGAGGAAAACCAGGTTAAAATCGGCTATGTTTGCGTATGCTCTCTTGATCTTTATATTTCTGCATTTACTCTGATTATTTACTGTTGGTGAAAAGAGTTTAATTTTTTGGCTATTATTGTCATAAACTCTATTCACCCTCCTCTAGAGTTACCTAACTGTTCTTCAGGTGTCACCCCAGGTGTCAAGACGTGTCCACACATGTCCAATTGAGTGTCCAAAATTGTGTCAAACCAAGTGTCAATACGGTGTATCAGAAACAATGTGTGCACTGCATCGTGCACGCGTATCGAGTGCGCTGGGACACAGCGTGTCCACTTAGACACCTTGTGCTCGTGTCAGTAGATAGGTGAGTCATAGGGCTATGTGTCAGACACCCTGAATCGTGTCCTCGTGGCATCGTGTGTCGTATCGAACCACGTATCAGTGGGGTTTCAGCGTGTGTGTGTGTGTCAGTACAATTCAATGCGAGCTCGATAACTTCCTGAATACCAAACCAACTCTACCCAAACTTTGGGGGCATGCTGTCAGTTATTGCCCCCACGTTTATGTCAAATATGGCATGTCCACGTGTCCTGTGTTGCGAGCACGAGGCTCATGTCATCAGGGCAGTGTATTGTCTCGTCGTGCGGCATCTCGTGTCCAATTTTGGATACGAAAATTGTGTCAATCTCAGCTCAGTCCTAGGGTTTATCAAACCACATATAAAGGGCTACAAATTGGTGAAATTAGTTTTAAAATTCATGAATAAACATTCCATTGAGGCATTTCACCAAACACCTTACATTATACTACGATACACCTCCGCTATGTATATCAAATGGACACGAATTCCTACCAAACTTGGTCTACGGGTATATGGTACCTAGACGCATGCATCTATGAAGAGAAATTAGAACTTTAAAGGGTTTAGAAGCCATTACATATTGAGAGTTAGAATCTCAATAAAATTTGCCTAGAGATGAGATCTACACCAATTTGCTATGGTCGAAGAGCCTTCAATCCTTGCTAGCTAGCCTCTATTAGCTTTTTCTACAGTAAGGGAGTGTGTTGTAAAAGATTAGGCTCAATTTGGAATTGATTTGGAGAAAGGGGGTGATTTTGGGGAAGAACACAAATTAGGGTTTAATGAGGCAATGAAAAGAGGCAAAGAAAGGCCAATAAGATGTTATATTGGGGGTGGGGCTGCCCTTGGCTGTCATGGGATATCTCTAGGGTTTTTAGATATTAAGCTCAAGTATAGGCTTCTACATGAATAATTCAAGCCCTTCATTTAAAGTCCCATGTAAATTAGGGTTTCCTACAAATATCTTCATTCTAACTTAATATCTAGATATTCCTAAACCTTGTCATTTAGTTGGAAGCTACTAATGAAATATCCAGGCTCTCGACTAACATCTAGATTAGGGCAATTCTAGGTTAAGGCTTAATATATAATTAGCATAATATTAATTAATCAAAATTCAAATTAAGCACAAAGTCACAAATGACCAAAATACATGTAGAAGTATGGAATTTCAAGCGCATCTATAGGCCAGAATTCCTATGCGCTCAACCCAGCCATACGGCTAGACTCAAACATGCGTCAGGGAGCTCAAACAGATACTTGGCACAGCAAAGAAAAGTACAAGTTTAAAGACATTAAAAATAAGGCTTTTATTTCATATGAAAGTCTATTACATGTCTAAAGAAATACTTTACAAAGGAGAACTTCTACAAAAAGAAAGATCCTAAAGCTACAGCCAGGCGCAGCAACTGCCATGTGCCCCATGCCAGGCGCATCATCCGTCAGGCGCATCACTCTGAATCTCATCCAGGCGCATCATTCCAGCATCTCAACATATGCACACCTCCGTGCATAGTCAGAGCAAATCACTTTCTCATCAGCACCAATCAGCCGTTGTGTAGCAGGAGGAGGAGCTCTCCTAGCTCGACAAAGATCACAGCACGATGCCCCGATCTTCGGAAGCAACAGGCACACTCGACGACCTGTGGCTCTTCCAGCATAACAAAAATCGGGGCACGACCACCCCGATCTTTGGATGCAACAGGCACCTTCAGCCTGTATCGGGACACGACGATCCCGATATTTGGATGCAACAAGCACTTTTACAGGGCCGATGGTGAAAAGAACCAAACTCGGCACATCTTCGTCTTCGGAAAGAGTTCATCATCAACTAGCCAAGGCAGGGGACCGATCGAGTTCGTCTCCATGAAGGGAAGAAAAGTGAAACGAGAAACAAAACTTCTTTTCACACGGCTACTTATAGGCCAGGGCAAATCAAACCCATACGCCAAGTGGAAACTTTCCCGAAGTCAGTGCAATGAACTTGCATTTATGGTGATAAATCTGCCCCTTCGAATTCAACTAAATTAAAACAGCCATTAACACCTCGAAGAACTCAACAGACGGGCCAAAGAGGATGTGACACCTAGCTGATGCGTCGTCAGCACCATGCGCTCCGTACTGATGCACCCAGTGGGACATAGACCCATGCGCCCAGATCGAAATTAACCGATGCGCCTCTTTCAAACTTGTCATCATCAAGCATTTTATGCTGAATGAAAAAGGCGGCGACGCATTCCAAGAGCCGTCTAATCAGCAGCCATTTGCAGAAAATGAAGCTCCGCTGATGTCAACACCATCATTTCACCTTGGGTCGGTAAACAACCGCCACATGGACGATCGATCATTTATATGCACCTCGTGGCCATACGTCCAAGACTACGTGCGCCCTAGTGGACATACGCCCCCTCAGATCACTTCTAATCTCAAGCAACAGAAGACTTAAGCTCTGCATGCGCCTTAAAAGCCATGCGCTTGGACTTGATCATGACTCCTAAAAGTCATAAAACCACGTCGCCTTCCCTGTGCCTGATCCTATGTGCACCCTGATGCAAAGCTCTGCATGCGTCTCAAAAGCCATGCGCCCAGACTTGTCTATGATGCCGAAAACTTATAGGACTAAGTCGCCTCCATGCGCCCAATCCTCGACGTACCCCAACAGATCACTCTTCTCCAAAACCGAGATCTTTGAGCCACAAGCATACGCCATGCATCCTTTGACTCAGTTCTATTCAAAGAATAGGTGCTAACCACCTAAGATCTCGGCAACAACCAAATCTCAGCAACTGCCACGTGTCAGCTCCTCCGTAACCCAACGAAGCAGTTCAAGCAGATTCTACTACAACTCGGGGCACATCGTCCATGCACCCCCGCCAGCATCAGTCATGTGGCGTCTCCGCGTCCAGGCGCATCCGACATATGCGCGCGTGAGCATCCAGCCTGCTATCTATAAATAGAAGGATCATTCCTTCACACACACACAGACAGAGAGAGATATATACAAACAGACTGTTATATCCACATACGGAGGCCAGAAGAGACACTTAAAGTCTACTTCTCTTCGTAACGCTCCGGCATCCAGAGGAACCCAGACCTTCAGAGAGTTCGAGATCGTCGTCAGATCGTCAACGGAGTCAACGTATTACCACTCGCTCCATCGGTACCGTACCCGGATAAAAACAAAAGTATACTCCTAGGACTACGTCTAAGTCCTACAATATACTATGTTCTGTTTGTAATTAAAAACATCAATCCCAAAGAGTTTTAATGGCAAACAAGCTGCGACACTGCTGGGGACCTCTTTCTCCTCCAACGAGAATGTTGTGTCGTAATCTGACGACATCAAACTTGGCTCCTCCTATAAAATACTTGTGGTGTACCTCAATCAATAGGCGTATGAGGAGTTCATCTCTGAAGGCAACACGAGTCCTTTGAAGCGGCTGCCAAAGCCGAAAAAGATTTGCCAAGTCTAGGTGCGCAAGGCCGATGCGCTTGGCACCATCACTAAAAGGGATGCGCCACCGCAGCTGGTCCTTCCTGCTGACGCTCTCAGCAACAAGGATGCGCCCACTGATGCTGCACATCTGTCTGAGAAATGCAGTATTGACTGCATTCCCCAACCATCTTCTTTCCAGCCGAAGAAGATGCGCCAACGGAGCAGAGGTGCAACCAATCTCCAGCGTATGAGCTCTGGTGCGCAGGAGAGAACGTCTGTCTTCAACAGACTCACTCGCTGTCATAACGAGGCACAATTGGATTCTGAGTACTATACGTCTTCGCGGGCTAGTACAAAAAAACCAAGGCAGCACAAGCCATGCGCCACGAATATGCTACGCCAACAGCAAACCAGAAGCATGCGTTCAAAATCATGCGCACTGCTGACGGTAAGCTATACAGAGTCGACTCGGGTGCATCTATGCCAGAAGTGGGTCGACTCCCAAAGTCCCTGTCCCGCTTGGGTGCATCTACTACGTTTCAAACCAAGTTTGGTTGGGCAACTGCGATGTTGAGTCCTTGCGCCCACTTGGGTGATGCGCATAAAGTAGACTCAAGTTGCTATAAATGATTTTCCTCTACCAATGTTCTGGGCGTATCTCATGCGTGTGAACCAGATCAGGGGGTACAACATTCACATGACCACCCCGGTGCTTGGCCTTACCATGCGCCTGATGGGGGTGTTAAAGTGAAACTCTCCCATCAAGATTTGCGTAATGTGATCAGTCACAAACGCAGATCAGGAGAGCTGACCAATAAGCACAATGTGCCCCTCGCAGGGCACACCTGTGCTATGGTCACTATCAACTGCTGTTGTTACAAAATAGCGGCTCCACCACAGAGGCAGTCCGTGTTTCAACGACTACAATCTACGACACCTATCCGACGTCGCCTCGAAAAGAAAGTGCCAATTGAAGACAAAGCGGAGCCTAAGATCGCTTCCTGTCATGTTGTCTCCAATTCCCACTCGTCCGTGAGAAAGACAACAACCAACTCCTCAGCCTCTGCATCCAAGACTTAGCTGAAGAAGAGCAAAACAGTGGTCCCGTCCCCAGGGGTGTACGAACACACCCGAGCAAGGAGCAAGGCCCTAACAGAAGCAACAGTCGGAGGTAGTAAAGCATCTGATAATCCTCCATTCGAAGACGAAGAAATGCTTCGACAAACCGACCCTGACGTAGCTGGGGGTAGCCAACACGAAGCTTCAGAAGAAAAAGCCCCTCTACAGAAAAAACAAGGTCGAAAGCGAAGCCTCGACCGATCCATCTACTTTCACCCATGTCATGACAGCCTACATGGCAGGGGGTGGCGACGAAGGAGAATCAGACGCTCTAGTACTAGACGTCGTGCAACGCATAGATACTCTTGAGTGGAATCTCAAAACCCTCTCTGCCTCCATGCAGATCCTGACCCAGGTAGTGTTCGACATCCGGACCACTCTGGCAAGGGCACCTGCCTCCGCCAGTCCCGATCTAAGGGCCAATGGAGAATCAAGTATACCCCCTCAACGGGTATCTTCAGGGGCGAAACATCACAATGCACCGCGAGCATCAGCTCCTTCCAATATACAGCTTCAGGCCGTACCGCCTTTACCTGCTCTCAGCTCGACAGAAGACTTGGTCGAGATGGTCAGAGACCTGCGTGAATGCTTCGAGGCCTGAAATAGGCAGGAAGAACGTCAGAAGTTGGGGCTTCCTCAACCCTACCCTCTTGAATGGAACAAGGTGGTTTATCCTTCCAAGTATAAACCATATACACTGATGCCATACGACAGAAAGGATTCTCCTCGTCGATACTTGACCTACTTCCAGTCTCAGACGAGACATCTCCCAAAGGAAGATGCCCTAATCACGAGCCTGTTTGTCGGGGCTCTGAAGGGAGTCGCCTATGACTGGTACTGCAGTCTTCCTGACAACTCCATATCATCCTTCGATGATTTGACATGCCTCTTCTTCGATCGGTTCTACGACGGAGGGAGAGACATGACCATGTCATCTCTAATAGAAGTACGGAAGACTGAGAAGAAGACTGTTCGAGAATTCATTGAGCGTTTTTGACAAGCATGCCTAAGGTTGCCTCCAGGCATGGCGGAACATGCACTCATCGACTCCTGCAGCATTAACATGATCCCCGCGATCAAGCTCTGGCTCAACCCCACTCCTCTGCCTGATTGGAGTTCGTTGATCATTGAAGCCGAAGCTGCTAAGAAAAAGGTGCATAACGCCTGCCTTCTGGGGGTTAACTTTCCCACCTTTGACGATAAAGGAAAATGGCCTGCGACCAGCAGTAGCAACCACGAAGCGAAAGGAAAGCAGGAATTGACTGTCAATGCGTCTAACAGCACGCAAGGTCCTGCTCCGAGGCCTCCTCCTGCACCAAGGCCGAAGATGGTCTACTCCTTCAACGATGAAGATACCTTACAACTCTTCGAGATGTTGAAGCAGGACGACAAAATCAAGTTGCCTGATCCCAAGCGTCCTGATGAAGTGGACAGAGTCGATGACCCGAGGTATTGTCACTACCATTGGTTCGTTGGGCATCCAACTAAAGACTGCTACATCCTCAAAGACTATATACAGTGCATGATCAATACAAATGTCATCTCAGTCGATTACGAGGAGAAGACAGTCTCGACCAACATGGTGTTACTCCAGTTCGGCACCTTACCGCCTACCACAGCTCAAGATGGTGTCGTCCCTATCCTAAAGGCGACAATGGAAGTAGTCAACCTTCCACCAACCTGCAAAAACGTGGGTGGGCTGACACCACTCACAACATCCAAGGGAGAGATCATGTGGGTTCACCCGGATCTCGTTCCAGAGATGACTCGACCGGGGGTACCATCTACCTCCAAAAGCAAATACAAGAAGACCAAGTCTTGCCGAATGGTGACTTTCTCCCTCGAGGAAGCACTGCCCATACAAATGCGTTTACAGCAGAACGTCCAGCCTGAGGAGGCTCCGTCCAAAGTGACGCCTCCTATCATCACTACTGCTGTCCAAGGAGAAGGTTCATCCCAACCTCCTACAGCTGACAAACAAAAGCAGAAGGAGGCCCGCTTCGACAGCCTTTTCAAAAATACAAAGCTCCGGGGTTGGCCAAGCCCCACAACTTCGACATACTGGCACAACTGGCCAGTACTCCAGCACGGTTTTCCTTATTCGAGCTCCTCCGCCTATCCAAAGATACTCGGGAAGCTCTCTGCGAAGCCCTGAAGGACGTCGAGTCTTTCATCAGTCAGGTCAAGCCATCTGACGACGATCCTACAGCATGTCTGCACTGCCATAATATGGAAGAGATCATCCCCAACATCACATTCACTCAACAGGATATGCTGCTCAAGAACAACAGGCACAACAGACCCCTGTATTACACAGGGTATGTCGGTGCCATCAAGGTGGATCGAATGCAGATCGATACTGGGTCTTCTCTCAACATCATCCCTCGAACTCTACTTCAGACGTTGGAGATCCCGATGCATCGCCTGACTGCGTCTTATACTACCATTAGTGGCTTCAACGCTAGTAAGAGTGAGCCGCTGGGGAAGATCTGCTTGAAGTGTCACATCGGCAATCTCCAAACCAAGGTGACTTGCTATATTGTGGATGCAGACGTCAACTACAACATCCTGTTGGAGGGCCATGGATACATGAATACATGGTGGTGCCATCCACTCTCCATCAATGTATAAAATACGTGTCCACCAGCGGCTATTCGAACAAAGTTTGCTGATGTCGATCCCTTCAGAGGGATTGAAGCCTTCTTCATCGACGCTGACCTGTACAAATCAATTCATCTCGGAGATGAAGTCAATGATGCTGATGACGAGGCAGAAGCTGAGGTCAAAGCTGACTCAGAGGCGGACATGATAATCAACGCTCCCCTAAAAGTGCGACTCAAAGGGAGGCTGCCTCAAACATCGGCCCCTATGGTAGTCAAACTCCGCGGGAAGGTGCCGGCTTCTCCGGGCAGGACATCCAATAAAGCTCCGTTGAAGATACGCCTCGAAGGCAAGCCCCCTCAAGTGGCGGCTCCCCTCGTAGCCAAGCTACGGGGAAAGGCTCCAGCTCCCGGTATACCAACTGAGGCTCCCCTCAAGGTGCGGCTCAAAGGCAGACCGCCTCAGTTGTCGGCACCTGTCAGGCCACAAGTGAAGACCTCCGTGTCCTTCTCAGCACAATCCCAGGAGCCAGTATGGGGCAAGCTCCCGAAAAACTCTCCTGAACCCCCCAAGGCTGCTCCAGTTCTCACCGATAAAGAACTTGGAGAGTACATATCGGCTAATGTTGATGCCCCATCCCTCGATGATGTAATCCCTCGGATCAAGATCTCGTATTTTATCAATAAGAGAGTGTCTTTCAATTATTTTAGTCTTTCACATTGGAATACCATGTACACTCTAGATAATGCTCTACAGTTGTTGCAAACACAAATAACGACTGTGAGTCATATAAATCGAGTCATCCTGTACCAAGGAGTCTGTTACATAGTCCCGCCTTAGAACAAGGACGAGAAGCCCATTATCTTTGACAAAGTCGAGCGTCACCAAGACCTCCCACCGATGGAGCCGGAACCCGATACCGATAGAATGTAAACCTACCGATACAACGATCAAGCCAAGTATCTCATCCAAAAGATGGGTTACAACTTGAAGAGCGGCCAAGGTCTGAACTACGACAAAGGTCGACGCCTTCTCCTATGACTTCCAGTACCAAAAGGAAAGCCGCAAGACTACTATCACCGTACCCGACGGGGGGTAGGCTACATCATGCCTCCAATAACTCCACAAGAATTAGAAGCAGAGGATATCATACATTCTCATTCATCTGAAACTTTAACTTGGGACTCCGACACCAGCATCGGCTCAGTCTTCAGGAAGGTGCTGTCAGCCAACATGACATCCGTACATCCTTCAGAAGATAAAGACGACGATCAAATAGGAGAGTTCTTCGAAGAAGAATCCTGGGCTCAACGCCTCGGCGCACAATTGGAGTCTCGCTTTGAATTGTGAGAACCCCCTATCGAAGATGAAGTCGAGCAGATCGACCTTGGGGATGGATCTTCATCCAAACCCATCTTCATCAGCAAGAGCTTGGTGGGGGAGGATCGAGAATCCTTGATCTACCTGGTCAAAGAATATATCGATGTCTTCGCCTGGATCTATGAAGATATGTCGGGACTCGACCCACAAGTCGCAATGCACAAGCTTAACATCTTACCTGACGCTAAGCCCGTTAAGCAGCAACAGCGACGCTTCCATCCTAACATCATGGACGTCAATGACAAAGAGATCGACAAGCTCTTGGACAGCAGGTTCATTCGCGAAGAATAACACGTCGACTGGGTAGCCAACATCGTCCCCATCACCAAAAAGAACGGGAAGATTCGAGTCTGCATCAATTTTTGGGACCTCAACTCTGCATGTCCAAAGGATGAGTTTTCACTCCTGATCACCGACGTAATGATCGACAACACATGTGGCTTCGAGCATATGTCCTTCATGCATGGCTACTCAGGCTACAATCAGATCAAGATGTTCCCAGACGACAAGAAACACACGTCGTTCAAAACTCCAAAAGGGGTTTACTGCTACGCAGTAATGCCCTTTGGCTTGAAGAATGCAGGTGCCACATACCAACGAGCTATGGGCACCATCTTCCGTCAACACCTTCGCAAGACAGTCGAGTGCAATGTTGACGATATCGCCGTCAAGAGTCGTCTTAGGGGTGATCACCTACGAGACCTGAAGACAGTCTTCGACCTCATACGGGCGCATCAGCTTAAAATGAACCCCGCTAATTCCTTCTTTGGGGTTTCTAGTAGAAAGTTCTTGGGCTTCATCATCACTGCGAAAGGCATTCATGTCGACCCCGAGAAGACTAAAGCCATCCTTGATATGGACCCTCCGAAGAACCTCAGAGAACTTCGAGGCCTACAAGGACGACTTGCCTACATCCGGAGGTTTATCGTGAACCTTTCTGGAAAATATCAACCCTTCACCAAGCTTATAAAGAAGGGAGTTTCTTACGTCTGGACGAAAGAATGTCAGAAAGCTTTCAACGACATCAAAGCTTATCTGACAAGTCCCCCGGTTCTGGTGGCACCCATCGCAGGCAAACCATTCTAGCTCTATGTCTGTGCAATGGACCATTCCCTTGGCGCTTTGTTGGCCCAGAACAACGGAGAAGGCCATGAGCAGGCTATCTACTACCTCAGCAGGATGATGGTTAGGGACGAACACCGGTAGAACCCTGTGGAAAAAGAGTATCTGGCCTTAGTGTTCGCCACCCAGAAGACTCACCACTATGTCTCGGGACAAACAATCTATGTCATCTTCCGAGTCAATCCACTCAGAATTCTTATGACAAAACTAGGAGCACTAAACACTCGGTTGGCTACGTGGAAGATATTATTGACACCATATGACATGGTATTCGTACTGCAAAAGGCTGTCAAGGGCTAAGCATTGGCCGACTTCCTAACCGTGCACCCAATCCCGAAATCGTCCAGGCTCTACGAAGGTATCCCCGATGAGGTGCAAGAAGCAAACGTTGCCGAAGAAGGCCCAGTCTGGCGGATATTCTTCGACGGTGCTTCCAGAATAGGCCCCAAAGGCCAAATTATCGCAGGAGTAGGGGTCGTCTTAATCTCTCCCGACAAACTGGTCATCCAGCGTACCTATTTTCTTTCAAAACGGTACTCCAACAATGTTGCAGAGTACATGCCCTCATTATGGGGCTTCAGTTAGCAAGATAGCTGGAGGTGGACTACCTTGAATCTTACGGCAACTCAAAGCTCGTCGTCAATCAAATTCGAGGACAATATGAGGTCCGCCATGAAGACCTCATCCTCTATCACAAAGCAGCATTAGACGTCATCTCAATCATCGCAGAATTCTTCATAGAGCATGTACCTCGGTTACGAAACTTGGAAGCCGATGCTCTGGCCGGCCTCGCAGCCTCGTTGGCTGCACCCGTCGTGACTCAACACTTTGTTACGGTGACAGGTCGGGACTTGGCTTATCCCAGAAATAATCTGTACATGCGGACAACTCATGCCATGGCCATGGACCCTGGCATCAATGTCAGAGACTGGAGGTTCCCATTCATCGACTTTGCTGTCTACAAAATCCTCCCGGACGACCCGAAGGAGGCAGTCTCAGTCAGAAGGCACTCCCTCTAGTTCTATTACGATACAGCCTCCAAGATGCTGTACTGGTGCTCCTTCGATGGACTTCTTCTCCGATGTATATCTAACGAAGAAGCCGCCTGTTTGCTATTAAAATTGTTTGATTGAAAACTTTAATACAAACAGAACAGTGTTACAATATAGGACTTAAATATAGTCCTAGGAGTACATTTTTGTTTAAGCTGGGTCCTTAGTGCCAATGGAGCGAGTTATAATGCGTTGACTCCGTTGACCGGCTGACGACGGTTATCGGTTCTCTGAAGGTGTGGATTGCTCTGGGTGCTGGAGCTTGCTGAGAGGAGGAAGATGTTGAGTGTCTGTGTCTGCCTCTCTGGCGATTCCTTGTATGTTCGTTATAGATTTCGTGTCTGTGAAGGAGAAGATCCCTCTATTTATAGTTTTGCAGGCTGGCTGCTCATACGCGCATGTAGGATGCGCCGGTGTGTGGAGACGCCACGTAGAAGTTGCTGATGGGGGCGCACGGATGATGCGCCCTGATTGGGAGGTTGAACTCTTCATACTGTTGTTGTGAGCCGGCACGTAGTAGAAGAAAAGATCTTTCTGTTGCTGAAATCTTGGACGAGTTGAGTCAAAGGACACATGTCGTCGACTCATGGCTTGAAGATCTCGGATTTGGGGGGGTAGTGATCTGGTGAGCTGCGCCTTGGATCTGGGCGCAGGAGGAGGCTACGGCTCATAACCTTTAGGAGTTACAAACCCTTTAGGGCGCATGGCTTTTGAGGCGCATGCAGGTGACCTTCCTTCTGTCTTTCGGGATCAGAGATCAGTCTGGGGCGCATGGCTTTTGAGGCGCATGCAAAGCTTCAACTGGAGACTCTTCTTCTGTCTTTAGGGATCAGTGAAGGGTCTGAGGCGCATGGCTTTTGAGGCGCATGCTGGTTTAGATGCATGGCCGTAGAGGCGATGGCAATTTGGACGCATGGCCGTAGAGGCACATGCGGATGGCCACGTGGCAGTAGCCGTCGGAATAGAGTCATGATGATGCTGACGTTGCCGACGCTTCGTTCTCTGAAAAAGCTGTCAACTGTTCAGACTTTAGGAAGCGTGCTGCCAACTCTGGTATCAGTTCAGCATTTAATGTTTGTGACGTTCGATGGACAGCTGAGTGGGCACATTGGTTGGTGTTCTACTCGGCATGGAGATGTGAGGGGGGCGCATCCTCTGTGATGCGCCGGGTACTGTAGGGTGCGTCTGTGTGATGCGCCTGATGCTGGAGGGTGCGTACGTATGATGCGCTGTTTGGCTGGCGCATCTGACATGTCCTTTAATAACGCGGCTGTCTCGCTCCTCGAGTGCTATAAATAGCCGTTTGGCTGAATTCCAGGCGTCCGGTTCATCCATTTAATGCAAATTCATTGCACAGAATTCGGAGAGTCATCCACTTGGCGCGTGGGTTTGATTTGCCCGGCCTATAAATAGTGGCATGGAGAGAAGGTTTGCTTCTCATTCCCTCATGTACTTCCAACATGAACTTGGAGGTGCATTCTGTTGACGAAGTGCTCCCGAGGGTAAAGATGAGACGTCGTGTTGTCTTCGATGCACTTGAAGGTGACTGTTACATCCAAAAGACGGAGTTGAGGGCTTCTGAGGCAGGCGGAAGGTGCCTGTTGCATCCAAAGATAGGGATGTTCGGGCCTCATCTCCGTTGTTCCGGAAGAGCCGTAGATCGGAATGGTGGTGCTAGGCTCTCTCTTCCTTCAAAGTGGGTGCCGCCCACTTTGATTGTGTTGAAAGCTCCTTGTGCCATGATTTCGATCACGGTCTTCCTTGGTCTTTGGAGGCTCTTTCGAAGCCTCCCCTGGCCACAGCATTTGCGGTGCTCTTCTCTTCCTTGGTTCCAGCCAGAGGGTTAAATGCTTTGCTTGGCGAAGCACTTATCAGGTGAGCCTGGCTGGAAGAGCGGCACATAACTGGGCTCTGCTCGGCCAGGTGAGCCTGGTTGGAAGAGTTGCACATAACTGAGCTGCTGAAGGGATGCACATAACTGAGCTGGATGCACATAACTGAGCTGCTGAAGAGATGGTAGGATGCGCCTGGCTGGAGGTGCATGACATCTGCTGCGCCTGGCTGACAGCGCATGGTGACTGCTGCACCTATCGGAAGGCGCATGGTGGTTGCTGTGCCTATCTGGAAGGCGCATGGTGGCTGTTGGCTGTAGATCTAGGATCCTTCCTTTGTAGAAATTTTCCTTTGTACAACCTTTTCTAGACATGTAATAGACTTTTATAAATAAAAAGTCCTTCTTCAAATGGCTTATTTTGATTTTGCTGTCTGAGTTCTGGCGTATATAGTGCCTGGCGCATGGGCTTTCTGGCTGTGAAATTCTATGCTTGTACGGTGTTAGCAAGATCGCCCATGTTGTACGGTGTTAGCAAGCACTCCTTTTCGACAGGGTTGTACCGGTGTTCGGCCCCGATGAGTGTTCGACTGAGGTAGTAGATTGCTTGCTCGAAGCCTGTATCGCTGTTTTGAGCCAGCAGAGCGCCAAGAGAATGATCCATGGCACGGACGTAGAGAAGAAATGGTTTGTCGGCGACTGGCGCTACCAGGACTGGTGGGCTTGTTAAGTAAGCCTTGATGTTGTCGAAAGCCTTTTGGCACTCCTCTGTCCAGACGTAAGAGACTCCCTTCTTCATGAGCTGAGTAAAGGGTTGACATCTACCGGAGTGGTTTGCTATGAACCTCCGAATATATGCCAGACGTCCCTGTAGGCCCCGAAGTTCTCGAAGGTTCTTCGGAGGGTCCATATTGAGGATGGCTTTGGTCTTCTCAGGATCAACATGAATGCCTTTCGCTGTGATGACAAAGCCCAAGAATTTATCGCTAGAAACCCCCAGAAAGGATTTAGCGGGATTCATTTTGAGTTGATGTGCCCGCATGAGATCGAAGACCGTCTTCAGGTCCTGTAGGTGATCTCCTTTGAGGCGGCTCTTGACTGCGATGTCGTCAACATAGCATTCGACCGTCTTGCGAAGATGTTGACGGAAGATGGTGCTCATAGCTCGCTGGTATGTCGTACCGGCGTTCTTCAAGCCGAAGGGCATTACTGTGTAGCAGAAAACACCCTTTGGAGTCCTGAATGACGTGTGTTTTGCGTCATAGGAGAACATCTTGATTTGATTGTAGCCTGAATACCCGTCCATGAAGGACATGCGCTCAAAGCTACATGTGTTATCGATCATCACAACAGTGATTGGAAGTACGTCAGGTACCGTCGCGGAGAGTCCTTCCCGTCGTATGGGGTGAGTGTTTGTGGTTTATACTTCGGAGGATAAACCATCTTGTTCCACTCGAGGGGATAAGGCTGGCGAATGCCCATTTTCTGGCGTTCCTCTTGCCTGTTCTTGGACTCGAAGCGCTCCCGCAGGTCTTTGATCATTTCGACCACATCCTCCGTAGAGCTAGGAGTCGGGGAAGGAGGTACCATCTGGATTGGAGCGTTTGAGGGCTCCGAGGTCCGAGGTACTTCTGTATCTGAGGGCGCCCGTTGGAGGGGCACACTCGACTCCCCATTAGCTCCTGGGTTAGGACCAGTTGAAGGTGTCCTGATCAAGGCTGACCGCATCTCAAACACTGTTTGGGTCAGTGCTAGCATAGAGGCAGAGAGGGTTTTGAGTCCTCCCTCCAATGAGTCTATGCGCTGGACTATGTCCTGTGACGGTACATCAGACTCGACATCATCCCCAGCCATGTATACTGTCCTGACACGGCCCGGAGTGGATGGATTGGTTGAGGCTTCGCTTTCGGCCTCACTTTCATACGGGGGAGTCACTTCTCCTGGTGTTGGGCCACCCCCAGCCACATTCTGGAGTTCATCTCCAATAAGCGCATCTGCAAGGGTCTGCTTGCCCTCAGCTCCGTCTTGAAGGACCTCTTTCTTTCCAGAACTACCCCCGACAGTGTCCTGGAGGACATCCTTATTTTGAGGGGCTTCAGGGAGAGTAATCTCGCCTTGATGATGAAGATCCGCCGCAGCTGTGCTTTGGACATCTTCGTCTTCGGAAGGAGGCTCAACAAGGGTCTGGCTACCCCCAGCTTCCTCTAAGGACTTCTTCCTCGACCGAGTGCCTTCAAACACTCCAGAGGTCGAGACAGCTGCCTTGGTTTTCCTCGGCTGGCTTTTGGATGAAGACGAGGAATTGGCAGTCGTCTTCCGGATTGATGAAGAGTTGGAGACCACGTTGCATGAAGCAACCTTTGGCTCCTCTTCAGCTGACACCTTCGTCCCAAGGCGACGTCGGAGAGGTGTCGATGATTGCAGTCGTTGGAAGACCGACTGTCTTGGTGGAGCTGCCGCCTTGCAACAGCAGTTGATGGTGACCACCGCACAAGTACGCCCCGTGAGAGGCGCATCGTGCTTGTTGGTCGACTCTCCTGACCGGCGCTTGTGAGTGATCACGTTGCGCAGGTCATTGGAGGAGAGTGGTGCCTTCACACCCCCTTCAGACGTATGGCAAGGCCAAACGCCGGGGTGGTCAGGTGAGTGCTGCGCCCCCTGATCTAATACCAAGCAGGCATCACGATCAGTAGTGGAGGAACCACAACATTTGAAGTGACTTGAACGGACCTCAAACGCACAACCAGAGGAGGCGCGGGAGTTCAAGACCTCTGAGTTTGCCTCTCTCGACTTGGTTGTGCACGCAGTAGATGCGCCCAAGCGAGATGAGGACTTAGAAGATCGACTCGTTGTTGGTGCAGAAGCACTTGAGTCAACCTTGTACAGCTTGCCATCGGTAGCGCGCGTGATGACGAGCGCGTGCCTCTGGCCGGCTGCTGGCATAGCACGTTTGTGGCGCATGGCCCGTGCCGCCTTGGATTTCTTCGTACCAGCCCGCTGGGGCACATAGTACTCAGCATCCAAATTCTCCTCGCCATTACAGCGAGTGAGTCTGTCAAAGACAGAGGCTTTTTGTGACGCATCAGAGGTGATGCGCGGGGCATTGGCTGCGCCCCTGCTCCGTCGATATATCTTCCTCGCCTGAGAGAGAGATAGCTGGGGAACGTGGTCGGCCGTACGCTTTCCCAAGAGATGCGCTGCATCGGCGGGCGCACCTTTGTTGCTGAGAACGTCAACAGGAAGGGAAGGCTGGATTGCTGCATCCCCTTCAGTGGTGGTGCCCGAGGCGTCGACCTTGCGCACGCAGGCCGTGCGAATCTTCTTCGGCTTTGGTAGCCGCTTCGAAGGACTCGCACTTCCTTCAGAAATGAACTCCTCGTACGCCTGTTGATTGAGGCGCACGACCAGCGTCTTGTGGGAGGAGCCCACCTTTACGTCGTCGGCCTGTGACACGACTTTCTCGAAAGAGGAGAAAGAAGTCCCCAGCAGAGTCGCCAGCTTATTTGCCATTAAAATTGTTTGATTGAAAACTTTAATACAAACAGAACAGTGTTACAATATAGGACTAAAATGTAGTCCTAGGAGTACACTTTTGTTTAAGCTGGGTCCTTAGTGCCAATGGAGCGAGTGGTAATGCGTTGACTCCGTTGACCGGCTGACGACGGTTATCGGTTCTCTGAAGGTGTGGATTGCTCTGGGTGCTGGAGCTTGCTGAGAGGAGGAAGATGTTGAGTGTCTGTGTCTGCCTCTCTGGTGATTCCTTGTATGTTCGTTATGGATTCCGTGTCTGTGAAGGAGAAGATCCCTCTATTTATAGTTTTGCAGGCTGTAACACCCAGTTTTCCAGAAGAGGGTAATTTTGAAATTTTGTAATTATAATTATTATTTAATGATATTTATTCATGTTATGATTTTTAGTGATTTTTTAATTATTTTTAAACTATTTAAATTCATGACCTATGATTTGGTGTCTTGCTAGTGTCCATTTCCAGACTGAGGGGTATTTTAGTCATTTTGTACTTTTAAGAATTATTTGGGATTATTAATTATTATTTAGATTTAATAGAATTGATTTGAATTTTATGGGAATTTTTAGGAATTATTTTGGATTTATTTAGACTAGTTTGATTTTTGACTAGTTTTGACTCATGTAGACCAACCTAGGAGTTAACCCTAGTTAGTTGGGCTTGGTTAGGTCAAGTGACTCTAGTCTAACCTAGTATGACCTAAGTTAGTAATTATTGGTTCATTAGAAATTTAATTAGGAATTTTAGAATCAAGTGTTTTGACAAATGGCTTGTGGTTTCATAAGTCATTTTGTGACTAAACTCAATAGGACTAGCTAACCTAGCTCAAACCCCACCCAAACCCATCATGTCCAGCCAACCTAGGGATTCCCCCACTATAAAACCCCTCCTAATTTCTAGGACTAGCCTCCTTTCCATAGGAATCCATTTCAAGAAGAAGAGGTGAGCTCCCATCTTTAGAAATTCATTAAAAATCCATTTTGAATCCTTTCTTCCCCAAACCAATTCCAATAGGACCTAAAATCAACCCTCTTGCTACTGGTATATTTTATTTGCAGGGAGATAACAATTTGTGGGACTTGGAGGCTTGAGGAGTTTCTTCCATTTGAAGGCTTTTCCATTCATTGTGCATCAATAGGTATAACCCTCAATACTCCATTAATTTCCTGTTTGAATCCATTTTAGGAAGCCCTAAGTGTCCCCCTAGGGTTTGGATTAGTTTTGTGTCCTGTGTCAGTAGTTTCGTGTCCATTCTGGACACGTATCAATGGCAGTGACACTGTGTTCGACGAAATGCCTCAAAGGGCATTTCGATCGATTTATTCCATTATTTTTGAATAGGAATGTTAGATCTGGTGTTGTCCCTAGGTTCCTGTGATTGAGTGTTAGTGTCGTGTCATTTTCGTGTCGCTTTTGTTGCCTGGACACGCGCGTGCACACGTCGCGCGCTGCTGTGGGAGTCCCCTGCTACTCGGGGGTGATATCTCCCTGGACACGACACTTGGACACGTATAACTTGACACACACTATGGGGCAGTGTCTGTCATGGCACTCCCCAAGTGGCACGACTTCTCGTGTCGTGTCGGACACGGAATCGTGTGTGCACGGGGACACACTGTCCGGTTGGGTATTCTGGAATTGGTTTCAGTTGTTTAATCATTTCTAAATGTTCTTAATTCATGTTTTAATGATAGTTTGGATCCTAAACATCATGTTTAATCCCTATTTAATTGGAGTTACATAATTGATTGGGTCAAGGTGGTGTTTTGGCTCGAAATTAGGATTCAAGGCCTGTCACTGACACATGTTCTGATACTGGAGTTCACCCCTGTTAGTTTCAGTTAAATTTACATTGTTCAATAGTTTTTAATCCTAATACTGATGATTAATTGCTAAGTTAAACTTTAATTGTGTTCCCCACATGCTTAGCTTACCAAGGTTAATTTGGGTTAAAGTATTGATATAGTTTGAATTGTTTTGCAATGACTAAATGCCATCACATTGAAACTGGAATGTGCTCACTGTTAAACTAGTGTTAAATCTGAGATTACCCTGTCATTAATTTCATTGTTGATGTTTTCAAACCTGATATTGCTTTAGTCAAACTGAGTTCCTGATATTGAAATCTGAGAACAAGAACCTGGAAATTGTTTACACTGTCCTTTCCCTTCACTGATTGCATGTTCCTGTGACACTGGACCACAACACACATTTTTCTTTCCCTTTCACTGATTATATATATACAAATTGGTAACTGTCAAGTAAATTGATACTGAATATGTATATCTGAGTTGTATGACCATAAACCTGAGAATGAGGGAAGTTCACCTTGTTTTGATTGCTAAACCTGAGTTAGCAGGATGTGAGTTGATTTCCTTGCCCATTCCAGAGTTTTCCCTGTGACCCAAAATCTGAGATTGAGAACAATATTTTGATTCCTTTTTCCCTTCTTCTTAAAACTGGAAATTGATGTGTAACTTAATGTAAAACTGAGCTTGAGTTCAGTTTATAATTCCTAAGTTTCAGTGTTAACCATTCCAGTTTTGGCTTGATAAGATTCAAATAAAAATATGTGATGTTGGTTCAGTTCTTTTACCTTATACTAAAACTGAGATTGGAAGGGGGCAAGGAATTGGTTTCCTTCCTTCCTACCTTTTCGAATTGAGTTCCACTCTTGATTTCAAAACCTGAGAAATAGGATTGATTGTTAAATGTATGTTGACAGTTTACTAAACCTGAGAATTGGCTTTGTGTTCCTGCTTTCAGGTGACACTATTATTCACTGTCCTATATGCACACTGTATTCTATATTTCCTGCCTCCTATTCCTGCATATCACACACAGCCTCCTCTTCACTACTTTTGATTTCCTGCAAATGTTTTCCTGTACACTGTTGGCACACACCCTCACCACACACACAAGCCTATTGTTCCCTGCACACTGTTTGTTCCCTGCACTGTCATTAAATTCCTGTACATTGTTATGTAGGCCTAATGTATAGCACACACATTTCTCTTTTCTCACACACAACTTCATGAATCACCCACACATACACTACTCTAGACTGTTAGCTATTTTTCTACACACAAGTTCACACACCTACACATGTTTTCTTCCCTTAGGTTTCATGAGTATATTGTATGCCTATATGCATATGTGTAATATAGATATATGTGTGAGAGCATATCAATGTGTGTATGCATAGTTTTAGCCCAATGTTTAGTGTAGCTCAAATTGTGTATCTATGTATATGGTGTATATTCATAGGTATTATGAATTCTTGAATGTTGTGTTTATAGCTTTGTTAGAGTCTAGTATAGCTTTATTAAGACCTAGCTAGTGAGTTTAGCCTAGTTTAGACAAGGTTGACCTAGTTTGACTTCTAGGGTTGACTAAAGTTGACCAAGAGTTGACTTTGGCCTAGATTGACTTAGAATCATGTAGAATGCATAGTAGGACTCCATTTTGCTATTCTGGACCTGTTGTGACTTGTGCTGTTCTGTTTAGGAGCCAGACACCACTCCTTGGACAGTACGTTTCATTTTGGACACTCAGTTACAGGCGAGTACATTTTCTGATCATTTCATATCCTGCTTAGAATTATTTTCTGCAGTAGATTACTTTACTTGTACTGTCACGTTGGTCACACGGATTAGTACTATATGGATCTCTCCTTGGGATGTTACCCCCTTAGCGGGCGCATCGAATACTTTATGACATGTGTTTCATGTACATCATGTATTCCTTGCATCTGCGTTATTCATGTACACTCATGTTCTCTTATGTTCTTACATGTACGTTCATGTACTCTCATGTTCTTTCATGTACGCTCATGTTTGCCCATGTGTCTCTTGTATAACCAAAACATCATGTCCGTAACGTAACTTGAACAGATCCTTGTGTATTGATTGTGGGTAGAGGGAGTATAAATGGTCATGTGATTTACCCATCATGTACACTCTGTTACTTTTCATGTTCATCATGTACAACCTAAGCCAATTACATGCCATCTCGTACTCTGACTCACTAGTCACTGCTAGTTCTCTATGTATAGTAGATATTTCTATTACAGTTCTCTCTCTGTTTACATACTGCACTTCCTTCAGTACTTGTATCTTACATTACTGCATGTCTATATTTTCTAACCTGCTATGATCTGTTGAGATGTACTGTACTCGCTCCTGTCCTGACTGGACCTGTTGAAAATATTACAGAGGACGAGGAGGAGGCTGGTCTGGACACTTACTACGGGGCAGCCTTAGATGACACCTGCGAGCTGGACCCTCAGGAGGACCCAGCTCTAGCTGAGGATTTCATCCCGACTGTCTAGACTAGATTAGTTAGGCTGTTTATCATTGTAGTCTGGAGACATGTTCTAGTTAGACTTTATTCTGGAGTTCAGTATTGTATATATTCTTTCATCTGAGACCTTGTACTGTTAGATATTGCTGGGATTATCTTAGACTACTTCTCATCTATTTATTTCCCTGAGTTCTATTTCATATCGTGCTATCTCTTCCTTAGTTGTGATTGAGTTTTACTGCTATGTCACCCCCATTTCGGGGAGTATAAACTGTTTAGATAGATATTGTTAGATGTATGTTGACCTAGGACAGCGTTCTACCGTCGACACTGCGGCGTAGGCTGGGCGTTGTTACGTTCTCGTACCCTCACAGTGGGTGCGGGTCGTGACACAGGCTGGCTGCTCATGCGCGTATGTAGGATGCGCCGGTGTGTGGGGACGCCACGTGGAAGTTGCTGATGGGGGCGCACGGATGATGCGCCCTGATTGGGAGGTTGAACTCTTCATACTGCTGTTGTGAGCCGGCACGTAGCAGAAGAGAATATCTTTCTATTGCTGAAATCTTGGACGAGTTGAGTCAAAGGACACATGTCGTCGACTCATGGCTTGAAGATCTCGGATTTGGAGGGGGTAGTGATCTGGTGAGCTGCGCCTTGGATCTGGGCGCAGGAGGAGGCTGCAGCTCATAACCTTTAGGAGTTACAAACCATTTAGGGCGCATGGCTTTTGAGGCGCATGCAGGTGACCTTCCTTCTGTCTTTCGGAATCAGAGATCAGTCTGGGGCGCATGGCTTTTGAGGCGCATGCAAAGCTTCAACTGGAGACTCTTCTTCTGTCTTTAGGAATCAGTGAAGGGTCTGAGGCGCATGGCTTTTGAGGCGCATGCTGGTTTGGACGCATGGCCGTAGAGGCGCATGGCGATTTGGACGCATGGCCGTAGAGGCGCATGCGGATGGCCACGTGGCAGTAGCCGTCGGAATAGAGTCATGATGATGCTGACGTTGCCGACGCTTCGTTCTCTGAAAAAGCTGTCAACTGTTCAGACTTTGGGAAGCGTGCTGCCAACTCTGGTGTCAGTTCAGCATTTAATGTTTGTGACGTTCGATGGACAGCTGAGTGGGCACATTGGTTGGTGTTCCACTCGGTATGGAGATGTGAGGGGGGGCGCATCCTCTGTGATGCGCCGGGTACTGTAGGGCACGTCTGTGTGATGCGCCTGATGCTGGAGGGCGCGTCCGTGTGATACGCTATTTGGCTGGCGTATCTGACATGTCCTTTAATGACGCGGCTGTCTCGCTCCTCGAGTGCTATAAATAGCCGTTTGGCTGAATTCGAGGCGTCCGGTTCATCCATTTAATGCAAATTCATTGCACAGAATTCGAAGAGTCATCCACTTGGCGCGTGGGTTTGATTTGTCCGGCCTATAAATAGTGGCATAGAGAGAAGGTTTGCTCCTCATTCCCTTACGTACTTCCAACATGAACTTGGAGGTGCATTCTGTTGACGAAGTGCTCCCGAGGGTAAAGATGAGACGTCGTGTTGTCTTCGATGCACTTGAAGGTGACTGTTACATCCAAAAGACGGAGTCGAGGGCTTCTGAGGCAGGCGGAAGGTGCATGTTGCATCCAAAGATAGGGATGTTCGGGCCTCGTCTCCGTTGTTCCGGAAGAGCCGTAGATCGGAATGGTGGTGCTAGGCTCTCTCTTCCTTCAAAGTGGGTGCCGTCCACTTTGATTGTGTTGAAAGCTCCTTGTGCCATGATTTCGATCACGGTCTTCCTTGGTCTTTGGAGGCTCTTTCGAAGCCTCCCCTGGCCACAGCATTTGCGGTGCTCTTCTCTTCCTTGGTTCCAGCCAGAGGGTTAAATGCTTTGCTTGGCGAAGCACTTATCAGGTGAGCCTGGCTGGAAGAGCGGCACATAACTGGGCTCTGCTCGGCCAGGTGAGCCTGGTTGGAAGAGTTGCACATAACTGAGCTGCTGAAGGGATGCACATAACTGAGCTGGATGCACATAACTGAGCTGCTGAAGAGATGGTAGGATGCGCCTGGCTGGAGGCGCATGACATCTGCTGCGCCTGGCTGACAGCGCATGGTGACTGCTGCGCCTATCGGAAGGCGCATGGTGGTTGCTGTGCCTATCTAGAAGGCGCATGGTGGTTGTTGCGCCTATCTGGAAGGCGCATGGTGGCTGTTGGCTGTAGATCTAGGATCCTTCCTTTGTAGATATTCTCCTTTGTACAACCTTTTCTAGACATGTAATAGACTTTTATAAATAAAAAGTCCTTCTTCAAATGGCTTATTTTGATTTTGCTGTCTGAGTTCTGGCGCATATAGTGCCTGGCGCATGGGCTTTCTGGCTGTGAAATTCCATGCTTCTACACCGCCGAAGCTCTTCGAGAAGCTCATGACGGAACATGCAGAGCTCATCAACCAGGTCCTAAGCTACAGGACCGACTCTGACGTATGGGCTATTACTGGCCCACTATGATGGCCGACGCTGTCAAGTATGCAAAGAAGTGTCATGCTTGTCAGCTGCACGCCGACTTCATCTACAGACCTTCAGAGCCTCTACACTCGACGGTTGCCTCTTGGATATTTAAAGCCTGGGGTATGGATATAATGGGGCCTATCCCTCCTCCTTCGTTAAGGGGACACCACTTTATCCTGGCAATCACTGAGTATTTCTCTAAATGGGCGAAAGCAGTACCTCTCACAGAGATGAAAAGCTCAAAAGTGATCAGCTTCATCAAGCATCACGTCATCTACCATTTCGGGTTATCTCGAAGGATTATTTACGACGACAATGACCTACAATTCATCAGCCATGTGTTCAGTAGGTTCTGCGACAAGAACTGTATTTAAAATGTGGCATCAACCGCTTACAATCCGGTAGCGAACGAATTGGACGAAGCTTTTAATAAGACCATCGTCAAGCTACTCAAAAAGGTCGTATCATCCAACAAGTGCGACTGGGACAAGAAGCTTGGCGAATGCCTTTGGGCCTATCGCACAACGGTACGGACCCCGACGGGCAACACACCATTCTCCCTAGTTTATGGGAACGAAGTAGTTCTACCTCTGGAGATTCAAATACCCTCCCTACGGGTGGCGATCACAAATCAGTCGACAGAAGAAGACAATCAACGTCGTTGTCTGCAAGAGGTGGAAGCGCTGGAAGAAAAATGCATCTTGGCTCAAGAACGCATCGAACTTTATCAAGCCCGCATATTATAGGCTTTCAACAAAAGAGTCCGACAGAGGACTTTCCAAGTGGGCGACCTGGTTCTGGCAGTCAGGAGACCGATGGTGATGACTCACAAAACACCGAAAAAGTTCGAACCCAAATGGGAAAGACCCTTCATCATAGAGACGATATACTCAAACGGTACTTATCGTCTCGCTCAAGCTAATGGAGACTTGTTCATGATGCCCATCAACGATAAGTTCCTAAAAAAGTGCCACTCTTGACCTCCGTCGAGAATGTACTGCCTCTCCCCAGAGAGAGGATTAGTGGACTTGACCAAACCAAGTTCACACCCATTCTTTTGAAATCATATGCTCCTGGAACCCAACTGTTTCGTTGCATTCTATCCCCAGTAGAAGAACAACCATGTCCACATTACCTCCGAGTTGCTTCTCTACACCTTATCAAGCAGGATCCTGCACCGTGTAAGATCATGCTTAAGGCAATGTTTACCACGTCCACATCACCTCTGAGTAAACATTCCATTCAACAATCCCTGTGTTGTTGCACCATAGAACATCCACGTCCATATTACCTCTAAGTTGTTATATAAACCCCCACAGAGTTCACTCCTACCATGTCCATTTCACCTCTGAGTAGAAAAACTCTATTATTTTAGCCTATATTTACCATGTCCATATTACCTCTGAGTAAATATATTGGCTCTCTCTCTCAACTTATCATCCGTACCTAAAATTAAGGTACGCCAAGGGTGATAAGTCCACAAAATTGTAGTTTGTCACAAGAAACGAATAAAGCAAGAGTTCTTTTATTTTCTTCATCCAATAACGATTACATCAGCATTGGAATAAGATAAAAGCAAAACTACATCTCAGAAAGGGAACAAAGATCAGAGACATTAAAAAGAAAATCGACTTTGGCCTCATCAAAGACCACAAGTCAGACGATGAACCCCTACAACCAGGGATTGTAGTTACAGTGAGGCATGTACCACTCCCGTAACCATCTCGTATATGCAGGCTCGAACTGGTTGAGGTCCTCTTCAGAGACAGAAGTGTCAGAACTCCCGGTATTGCTACCTTCCGGTGCTAGTTCCTCATTAACAATGACCTCGGCTTTCAGAATTACTTCCTTGTCAATGGACGTCGGTTCTTCCTTGATTTCAACTTTGGAAATCACCTCCTCCTTAATGTACACTTCTCGTTTGATAAAAGGAAGCAGTGTTTCCTCCTTTACAAAGGGCTCTGTCTTCGGCATGGAACCTACAAACAGGACCAAAAGGAGAAGTCAGCACATATCAAAGGCGTATTAGCAACCTGACGCAACGTCGGGGTCGAAACCCATGCGCACAGACCAGATTCTAGCTTCGGCACATCATCAGGACTTAAGTCCATACACGTCAGCTGAAAAGGGCTTTGGTGCATCATCAGGATAAAAGTCCATGTGCGTCAGCCTAAGCACATCAACATGAGACGGCTCATCTACAGTCGGGTCACCCCAACATCACCGTAACAAAAACCAAGGCAAAAGAACACCCACCGAACACCTCCGGGCAGATTGTCTCGGCCCCTTCCTCGATCAGAACCACCGCAGGGAGTTTTGGGAGCCATTGCTCGAAAGAGTTAAGGATTCTCGGGGAAGAAAAAGAGAAAAGAGCTCTGAGGAAAAAAAAAGCTTTGTAGAAGACTCTCTCTCCTCACAGCCGCCTATTTATAGGCTTAGCCTCGCACGTAAACCGATGAGGCGCGACATCAACAATCAGTCGCTTCGGGTATCGTGAAAGCGACGGATGTTTATCTTCAAAAGATCATCATTAATCTTTCCTGAGATCGAGGCGTTATCTCTTCAGAAGAAGCATGCGCCCTAGCAGTATGCGCCTAAGCAACAAGCGTCTCCCACAGCGATGCGCAGAACGACTATACGCCAAGAAGAGCCATACGCCTAGGCGAAGGGCATGCGCCCCAAGTCGTTACTTTCCATGCTTTTTGTTCAAAGTCTTCCAAAACTTGACAAAAAGTTTTAAAAACTTTGAAGGGGGTCACAACAAAAAAAGTGACCTTTTACGACATTGAATTTAAGACGTGCATATAAAGTATGCCGTAAATAATTAACTCGCGACATATATTTGTGTGAATGCCGTAAAAAGATTTAGAATGTAACAATTAGATATATTTATGACGTGCATTGCACGCCATATTTGATTATACCAAAAAAATGCACACAATATATGCCCTAAATTTCTAAAAAATAACTGCGCCTATTTATTTCATTTCCCGCTGGATGTTTCCCTAAAAGCACCGAGACCTAATACAATTTTTTTAGCAATTTATAAGGGGACATAAGAACTTGATCAGGGCTAGCCAAAAGCAAACTTTGATTTATTTACAAGTTTGCCATTGAAAAAATTACTCATGGCTAGCCAACATATGAGTATATAAGTCAACTTTTTATTTTTTTGCTCTCATCTTTTTCTCACAAGAAGAAGAAGAAGAAGAAGAAGAAGAAAAAAAGAAAAAGAAGAATAATAAGAAAAACAAGAACAACAAGAACATGAACATCAATTTTTCCAAACCTAGTTTATTTTGATTTTTTGCTCTCTTCTAATTTCTTAGATCTCTTTCTCCAAACCCTAGTTTATTTTTCTTCTTCTTGTTTGGGCATTATGGATGAAACCCTAGTTGTAGAAGAAATTGGATTATCAAATCTATTAATCTATTAGTCTATTAACCAAATTTTCTTTATTAATAGAAGAATTATGCATGAAATCCTAGTTGTAGAAGAAAACTATAGAAGAAATCCTAGTTGTAGAAGAATTGGGTTCATATCAGGACTGCAACAATTTCTGACAGTCCTAGAAGTATTGAGGACTGCCAGAAATTATTGTAGTCTTGAAATAGACTCGATGTACAACAGGACTGTCACAATTGCTGGCAGCCCTAGAAGTACTGAGGACTGCCAAAAATTGTAGCAGTCCTGAAAGGGATATGCTTTACAGCAGGACTGCCACAATTTCTGGCAGTCCTAGACATATTGAGGACTGCCAAAAATTGTGGCAGTCCTGAAAGGGACTTGCTATACAGCAAGTTCCTTTCAGGACTGCCACACCAGAAATTGTGACAGTCCTGAAAAGGATTGCTGTAAAGCAAGTTTCTTTCAGGACTGCCATAATTTTTGGCAGTCCTAAAGTCAAAATTCCTGAATAAAAAAACATGTTACAATTTATTTTAATCTTGATAATAGAGTGAAATATGCATTTTAAGGTTTATTTCCATGCATTCTTTGTGAGGAAAGAAGTATTTAAGCTTTATTTCCATGCATTTTAGGGTTCATTTAATTTTTTGGGTGCCATCGAAATTGGAAATGAGAAGGAAACTAGGGTTTTGATGGAGATGGTGATGATGGAAATGGTGGAGAAAAAGAAAAAGAAGATGAGAAGTAAACTAGGATTTTGATGGAGATGTGAGAATGGAAATGGTGGAGAAGAAGAAGAAGATGGATAGAAGAAGAAGAAGAAGAAGAAGAGGGAAAATAGGGTTTGTGAAGAGAGAGAGAGAGTGAAATTTTGAAATAAGATTGATTTTTGGGGTTTGGGGGGGTGTGGGGTTTGGACAGCCCCCTGAGTGGAATATTTGTATAGTCCGAATAAAATCTCCTCAAACATTGGCTAGCCCCCTTATAAATTGCATTTTTTTTGCTTCTCGTCTCTCTCTCTCCCGCAGGCATAGAGACCTCTCTCTCCCTCTCGTTGCTCGTCTCTTTCTCTCCCGCAGGTACATACCTCTCTCTCTCGCTCTGCTCGTCTCTCCCTCTCCCGCAGTCTCGATCTACACAGGTTCTCTTTCTCTCTATTCTCTCATTCTCTCCCGCAAGTTCTCTTTTTCTTTCTCTCTCTCTCTCTCTCTCTCTCTCTTACTTCTTCTCCTTCTTCTTTATGTTAGGTTCTCTTTCTTCCTCGTCTTTTTTTCCTTTTATTTTTATTTTTCTCTATTTTTTATTTTTCCCAATTTCTTCTTTTTATTTAGGGTTTTCTCCCTTTTTATTTAGGTCGATCTGATTTTTAGGACATATATATTTATTCTTGATTTTACATGTAAAATTTTAGGACCACCAACAAGACCTTATGCATGTATTGTAGATCTTGTGAGTGTTAATCATACACTCCACGTATGATTAACCAGGGCAGTAGACCTTGTGTAAGTTTCCAAGACAATGTTTCTGGCAACAACACCCTAAAGAAGGTGATGTTGTATTACGAGAATCTAAAAAAATTATTTCGTAATATTTCTAGAAGGCAACAGAACCGTATAACTTCTAAAGAGAAGCGACGGTATTCTCGAAGGCAACCGAACCGTGTAACTTCTAAAGAGAAGCGACGGTATTCTCGAAGGCAACAAGAGATGATCAACAACAGTTGAGTCTCAGATTCTCGAAGGCAACAGAAAGAGGGAGGAAGAAGAAGAACGGATCTCGCTGGGGTGTAGAACACCGGCGCTCAAAGCTATACCCGCAGTACGGATAAGCTCCCAGGAACCAGCAAGTTCAGGAGAACTTCTGGAACGCTCGTAAGTCAATATTTGAGACTTGAACGGGCTTCCTGGACTTTACAGACTCCCTTTTCTCTCTTCTTGGTGCATCTTTCAAAGGAGGCCAAGGGGCTCTATTTATAGAGTGGAGTTGAGACTTCACCTCTTCTCCTATCCGATGTGGGACTAAAATACCAATACTCAAAAATAGAGTTTGATATTTTAGATCATCCCACAATCAGCATAGAAGTGTGCTAGTCCACGCCTACCCCCCGAACACTTCCGTGCATGCACGAGACATCCTGGAGTCCGTGTCCGAGTCCGAGTCCGCACAACAAAAATTAACTTTCATCCTTGTTGGATTTAATCCTTTTTCCTTCTAGAGAAATACTTCCACATGGCACAAACTTGTGCCCCACTACACCTCATGTGCACACCTCAACACAAGCAATACATTATATTGAGATACTCACCATTTGGTGTAGCCGATGTGCGACTATCTTTTCTAGTCCAAAGGCAAAAACACCAACAATCCCCCACATATCTCAATATATGGGTTGAGCGTTCCCCACAGTGATTGTCCATCATGCATTAGGAGAGATGTCGCTACGACTTGAATCTTCCCGCATAGGTTAAATAACAACATGATACAAGAATGGACTAAGCCTTGAATTCTGCACCATAACTGCAATTCTTTCTACTCACATAATGACATCAACTGTGCTTCTGGCTGCACATTGAAGGCCTTGTGCCAGCCTGGTTTCAGTGTATAATTTTGGGCGTCTACAAGCTTACCCTCAAGAGACGGCCTGATATCTCTTTCCATACACTATAGGTGAGTTCTTTATAAAGAGTCATTGGCATGAAGCATTGTGCTTCTTTGCGGTGCTACGCCGCTATGACATGGCTGACAAAGCCGAGGCTTTACCCCACCTGGGTACCTCATCGTAGTGTCATACTACTGTAGCATGAGGTCACAAGCCCCTTTGTAGTGCCAAACTACCCAGCATGAAGCCTTGCGCTTCCGTGCGGTGTTACGCCGCTATGACATGGCTTGCGAAGCCGAGGCTTTACCCTACCTGGTACCTCTTCGTGGTGTCATGCCACTATAACATGAGGACATCGTCCTCTTTGTAGTGCTGTCTACCTCTCTTTATTACGATTATCATACAGCATTAGGCTACCTGCCTATTTGCGGTGCTACTCCGCTGTGACTTAGCTTGCAAAGCCGAGGCATTATCCCTACCTGGGAACCTCATGGTGGAGTCACCCCACTGTAGCATGGAGTTTCACTCCTTGTAGTGCTGCTCTACCGTGCTTCCTGTAAAGCACACCAGGCATTCACTCTGCCTGAGAACTCATTAAGGCGTTTAAGCCAACCTTCCCACAGGATCCGTTTTCCGCAGAAAACAATAGTAGACAACAGTGGTTGTAGGTCCGTAACCTCTCCATGTCACATAGGACAAGTACCCACCGTTCCTGATATTCTTCTGGTTAATAGTCCTCCCTTGAACCAAAAGCTAGATGCCTAGTAGATTTCTCTTTGAACTAATAGCATAAAACTTTATGGTAGGAATGTAATAACACAATATCAGAATGCCTTCAAGCCTATTTTACAAGCTGTGTCATCGACCAGCTGGCGCTTGAGGCCCTTGGTGAACGGATCCGCCAGGTTCTCCTGACTCCGAACATCAATCACTGTAATGACGCCCCTTTTGATGAGATCGTTCATTGCTCTGTGCTTCAACCGCACAGTCCTCTTCTTCCCGTTGAAGAGTTCATTTGATGCCACTACTGCTGCCGCCTGGTTGTCACAGTATATCGGTATTGCCGGTATCTGAGCCCCAACTACCGGAAGATCATACATGAGCTTCCGAAGCCACTCTGCTTCATCTGCAGCAGCATCCAATGCAAAGAATTCAGATTCCATGGAGGAGCGAGATAACATAGTCTGCTTCTTCGACTTCCACGATATAGCAGCTCCGCCCATGGCGAATACGAATCCACCTGTGGAATACTCGCTCTCCATATCTGAACACCAGCTAGCATCACTGAAGCCTTCCACTACTAACGGATCTCCGCTGTAGAAAAGTGCATATGTCTGAGTTTTCTTGAGATATCTCATAACACGCTTCACAGCTTTCCAGTGCTCAACGCCTGGATTGCTAGTGAACCGACTCAGCATTCCCACTGCAAAAGCTATGTCAGGCCTTGTGGCAGTAGTAGCGTACATCAAGCTTCCGATGATGCTATCGTACTCCAACTGCCTGACGCTTTCCCTCAAATCTGGCTCCAGCTTCTGATCACTCCGGTACGGTGTATCAATAAAAGGAAGATCTTGATACCCGTAGCGAGTGAGCATTTTCTCAATATAATGAGATTGTGACAGCACTATTCCAGTGCTTGTCCGGATGATCTTGAGCCCCAAGATTACGTCGGCATCCCCCAAGTCCTTCATACTGAACTTGGTCGAGAGGAATTTCTTTGTCTCTGTGACGCAACTTAAATCCGTACCTAGGATTAGCATATCGTCCACGTAAAGACAAACGATTATTCCTCTTCCGTCAGCAAACTTCGTATAGACACACTTGTCTGTTTCACTGACCCTGTAGCCATTTGACCTTATCACCTTGTCAAACTTCTCATGCCACATTTTGGGAGCTTATTTCAAACCATACAGAGACTTCATCAACTTGCAGACTTTGTCTTCCAGACCTCTGACGACAAAACCTTCTGGTTGTTGCATGTAGATCTCTTCGGTCAGCTCGCCATTAAGGAATGCCGTTTTCACATCCATCTGATGTATCACCAGCTTGTGTATTGCTGCTAAAGCAATTAACAATCTGATTGTTGTCATCCGAGCTACTGGAGCATAAGTGTCAAAGTAGTCGATCCCCTGCTTCTGAGCAAACCCCTTGGCCACTAGCCTGGCCTTAAATTTGTCAATGGTTCCATCTGCTTTCATCTTCTTCTTGAAGATCCATTTGCATCCGATGGGTCTTGCTCCTTCTGGTAGGTCGACCAATACCCATGTGTTATTGGAGGTGATTGAGTCAATCTCGTTGTCAATCACCTCCTTCCAGAATATAGCATCTCTGGTCTTCATCGCCTCATCATAGGTAAGCGGATCTGCTTCCACATGATAGGTGACGAAGTCATCTCCGAAGTCTTTCGGCCTCCTTGCTCGCTTAGTTGACGGCTCAGCGAGTTCTGGTTCAGCTGGTGTCTCCTCGACAACAGCTCCATCTTGGACTACTGGTTTGATAAAGACCTCTGTCTGCTTTGCACCCTCATTATTCTCCGGAATGTCCGCGAGAACAATGTTCTTGTGCCTTGCAAACTTTTTTTCAAAATATTCAGCATCGCGAGATTCGATGATATGATTTGACTCGATATCAAGGAATCTCCGAGCATCACTCTTCTCGGCATACCCCAAGAAGATCGCCTTAGTAGTCCTTGTCCCCAGCTTCTGAATCTTTAGATCCGGGAGCTTCACATAAGCCAGACACCCCCACACTCGAATGACATTCAAGTTAGGTCTGACTTTGAACCAGAGTTCATGAGGAGTTATGTCGGAAGTTGCATATGGCACTCTGTTCAGAATGAACGTTGCCGTTAGTGCAGCTTCTCCCCAGTAACACTTTGGGAGACCCGCAGTCAACAGCATAGAGTTCATCATCTCTGTCAACGTTCTGTTCTTCCTTTCTGCTACTCCGTTGGATTGTGGAGAATACGGAGCCGTCGTCTCATTGATGATTCCATGTTCTTTGCAGAATGATAAGAATTCATGAGACCGATACTCCCCGCCTCGATCACTCCTTAACCTCTTGAGTTGTTGTCCAGTTTGCCGCTCAGCCTCGGCCCTGAACTCCTTGAACTTCTCGAATGCTTCGTCTTTAGACTTTAGCAAGTAGACGAAAGCATACTTTGAGAAGTCATCGATGAAAGTAATGAAATACTTCATCTCGACCTTTGTAGAGAATTGTTTGAAGTCACAGATATCTGAGTGAACCAACTCCAGAAGATCTGTGCTTCGATGGACCCTGTGGAAGGGTTTCCTAGTGATCTTCGTCTGAGCACATACTTCGCATTTCTCTACCTTACCCCCACACTTGGAGATAAGTCCTAGACTAGACATTCTGTTAATTCTTTTACAATGAACATGTCCTAGCCTATTATGCCACAACTCAAGAGAATAATCAGAAAAAGTGATAGCATTTATATTATCATGCTGGGTTACAACAAGCTGAATCTTGTACATTCCTTCAGTCTGAAAAGCTTTCCCGAAGAAAGTACCCTTCTTGGACATCACCATTTGGCCAGCATTGATGTCCATCCTCAAGCCTGCGTTGCAGAGCAGGCTCCCAGAGATCAGGTTCTTAGCGATTGCATGAACATGCTTCACACCTTGAAGCGTCAGAATGTTCCCCGATGTAAGCTTCAGCTCCACCTTCCCGATCCCCAGTACTTCAGCTTGTGCCTGGTTCGCCATCATGACTTTCTCAGAAGTAGGCTCATAGGAGACGAACCAGTCCTTGTCTGAACAGACATGACATGTCGCGCCAGTGTCTATCCACCAGTCCAAGTCTGCCCCCACAGTTGCAACCTGTGCTATCATGGCAACCTGATTAGTAACCAAAGAAACCTTGTTAGGCTCACCTTGCTCTTTGGGCTTGGACTTGCATTCACTTTTATAGTGACCCTTCTTGCCACAGTTGAAGCAAGTCACATGGGACTTGGACTTCTGTTGCTTGAATCCTGGACCCTTCACTTTCAGATTCGAGAAGTCCTTCTTCTTGTGGTGAGAAGCCGCCTGCTTCCCTTTGTTCTCTCTGGTGGCTTGAACCAGATTCGCCGTTGCTAGTTGCTTGGATAGGGCGTCCAACTTCTGTTGAGAGCGCATCTCGTCCTCAACATGAATCTCGCTGAGGAGATTATCCAGGCTAATCTCCATCTTCTTCCTATGCATCCTTGCATAGATGTTGCTCCATCCTGGAGGAAGTTTTGCCACGATCCCTCCAACGACGAACTTGTCGACGAGGGGCATGCTATCGTCCTCCAGTTTCTGGCGCAGCTTCAGGAACTCTTTCACTTGGGGCAGCATGGTCTTCTCGTCTTCAAAGACCCATTTGTGGTATTTTTCAACCATAAACATCTTCGACCGGGCCTCGTCGTCGTCATACAGCTTCCCCACGGACTCCCAGATCTCTTTGGCAGAAGTCTTCTTTGTGTAGGACTCGGCCAGAGAGTCTTCCATGGAATTCAGGATCAGCAGCCTGCATATGCTGTTATCCTTTTTCCACTTCGTCTGCTTGCTCGTAGCAGCGGCCAGAACAGCAGCAGATCCTGTTGCTGGAACGATTGGTTCTTCTTCATCCAACACGTGATCAACATCCACGAGTTGAAGGTTCAGAGTCACCTTTCGCTTCCAGATCTGGAAGTGTTCACCGTCGAATTTCTCCAACTTGTTAAAGCTGGTATCGACAAGCGAAGCACGAGTATTTTCCATCGAATCGTATAGCTTTGAGATTGTTAGTACCTTGACGAACATCGATGGAAAAAACACAAATTCAGAAACAATTGTAAGACAATGTTTCTGGCAACAACACCCTAAAGAAGGTGATGTTGTATTACGAGAATCTAAAAAATTATTTCGTAATATTTCTAGAAGGCAACAGAACCGTATAACTTCTAAAGAGAAGCGACGGTATTCTCGAAGGCAACCGAACCGTGTAACTTCTAAAGAGAAGCGACGGTATTCTCGAAGGCAACAAGAGATGATCAACAACAGTTGAGTCTTAGATTCTCGAAGGCAACAGAAAGAGGGAGGAAGAAGAAGAACGGATCTCGCTGGGGTGTAGAACACCGGCGCTCAAAGCTATACCCGCAGTACGGATAAGCTCCCAGGAACCAGCAAGTTCAGGAGAACTTCTGGAACGCTCGTAAGTCAATATTTGAGACTTGAACGGGCTTCCTGGACTTTACAGACTCCCTTTTCTCTCTTCTTGGTGCATCTTTCAAAGGAGGCCAAGGGGCTCTATTTATAGAGTGGAGTTGAGACTTCACCTCTTCTCCTATCCGATGTGGGACTAAAATACCAATACTCAAAAATAGAGTTTGATATTTTAGATCATCCCACAATCAGCATAGAAGTGTGCTAGTCCACGCCTACCCCCCGAACACTCCCGTGCATGCACGAGACATCCTGGAGTCCGTGTCCGAGTCCGAGTCCGCACAACAAAAATTAACTTTCATCCTTGTTGGATTTAATCCTTTTTCCTTCTAGAGAAATACTTCCACATGGCACAAACTTGTGCCCCACTACACCTCATGTGCACACCTCAACACAAGCAATACATTATATTGAGATACTCACCATTTGGTGTAGCCGATGTGCGACTATCTTTTCTAGTCCAAAGGCAAAAACACCAACATTGACTTGGTACTCCAGAAGCAAAAAATCAAGTTTATGATGCCTTTTGGGATTATCGTGATATTTGCACCACCATTATTCATGCTAGGAATTTTTAATTTTTGACCTGTTTTTGCAAATTTCATATCCCTAGTTCTGTAAACTTAGAGTCTTGGAATTCATGCAGGTTGTAGGAAGTTGACTTGTTGCATGCTTTGATAATAGTTACATAGTGCTTTCCATATAGGATTAATAGATACTTTATTTATATTAATAAAAACTATTATCAGTAGTTTAAATTATTTCAGATGTTTAAGGATTAATAGATATTATTGGCATGCCGGAAATACCTGTGGTGTTTCCGATACTACTGTCAATTTAGGGGCAAATTACTAGAGCTGTATTTTTTGAATTACTACTTTTGATGAACGACCAAAACCAGTATATTATCCGAACTACCGTGGTTATACGCCCATTGTGATTGCCATGTGAAGTAATGTGAACATAAATAATTGTTTACAATGTTTGTAGTTTTGGTGACCCCATTTTCTGAATCATGTTTTAGTCATAGGTATAAAAGTAATTTCAGTTTGCCCCCTATATAGTATATAGCATAAGAAGCAAGTGGCAAAATAAATTTATGGATATTTTTACTTGATTCTTATGGGATATTTATGTGCAGTCCTAGTGAAACTGAATATACGTTTCTGCATATGTAAAATGGTTTACTTCTCACGTTTGTTAAGAATCAAGCTATTTACAGAACTCCCTGGAGGCCTGGAATTTTGACTTATTGCGTGCAACAATTTTTTCTAGATTGGAGGAAGCTTTGAAAAACATGGAATTTGAATCACTTTTTAAAGTTCAAGTAGCTGTGTGGCATGAAACTATTGGACCTGGTGCTTTTGAGTGAGACATTTGTGTTAACTCACCAACAGGGACCAGCAAGACTGGCTTATGCTCTACCGATAGTTCAGAAGCTTTCCACGCGAAAGATAAAATGTTTACGTGCGCTAGTGGTTCTGCCTACACGGGATTTAGCGGCTCAGGTATGACAGGCTTATCTTTTTGGAAATTCAATCATCATAACTTGTAAGCATGTCAGAGTCCGTACCATCTTTTCCTTCTTTCCATAATTTTTGATTTAAACTTGGTGCATCATTATTTCTTCTGTCGTAATTTATGATTATGATCTGCTAAATAAAAAGAGTGTTACATGATGACAAACATCTACATATCCTGATCATGGTTCTCTAGTTATAGATACAGAAACATGAAGACGTACAATTATGTATATTTGTCATCAAACATCTACGTATCCTGATCATGGTTCTCTGTCGTATAAAGTAGACATGGATCTATCTAATTGGAGCCGTTGGTGTATTTGCAGTAAAAAACTTCTCAATTATATTGGACCTGGTGCTTTTGAGCGAGACATTTGTATTTGTTGGTGTTTTTGCCTTTGGACTAGGAAAAATAGTCCCACATCGGCTACACCAAATAGTGAGCATCTCAATATAATGCATTGCTTGTGTTGAGGTGTGCACATGAGGTGTGATGGGGCACAAGTGTGTGCCATGTGGGAGTATTTTCCTAGAAGGAAAAATGATTAATTCCAACAAGGATGCAACTTGATTTTTGTTGTGCGAACTCGGGCTCGGACACGGACTGCAGGATGTCTCGTGCATGCACGGGAGTGTTCGGGGGGTAGGCGTGGACTGGCACACTTCTATGCTGATTGTGGGATGATCTAAAATATCAAACTCTATTTTTGAGTATTGGTATTTTAGTCCCACATCGGATAAGAGAAGAGGTGAAGTCTCACTCCACTCTATAAATAGAGCCCCTTGGCCTCCTTTGGAATATGCACCAAGAAGAGAGTTAAGAGAGTCTGTAAAGTCCAGGAAGCCCGTTCAAGTCTCAAATATTGACTTACGAGTGTTCCAGAAGTTCTTCGTGAACTTGTTGGTTCCTGGAAGCAGATCGTTTTGGGGCGAATCTTGCTTTGAACAACGGTGATCTTAATCACCCCAGCAAGAACCTTTCCTCTTTCTTCTTTCTTCTTTCTTCTTTCTTCTCCTTCATCTGAGTTGTAACTCAGTTCTGTCCGTCTGTAACTGCGATTGCAAGGAAGAATGTGAGATTTATTTTCTGAACTCAGTTCTGTTCGTCTGCAACTGCGATTGCGAGGAAGAACATGAGATTAACTTTTTGATTATTGTTGCTTTTGTAATCAGATTCATATTATAGTGTTCCTCTTGGATCTCGAGAATAATCAGAAGGTGAACGTTTGTTGAACCTATGATCTTGTCATCGAGTCTACCATCTTTGATCAAGCCCCGGGACTAACAACCTCAAAGCAAGATCCTTGTAGATGGAGAACTCTCGTGCTTCTCTCATCGATACCAGCTTTAACAAGTTGGAGAAATTCGACGGAGAACATTTTCAAATCTGGAAGAGGAAGGTCACCCTTAATCTTCAACTCGTGGACGTAGACCATGTGTTGATTGAGGATGAACCGACGATTCCAGAAGGAGGAACTGCCGATGCTATTGCTGATGCACTCGTCAAGCAGAGCAAATGGAAGAGAGAAAATAGCATATGTAAATTATTGATTCTCAATTCTATGGAAGACTCTCTGGCAGAGTCATATTCCAAGAAGTTGAAGGCCAAAGAGATCTGGGATTCTTTGGGTAAGCTATATTAAGATGATGAGAACAGGTCCAAAATCTTCATCGTCGAGAAGTACCACAACTGGATCTTCGAAGACGAGATGGCGATGCTACCTCAAGTGAAGGAATTCCTGAAGTTGCACCAGAAGTTAGATGACGAGAAGATGCCCCTCGTCGACAAGTTTGTCGTTGGAGGGATAGTCTCGAAACTTCCTGCTGGTTGGAGCAACTTCTATGCTAGAATGCATCGGAAGAAGCTGGACATTAGCTTGGAAGATCTCCTACAAGAGATCCACGTTGAGGACGAAATGCGATCTCAACAGAAGATGGACTCTCTGTCCAACCAACTGGCTAAGGCCAACTTGGTGCAGATAAGAGAGTTCAAGGGGAAGCAGGTGGCTTCTCATCACAAGAAGAAGGACTCCACTAATCTGAAAGTGAAGGGTCCTTCGTTCAAGCAACAGAAGTCCAAGTCCCAGGTGACTTGCTTCAACTGTGGCAAGAAGGGCCACTATAAGTGTGAATGGAAATCCAAGCCCAAACAAGCTGAGCAAGGTGAGTCTAGCAAGGTTTCCATGGTTTCTAACATTGTTGCTATGATTGCTCAGGTCACAGCTGTGGGGGCTGACTCTGACTGGTGGATAGACACTGGTGCGACCTGCCATGTCTACTCTGACAAGAAATGGTTCGTCACATACCAGCCAACTTCTGAGAAAGTTATCATGGCGAACCAAGCCCAAGCTGAAGTTCTGGGGGTCGGAACTGTGGAGCTGAAACTCACATCCGGGAACACTCTGACGCTTCAAGGTGTGAAGCACGTTTCGGTGATTACAAAGAACCTGATCTCTGGAAGCCTGCTTAGCAACGCAGGCTTGAGGATGGACATCAATGTTGGCCAGATGGTGATGTCCAAGAAGGGAACATACTTCGGTAAAGCTTTTCAAACTGAAGGGATGTTCAAAATTCAGCTTGTAAACCAGTCAAATGTAATCAATACAATCACTCTTTCTGATTATTCTCTTGAGTTGTGGCATAATAGGCTAGGACATGTTCACTGTAAAAGGATTAACAAAATGTCTAGTCTAGGACTTATCTCCAAATGTGGAGGCAAAGTAGAGAAGTGTGAAGTATGTGCTCAGACAAAGATCATAAGAAAATCCTTTTATCGGGTCAATCGAAGCACAGATCTTCTGGAGTTGGTGCACTCCGATATCTGTGACTTCAAGCAATTCTCTACAAAAGCTGGGATGAAGTATTTCATAACCTTCATCGATGACTTCTCAAAGTATGCGTTCGTCTACTTGCTCAAGTCTAAAGACGAAGCGTTCGAGAAGTTCAAGGAGTTCAGGGCCGAGGCTGAACGGCAAACTGGACAACAACTCAAGAGGCTAAGAAGTGATCGAGGCGGAGAGTATCGATCTCATGAATTCACATTGTTCTGCAAAGAATATGGAATCATAAACGAGACTACTGCTCCGTATTCTCCTCAATCTAACGGAGTAGCGGAGAGAAAGAACAGAACGTTGACAAGAATGATGAACTCAATGCTGCTAACTGCGGGTCTTCCTAAATACTACTGGGGTGAAGCTGCATTGACGGCCACTTTTATTCTAAATAGAGTGTCGTATGCAAATTCGGACGTAACTCCTCATGAACTCTGGTTCAAATTCAGACCTAACTTGAATGTCATTCGAGTGTTGGGGTGTTTGGCTTATGTGAAACTTCCAGATCTGAAGATTCAGAAGCTGGGGATAAGGACTATGAAGACGATCTTCTTAGGGTATGCAAAGAAGAGTGATGCTCGGAGATTTCTTGATATTGAGTCAAATCATATCATCGAATCTCGCGATGCTGAATATTTTGAAGACAAGTTTGCAAGGCACAAGAACATTATTCTAACGGATATTTCGGAGAATGATGAAGGTGCAAAGGAGGCTGAGATCTCCAATGAGCCAGTTGTCCAAGATGAAGTTGTTGCTGAGGAGACAACGATTGAACCAAAACTCGCTGAGCCGTCGTCGAAACGAGCGAGGAGGCCGAAGAACTTCGGAGATGACTTCATCACCTATCATGTGGAAGCAGATTCGCTTACCTATAATGAGGCGATGAAGACCAGAGATGCTATTTTCTGGAAGGAGACGATAGACAATGAAATTGAATCAATCACCTCCAATAACACTTGGGTGTTGGTTGATCTACCTGAAGGAGCAAAACCTATCGGATGCAAGTGGATCTTCAAGAAGAAGAAGAAAGCTGATGGAACTATTGACAAGTTCAAGGCCAGTCTAGTGGCAAAGGGGTTTTTTCAGAAGCAGTGGATCGACTACTTTGACACGTATGCTCCAGTAGCCCGGATGACCACCATGAGAATGTTGATTGCTCTCGCAGCGATACATAAGATGGTGATACATCAGATGGATGTAAAAACGGCATTCCTGAATGGCAAGCTGACCGAAGAGATCTACATGCAACAGATAGAAGGGTTTGTCGTTAAAGGTTTTGAAGACAAAGTCTGCAAGTTAGTGAAATCTCTATACGGTTTAAAGCAAGCTCCCAAAATGTGGCATGAGAAGTTTGACAAAGTCATAAGGTCAAATGGCTACAGGGTCAGTAAAATAGAGAAGTGTGTCTATACAAAGTTTGCTGACGGAAGAGGAGTCATCATTTGTCTATACGTAGACGACATGCTAATCCTAGGTACGGATATAAGCTGTGTCACGAAGACAAAGAAGCTCCTCTCGACGAAGTTCAGTATGAAGGACTTGGGGGATGCTGATGTTATCTTGGGACTCAAGATCATCCGGACAGACACTGGACTAGCGCTGTCACAGTCTCATTATGTTGAGAAGATGATCACTCGTTACAGGTATCAGTATCTTCCAGGGATCGATACACCGTACAAGTGTGATATGAAGCTGAAGCCCAATTCAGGGGAAAGCGTCAGGCAGCTGGAGTATACAAGCGTAATCGAAAGTTTGATGTATGCTACTACTGCCACAAGGCCTGACATAGCTTTTGTTGTGGAAATACTGATTCGTTTCACGAGCAACACAGGCATTGAGCACTGGAAAGTAGTGAAATGGGTTATGAGATATCTCAAGAAGACTCAGACATATGCACTGTACTACAGCGGAGATCCGCAGATAGTGGAAGGCTTTAGTGATGCCAGCTGGTGCTCAGAAGTGGAGAGCGAGAGGTCCACAGGTGGATACATTTTTACAATGGGTGGAGCTGCTATATCGTAGAAATCGAAGAAGCAGATTATGCTCTCGCGGTCATCCATAGAATCTGAGTTCTTTGCACTTGATATCGCAGCAGAAGAAGCAGAATGGCTTCGAAAGCTCATGTATGATCTTCTAGTGGTTGGGGCACAAATATCGGGGATACCGATATACTGCGACAACCAGACGACTGCGGCGGTGGCATCAAATGACCTCTTCAACGGGAAGAAAAGGACTGTGCGGTTGAAGCACATCACTACACCAAAAAGGGTAATTTGAAACATTTGATATTTTGGACTTTGGGACGGTGTATATGCATTCCTAGACCTTGGAACACTTATCAACTGTTCCAAACTACTAAAATGTTTCTAAAGTTAATTTACTTCAAATTAAATTAAAATTTTATTTTTTGGAATGGTCAATAAATATCGTTAGTTACGTTCAATCACATATGCTAATCGCATAATTGAGAACAAAAGTGTTCCAGTTTTTCATTCTAATCACAACCCCCTCATAAGTTACATGCATTTCAAAAGAATTCTAATTCCCCCTCACTTTTTCATGTTTCCCTCCTTCCTCCTCCCCCTTCTTCTCCCCTTCTCTCTCTCTCTCTCTCTCGGGAGCTTCCTCCAGCCTCAAACTACACCTTTATAAATTTCTATCATTTGTATCAGCTGTATACCTTTTTCTTCATCTGTAATTTCTTCGCAATTGTGAAGAAGGTTTTCATCTAATTATCAAATCCTCAAAGTATTATTGAAGGTTTTTCTTGTGTTGAATATTTATTGGAGGAGGAGGACGTATTCGAAACGCAGAGGTCGCAACCTCCTGATCGATATGGCACACTCGGGAACAGATCGATCTCGAGGGTCCGATCATGTTGACATGTCACATTCGGGGAAGATCCCGCAGGATGAGGTCCCCGAGGAGGAGGTCTTCGTCTGTTAGTGCCGCTAATGAGAATCCGATGCATGCAGAAGAAAATATTGCAAGCGAGGAGGAACATATCCATCACTCCCTTTAGTTTTTTCACACAAGATGTTTGTTGAAATGCTCAAGTGGATAAAAATTGGTTAGCTTGTGCGATCCTATTCAATTTTATTTTATAGAAACTAACTTCACAATAACCTTTTTTAAGCTTGTGTTGGCACAAGTTCAGATTCATGCACAATTGTTCTATTACTCCACAACGTTTGCACTTGTTGTTCTTTTGATATTTCATACTAACTATGTTCTGTGCAATACTAGCCATCTACTCCAGATCATTTTATGAAAACATGAGCAAATTACCTCTGGTTCAACTTATTGTTCATGTGTTATTTTCTTTGAATTTGATAGGTATAATTGATTTTACCAATGGTTCAGTTGCAGATGTTGCTTCTGAAGTGGAGATTTTTGAGTGAGTGTCTCGCATTGCCTCTTGGTTATTGATTCTTAGAACTTTATACTTATTATCATTTATGAAAATATTAGGTGTGAGCTACTTCCAGATGGACGGTTCTATTTAGAGGTAATTTTACTTCTTGCTTACGAGCCCCTACTATTTTGACATTCCATAGTAATCTTGTCTAATATATTAAGGATAATGTTGCTGGTATTGATATCTTAACTTTACTCGTGAATTGTGTTCACATGATAACTGCCATGGTCCAAAATAATTGCATATATTGCTTACTACCCTGAAGTTATTGCAACCTTTCTAGAATTGTTTTCTTTATTATTATGGTACCTGAAATTTTGAGTGGTAGCTTCTGGCACCTCTTGGAAACTATTGTATTAAGTTTTTGCATGCTAAGATCATTGTTACTGTGGTATGTGGTTCATACATTGTTGCTTTCATTTATGTTCCTGTATTGGTGGATACTGTTGGACAATCTAACATCTATCTTATGGCCTACCGAAACTTTCTGGATGGTTATCTTAGTTTAATATTACTGACTAATGAGGGGCCTTGTTGAGATTTTGTTGGGTTAGGAACTGTTAACCTATATTGGGGTCTCTTATTAAAAGAGGATGTTTAAGCATAAGAACAAATGCCACGTTGCAGTTGCGCTTACCTTCTAACCTTGCCTTTCTTCTAAATTACTCTAATCTTTGTTTAAAAGAACTTAAATTCTTTATAAAAAAAAACCTGAGAACTTGGAGCATAAGTTTATTGGAAATAGAGATGTCTTTTACCTAACTTTGCTTTTAACTCTCATCTTGTATCATTTTGTACAATTTTTCTTATACTTAGATTAGTTCTGTTAGATCCTGCAAGTCATTTGATTATATCTGGCCAATAGAGTTGTAATCCTTGGTGTGTTACTCCTTTCAGATGTATGTTCTACTTCAGTTTCAACCTTCGATGTTGACTTCATAACTAATTCTTCTTAAATAAAGTAGATCTTGTTTATACGTCATTATGTTAACCTCACAAATTGATCCACACAGACCATCAGCTGTGGTCACTCTTCATGGCCAAATGTTTGTTCGTGCACCCTTCAAGCAATCAGATTTTTAGCATCATAGGTTGTGGGTTTCTTCCCCCAATAGTTCAGACAACTTTATTGATAACTGGTGACTAGAAAAAAGGAAAGTCTGGAGTTTATGCTTCTTGCTTGAGGTTTTCCTTCTGACTCCTATGTCAGCACTCCATTTAATTTTGATTAGATTATAGAAGGTGAATATTTTTAGTATGTGTTATACGTACTCAACATGAGCTTATTAGAATTTGAAGATCTTAGTAAATTTAAATTTTGTAACTATATTTTATGACTAAATGAGTCTGGTGCTTAGTCTAAACGTAAGGCTTAATGCTTACTTTCTGGAAGATACGGATTTTAGTTGTGGGAACAGCCTAGAAATGGGCAAAGGCTTGTAGCATGCTTTATATATTCTATAGGGGTATATTCTGCTAGGAAGAAATGAGCTACTGTCAAAACTGAATAAATTTCCATACTTTTGTTAGAAGAGTTAATTTTATATGGGAATTTGTGCGCGGGAACTTGCTTGTTTACATAGTCAACTTTTATGATTCTTCATGGAGTTTATGTACATAGCAATATGGTGGGCCATGAAGTTTATGTACATACTCAACTTTTATAATTCTTCATGTAATTTATGTACATAAGTAACATAAAAATATGGAGTTTATATACAGCTTTTGTACATTGTTTGGATTCAAGTGTGTTGTATCACTATGTACTGATGACCAAATCATTAGTACACATTTTTTTTAATTGACATTCTTATATAGTATTTTTATAATATCATTATGTATTAATGGTAAAATAATTATAATACACATTTCTTTTGGAGTGACATTCTTATATAGTATATCTTTTGTTCTCTCCAGGGGTTCACAACTTGTCAGGTTGCTGAGATGGTTCTATATACCATGTCTTCGTCAACACAATTGAACAAATCAGCTTGTTATAATTTTATCATGCTGGACAACCAGGCTTCATATAATTTATTTCTGATCTAAAATATTTTAGTTCTTGTAAGTTAAGGCTTTGATGCAAGAAATTTCTAGTCTACTAAGCTAGGATGATGCCAGAAAATTTCTCTTTGAATAATTAACCTGAAGGCATTGCAATTATCTATTATAAATTAGCAGTTGGTTTCAGGATGCCACTGTCTCATCTTGTCGTTTGAGTGCGTCCTCTTCCTCCATACAATCTTTAGACTTCCATTACAATCAACTTGGTTACTCGAGAATGTGTGTGGGAGCTATCCTATACTAAGGTATGTCAATTTCTGAGTTGGATTTAAATTCTGTAGAAATGAGGCAGACTCTGAAACTTAAGAGCATGAAGCTTTATGACGAATTTGTAACATTTATCAAGAGAATTTACTTGGTTTGCATTACTTTCTTCACTTACAGTCATGTTGGCTTTAGATTACTTGCTCATTTTTTATTCTAGAAGTCCACATATTTGTACCAATTCCCAAGTTTCGTATTCTTTTGTAATATAGTATTTATGGGTGACTACTGGAAAAGTACTGGGATATTTAGCGCCTTTGTTCCTCTTTTTGGTGCACATGATTCATTTCTATCGTGTACAAATTGTTTTCCTATGTTCTAACTTCCAGTTGTAGGCTAGGAATGATATCTATATTCTAAAGCACAAACATGTCAATATATTATTCTAATACCTTCAATGATCTACAGCTTTCATATGTGGAGGTCATTATTTACAACAAAAATATTATGTTCTTTGCTACTCTAATTTGGTATTTATATACATCATATTTTTTTCATAGAGAATTTTCATCAAATGTAATTGTTTCGGATTACTTTTGTTTGGTTTATAACGTTGAAGCACCTGCCACTTGTTGTGACTGATCTATCTTATGGACTATCTTGTTCTATTTTGTTATCCTCCATAGCCAACCCCATTATGAAGGGAGAAGGCTTGGATGATCAGGAGGTCTTGTACTGATGTGTAGTAGTATGTCTGGATGTTGGGAATCAGTTGTGAAATACTTTGTGTAGATATGTAGATATTTCTTGGGCTAGCTTACATTCACCTTGTTGCAGACATAAAGTTAGAGTAGTATAATGTCCTACTAGAGTTGGTGATATTATATCAATAGATTCCAACATTACCTTGTCATTTATCTGCAGTTAGCTTCCTCTTCCATAAGTAGGTTTTATGATGGAAAAAAAAAACTAAAGCTAAGCAGCATTATGGCATTTAACAATCAATCCAGACTAGTATCTCTGTTTTTTGTTGAGCATTGACCAGATCAGTCCGATGCCGTGAATCTTGCTCTCTGTTATATCTCTTACAAGAGGGAAAATTTGAAATGAGTTTAAACTTCCAGTTCTCAATATTTTATAGCCAATTTTCTGCAATGAAATGATCCTTTGATGAGGAAAAGTTTGGCACTATTAATACTTGTTCAGAAGGAAGAAATTAGCACGTTATCTCAAGATGGAGGAAGTAATTAGCATGATTGTTTGGATTAGTAATATGATCCCATTAACTTAAGTATTTTTTGTCAGGTTCTTATATCTAGTTCTCTGACCTATTTCAGTGATGGTTAACAGTTTTATTCGTCACATGTTTCTTTTATTACCTATGCCTCAATAGTATTTTCTTTTGAACAAATATTTCACAAAAGAATGCCTTCAGAAGCAATAGATCTTGTATCACGCCTTATTGAATATTCATCCAGTTTTCGATGTACTGTAGTAAGTTTTGCAACATTTGACATAATTGCTAAAGCAGGACCAGATTTTACAAGAAGTTATTGTTTTCACACCAATTCCCTTGTCATTATATTTCAATGGTTTCCTTCACATGTGCATTCATCTGGAAAGTTATACTGCAACTTTTCAATATGTAAGAAACCACAATTAATTTTGGCTTGCATTATTAGTTACTGATGTTTTTGTTGTGTCTTTATTGTATGTACTTCCTGTTAACCTGGTTTCTTCCAATCCATTGCCTTAACTCATTAGTCAAGCTCTATCACATATTGCCATGCATTTTTCCTATAATAGTGTGCATTTGTTATTAATTTGCTGTCTGCTCTGAGCCACTGATTTTTTTTCTCCATAGAGCATGGATCCTATATACCTATTTATACTGGTCATGTTTGACTAGATCAACAAGAAGTTGGTCCTTTTTGCAATTAGGCTTTAAGCAACCGAACAATTATGCTAGACTTATTTGATTTGTTAAAGGACAATTATGTACATTTGGTTGTACTCAAATCTTGGACGGTTGGTTCCTAGAAGAATATCTTTGATCATTTTCTAATTCCTCTGCTTTAGGATAATTTCATCTAAGAGTTTACTGCTGGTTATAATACCACTATTTGTATTTTGTAGTCTATACCTTGTATGTATTTCTTATCATATTTGAGATTTTCTTATTGAATTTCTGATCAGTCTTAGTAATTTTTTTAATTTCCTCAGTGTAACATTGAAAAACATAATACAGAGCAGTTTTCCAAAGGAATATGCTAAGAGACAGTCTGATGAACATGAAAGTCTCACACAGATGGGTGTTGATCTAATGCCTCTGTTTGTCATGGATGTTGTCCTCCAATGTCAAAAGTTGTCACTTAATATGTTTGAACCTCGCTATCGACTAATGGTGAGATGATATATTTGGTGATTCCAATTCTCTTGATCGTGCTTCTGGAACCACGACACTCACTGCTCTCATCTTTGGAAGGTTAGCTTTACAATATTTATTAGATATATTCTGTATTTTGAGTTCTGCAGAAGCTATATTTAGTATGATCATCTTAAATTCTGCATATATTTTATCAAGAAGGACTTATTTGGGAAGACGAGATGAGATGAAAGATTTTGGAATATTCTTTGAATTCAATCTTCTTATGCCCGTCACATTAGACCAATTACTTAACTTTTGCAATATCTATAAAAGTTTGCATCTCTCTTCTAATTCACTGGTACATAAGTTATTGCCGTACTTCTATATGCTTAATGCCTTTTTCTTAATTAAGTGGATATTACTTATCAAATATGCATATTTTGGGGGACATTACTGTCCCAAGCAAGAAAATCTCTAGACCTTTGGCGTATTTTGGCATATTTCTAACATTTTGCAAAATATTGTCTAAGCTTACAAGTTACACACTTGGGGTTGAGTCTATATCTCATACAGACCGAGGTAAATGCAATTTGAGTGTTACAGAATCAATATCTTCGCTAGGGGAGGGATTTTCGTGGCCATTTGATGTCATTTTCCTATTTATTTTTCTTCACTACTAGGATATGTTCTTTTGTGCTTAGCTTATCAATAGCACTCGGTAGCACATCCGTTGGCTTACCAGTCTCGTCAGAATGCTTGGCATTCTTCTTTCATGTGATTGTAACATCACTTCCTCATATCTTCTCATACCTTCCTTAGCCTTTGCCATATTACACTGGATATAAACCACTGGCTGACATGTATGGTAGTACGAGATATTACACATATTTGTGGAGAATATACATATTACATATATTTAACCTATTACACATTTTTTAACCTCTTACACATGTTCTCTTTAAATGGGCGATGTATTTGTGGGAATGTTCCCTTCTTCATGTGCACACCTGTATTGGAAAGCTTTTGGAGCCACAGACTCATGGGGCATTTGAGTGCATGATTTATTTGCATTCACCTCTTTAGCTTGCATAGAAATTATAGAGTTTGATTTATATATTGAATTATTCATGTCATTCAATAGCACCTCTATTGGTTGAAACTTGTCATTTATGGCTGATCAAACTTTTATAGTTCTTGGAATTTCGTAATTTTTAAAATTCGGTTTTCTTCATCTCAATTTTTTGTGATTTTTTTTATCATGAACTTGTATAACTCAATCATGGGTTTTTTCTTCATAAATTTCCAGGGTAGCAAGTAACATCTTCGCTTCGGTTGAGGTTGACGGAGAAGCATACTCTGGCCTAGATTAATTGTTGCCATTCAGTGACTGTAAAGGTAGTTTTGACTTCTTCCTAAGGTTTCATGTTTTGTATTTGCAGTAGTGGATAGTGTGGTATAGAACTCCATATGGTTATACATTGTCCATCGGTATATGTTGATTTATTTGGTCCTTTGATAGTTTTCGAAATTTCTTACATTTTACAATTTGATGGTTTCTTAGTCTCAAATTCTTGAGATTTTTCTTGTTACACATTGTCCTTATGGACCTTCCATTCCAGTTTTCGGATTTGTGTTTTCTAATGTGCACATACTGATTTGTTTTGCCTCTTTCTGACTGACTTATTTAAAATCTTGTAGTGTTCTTCACTTCAGTTTACAAGGTAAGTTTTTTTGTTTCCTAATTTCATCTACAATCTGATGATTTTACTTATCGACATTTATTCAGATTCTTGCACTGTTCTTCCATTTCAGTTTTTGGCTTTGAATCTTGATTTTACTAATCTGATGATATCCTTGTATCTGGGCTTTTCTTTGCAGGAGGATGGAAACCAAGTACTCTTCTAATACTTCCAAGTTCAATCTCCTCTACAACAGAGTGCTAGCAGAAGCCAATAACAAATAATCAAAATCTTCTTCGTGCTATACTAATGCACTTCTCTGGTTAACCAGGTATTCCATTCTGATTTCTAGGACATGTAGATTCTTTGAAGAACAATTGTGCGCACGATTGTCTGCCCCTACAGTTAGTGGTGTGAAGAGGCCCCATAGCTTGCATCATGGAATCGTTGTCATTTGGTAACTAGTTGTATAATGGTTAAAAAATAGTTAACAAGCAAGACAAAAAAGTCTAGGTTTTTTATGGGGGATTTGAGAGAACTATAAACCTAATAACAAGGGTAATTTAGAAACTGACAATTTCTTCACTTAACTAGAACCTCTAGAACCTGATAATTTTTTCATTAACTAGTATTTTGTGTTTTCCTTACCCTCGTTCTTATACAGTTTCTCCTTTTGTCCAAGATTTTTGGTTGCAAAAGTTAGTAACCATCGCTGACGATGAAACTCATTAAGAGATCCACATTTTCGACATCCTTGTGGCATGGACGTCTTCCAGATATTGCACAAAATTATGTTATGACATGATCGTTACCCTCAATGCCTACAATGTAATCAAAGCACGATGTGTAGCAAAGTATCTTGACATGAGTGAAGTCGCAGAGAAAGGCAACCTTATCAACAAGATTGAAGTCTTCCTCGCCTCTAGCATATTCCATAGTTGAAAATATTTGTATTGTCCTACGGAGAACAGAGAACATAATCTCTCTGTCTAGGTCCATCTTTTCATTTAAGATGTATGTATTATTTGTATTTTTTACTGTATGTACTTTTAATAACATTTTTATAAAGATTAACATTTGGAATATGTTATTAGTTGTTTTATTAAGTTGACATTTTTGGTGAACTTAATGGAGCTCTTGGATGTTGATTCATGGATTTTGTAAAATATATTGCGCATGGTTAGTTTAAGAATCATCATATTTATGGTTCAAACTAAAAATTGGAAATGAAATTAAAATTTTAAAAAAAATACACAGGAACATTAATAAAGTGTTTCAAAAAAGGCCACAAGAACAATGCAAAAGCGATACTAATTATATTTAGGAACAGACCTAAAACGTTTCAAAATGATATTTAGAAACATTTCAAGGGTGTTCTAAAAATAATTTAGGAACACATTATATGTGTTCTAAAATCTAATTTTAGGAACATTTGATAACCGTTTCAAATTAAATTTAGGAACATTTTATAACCGTTCCTAAAATTGCAACGCCATTTTTAGGAACGATTATGATATGTTCCTGAAAATGTTAGGAACATCTAAAAAATGTTCCTAAATGTCTTTTTTGGTGTAGTGCATGGCAGTACATGATCTCATCAAGAGGGGTGTTATTGCAGTGATTGATGTTCGGAGTCAGGAGAACCTGGCAGATCCGTTCACCAAGGGCCTCAAGTGTCAGCTGGTCGATGACACAGCTTGTAAAATGGGCTTGAAGGCATTCTGATATTGTGTTATCACATTCCTACCATAAAGTTTTATGCAATTAGTTCAAAGAGAAATCTACTAGGCATCTAGCTTTTGGTTCAAGGGAGGACTATTAACCGGAAGAATATCAGGAACGGTGGATACTTGTCCTCTGTGGCATGAAGAGGTTACGAACCTACAACCACTGTTGTCTACTATTGTTTTTTGCGAAAAACGGATCCTGTGGGAAGGTTGGCTTAAATGCCTTAATGAGTTCTCAGGCAGAGTGAATGCCTGGAGTGCTTTGCAGGAAGTACGGTAGCGCAGCACTACAAGGAGTGTAACTCCATGCTATAGTGGGGTGACTCCACCATGAGGTTCCTGGTTAGGGGTAATGCCTCGGCTTTGTGAGCCAAGTCACAGCGGAGTAGCTCCGCAAATAGGCAGGTAGCCTAATGCTGTATGATAATCGTAATAAAAAGGGATAGACAGCACTACAAAGAGGACGATGTCCTCATGTTACAGTGGCACGACACCACAAAGAGGTACCAGGTAGGGTAAAGCCTCGGCTTCGCGAGCCATGTCATAGCGGCGTAACACCGCACGGAAGTGCAAGGCTTCATGCTGGGTAGTTTGGCACTACAAAGAGGCTTGTGACCTCATGCTACGGTAGTATGACACTACGATGAGGTACCCAGGTGGGGTAAAGCCTCGGCTTTAAGCCATGTCATAGCGGCGTAGCATCGCAGAGAAGTGCAATGCTTCATGCCATGACTCTTTATAAAGAACTCACCTATAGTGTATGGACCGAGATATCAGGCCGTCTCTTGAGGGTAAACTTGTAGACGCCCAAAAATTATACACTGAAACCAAGCTGGCACAAGGCCTTTAATGTACAGCCAGAAGCACAGTTGATGTCATTATGTGAGTAGAAAGAATTGCAGTTATGGTACAGAATTCAAGGCTTAGTCCATTCTTGTATCATGTTATTATTTAACCAATGCGGGAAGATTCAAGTCGTAGCGACATCTCTCCTAATACATGATGGGCAGTAACTGTGGGGAACGCTCAACCTATATATTATGAAATGTGGGGGATTGTTGATGTTTTTGCCTTTGGACTAGGAAAGATTATCCCACATCGGCTACACCAAATAGTGAGTATCTCAATATAATGCATTGCTTGTATTGAGGTGTGCACATGAGGTGTGATGGGGCACAAGTGTGTGCCATATGGGAATATTTTTCTAAAAGAAAAAATGATTAATTCTAACAAGGATGCAAGTTAATTTTTGTTGCGCGGACTCGGACTCGGACTCGGACACGGACTGCAGGATATCTCGTGCATGCACGGGAGTGTTCGAGGGGTAGGCGTGGACTGGCACACTTCTATGCTGATTGTGGGATGATCTAAAATATCAAACTCTATTTTTGAGTATTGGTATTTTAGTCCCACATCGGATAGGAGAAGAGGTGAAGTCTCACTCCACTATATAAATAGATCCCCTTGGCCTCCTTTGGAAGATACACCAAAAAGAGAGTTAAGAGAGTCTGTAAAGTCCAGGAAGCCCGTTCAAGTCTCAAATATTGACTTACTGTAACGCCCCAGTCCCAAAATATGTAGGACTAGGAACGTAGACATGTCATCCATATAATAAATATACGTAAGCTGTAAAATGCAGTAGAACCATAACTAATCTCATCCACACAAAATAAATGAATAAAATATATCATATAATCAACTATAAATTGTTATTGGTACATGTAGTTGGACGGAGACAAATCTACTACCAACTATGAAAAGAAATACATGATATACAAAAGAATGATTTTGGCAAGCGAAGCGAAGACGACCAAAGAACAATCATCCTCGAAGAAATAGAGATGGTCACGGCTAGAGCTAGAGCACCTGCAAAAGACAAGAGCACACACCTGGCGAGATAACCAGGTCCTCAGAGGGACGTAACAAGACACATAATATCATGCCATATTGTCACCCCCATTTCCTGTGTTTCGTATTTGTACTCGTAATTTGATTTTGGCACGTATTTTATTTTCTCGACTTGCGGATTTTGGTTTCTCGTAAATGGGTTTGGACCACGGCTTGGTTTTATTTTGTGGAATTGGGTTGGTTTGATTAGGTTTGGTTTAATATGAATTGGTACACTTTAACCTACACTCTACCCTCAACACAACACACCCACCCTCATTATATCTCCACCAACCTTTCTCTCTCCTCTTTATTCTCCATTAACTTCTTCTCCTTCTTCCTTCTTCCACACAACTCCCCAACCCATAGGCAAGTGCACCTTGCCATCAAATAAGCACCACTTTTTATTTGTCCATTAACTAGATTAGGCCATGGAGAACAACTTTAGAATTTGACATTTTATGATTTGGAGCTTTCATTCTTCTAGATCTAGGTTTTAACCATTTTCGAAAATCCTTGGTTTTGATCTATAAAACTTCGATTTTTGTATGTTTTGATGCTTCCATGTGGAAGAGAATTCGATTTTACTCAAGTTAGAACTTTGAAAATCTAGATTTGGTTTTGATTTGACAAAGTTATGAAGAATTGAAGTTCTTGGTGTTCTTGGACCTGCTCTCGGCCAGGAAGAACATCCCTCTGCCTTGCGCTCTTTAGCACATGGCCGATTGCGCACCCCCAGCCTGTGCTCTTTAGCGCAGGGCCGATTGCGTATGACCTCAGCCAGTGCTTTGCGCTGTGCTGGATTGCGCTGGCGCAAGCCATCCATGCGCAAGCCAGCCATGCGCAAAGTAACCCCTGCGCAATCCACCCATGCGCAGTTGACTTCTGCGCAGTCTGTTCCTGCGCAATCCACCCATGCGCAGTTCACTTCTGTGCAGTCTGTTCATGCGCAATCTGCCCCTGTGCCCTGTGCCCCTGCGCACTTGGCACCCTGCGCAACTGACACCTGCGCAATCCAACTCCCTGACACCTTGCGTAATCCATTGGCTTTTGGAGTTTTGGTTATTTCTTTAAGCTTGGCTCTTCCATAGTCCTATATATATTGGTATTTTATTAGATATTTTACGTCCATTTTATATCCTTACGCCTTTTGTCATGAACTTGATTTTACTTAATATGTTTGGAATGACTATTGTACATGGCATGGCATGACAAGGAACTAGCATAACACGACAGTGACCCGTAGTGGTGCACTCCTGACATGACCAACCTGACTTGATAGTGGCCCGTAGTGGCGCACTCCTGACAGTACCCTGACATGATTTATCTTGATAACTTGATAGTGGCCCGTGGCGGCGCACTCCTGACTTGACTTGTAACTTGTAACTTGACTCGCATAATCAACTTGACACCGTGGGTGCTCCTGCTTGCTTGCTTGTACAATCCACTTGTCTTGTCTCGTATCATGTCTAGGACGTGACTTCCTGGGTACCACGGCCAGGGACTCGCGCTAAATTGGATTAGGCTAATGATTAGATCAAACTAGAACATGGAGAATTCCCAGTCACAGGCAATCTCGTTATCTGGGCGCTTTAATGGACTTGTAGCTTGCCGGCGAGTAGAGCACATTTCCAGCACACTGTCATGTGTTGCACCCTCTAAGTCACCTAAGGGTACATTTGTCTCCCGGGCAATGTACCCACCTATAACTCTCAACCCGCGGAAGGATAACTGGATAGTCTGCAGGGCTTGGGACTGGAATTCTCACTTGCATCTTGTTAGTAATTAGGTTTGTGATAACCCTAGTTAGTTAAAGTATTAAGCCGTAGTACTTGCTTGGCCGATTGTGAATGAATGGTGTCCAGCTCTGTCTAAGTCTTGTCTAGCCCCTGTACTTGGAACTCTTGATCATGATTGTTTTACTTATCTCTAACGATAAATGGGTAGAGACAGTGAGCTATTCAGGCGAAGGGGTACAATCCCGGTCCTTGTTTGGTTTAAGGATTGTAACCTGGCTCCCGGAATGGTTCCACGTCCCTAGTCATTTATCGCCCTGTGTACTTTACTACTTGTACTTCTTTTATTCTTTATGTTCTGATATGCTGGCTTTGTTCTTATTTGTGGCCTCCTTTGTGGCACTTGCTCTTTCTGGGGTTTGACCCAGCTGGTTTTGTGTGGCCAGATTTCGGAGCAGCTCCCGAGGATCTACCAAGCTTCCAGCCCAATGGTGAACACTAGACGGAACCCGGGCTACGAGTGGGTTTTCCCTTTTTGTTTCATCCACTTATATGTAAATTTATTCTTTTGAGGCGTTTAGCCGACGAGCACCTGTTAGCTCGATGCACATTTACTTACTGTCTGCCTACGGGCTGTAAACATGATTAACAAATCCTAGGGTTGATCATGTATGACTGAACTCTTGCTAGTCCTATCATTTTGTACGACTAGTTTCATGATCATCCAATATGTAATATTTGGGACGCCTTACATATATATATTTGATGCTCTAATATCTTGTAACTCTGTTAATTGCTTGAGATTGAGACAATAGGCTTGACCTTAAGAGACTGCTGGCTTGTAGTAAACCCTCATATCTAGACAGCCGTGACCGTATAGTTGAGATGTATTCTATTTCAATATACGTAGTTCGCTATGTCTGCCCCCGCTCTCCAGTATTCTGGTTCTGGGGCGTGACACATATAAACTGAATAAATATTGCTCAAATAAATAAGTCAATTGAATTATAACATGATCCAATACACACCTATTGAACTAGCTTACCATCCCCACAACCAAATAAGGACAGGAGATGGTAAACTAATTCACGGTAATGTATCTTCCCATGCTATGAATTCAATATGGTATCCGGACCCCAACAAGGTTCAATACCTTCTCATCGGAGTAGTAAGCCACACCTACAACCAAACAAGGACAAGATGTGACGAACTAATCCGCGACAAGTTATTGTTCCAAGCTACGGTCAGATACAAGTATCCAAACTAAAAGTACTCGTACCTAACGGATAAAGGTGCCTAACCGCTCTAAGTGAAATGTAGTTAAGAACAATCCTTCCTACGCATGGGTCCTGGCTAAATAGGATCGACATAGTTCTTCCTTGGGGCACCAGAGGCCTAATTAGTAAGAGCATAACATTCCGCAGAACGTCAGTGACCGTCGGTAATCATGGGTCATCAACCCCGTATCTCCAGCGAAGCTTCCGGGTCACAAGGGAAAGTGCATCGAAGCCCATACGCTAAGGAATTGTCCTCTCCGCCCAATGCCTACTATGTTGTATCCATAACAGAAAACCTCTATAACCGCTAAGTCAAACTAAGCATGCAACCTCTATTAGCGGTTATTCCTATCACACGGCTTATACGTACTGGTGGCCAGCCAGTCACTTATGTCCATATTTTACATGCGACACACAACTTCGTGGTACAACGTGTCAAGGCTAATGAATGCAACACACAAAGGTGGTCCCTTAACTCTAGGTTTAATATGTAAAAAAATAATACATAGCAGACAATATAAATGAATAGTAAGTTCTAACAGGTTATGCCATGTATCACAGTTTATTTTGCATAAAGAAAATAATGAATAATGCATAAAATATGAGCTAAAATAAATAAACAGCAAATGACAAGGTGTCTTGCCTGGTAGGACGCCTGGTGTACTGCAATGATCAATGTGTTATGAACTGCGACTTCGGGTAACAACTACACAAGGGGACCGCTGATGGTGGCACGGACAGTTCCATTAGGTTCGGAGCTGTCAAATTAGTTAGGGATGATATAAAGAAGTCTAGAATTGGCGAGAGAATAGGTTTAGTCATGGGCTAGAGGAAAAATCGAAAGAAGTGGAGAATAATATATATGTTTTTATAAAACTTTTCATAATACTTGAATATAGTTTTTATTTCTAAGTAGGAAATTTATATTTTTAATAATAAAATACTTTTAGATAATTATTTGAAAATACTTAGAAATTTATTCTATGATTTGGAACCTATATTTTTCTTACTCAAAAATATTTTAGATAAGTACATAAAATCTAAAAATTTAAAACAAATTTTGTCAAAAATAAATTTGATGAATATACAAAAAACTAAAGAAAATATTTTAAGCTAAAATCCAAAATTTAAAATTACCTAGATAGCTCTAACCAGTTTTACATATAGTTTATAAAGTAATATGTAATTCTTAAAATAAATACTAATAATCTTGATAACAATTTTAATAATTTAATAATAAAAATGGTAACAACAAGTATGGTAAACTTAAATACTGGTAAAAATAATAATAATAATAATGGATCTTTCTACTAATACAGTAGCTGTAAAGAAAACCTAAGAATATATCAATATACTAAGATATAATAATAATAATAATAATAATAATAATAATAATAATAATAATAATAATAATAATAATAATAATAAAAGGGAAGAGGGAAAGAACAGATAAGAGAGAGAGGAGAGAAGGAAAGGGAACGGAAGGGGGATCGGGGATCGGAGCTGTGCCGACGGCGGAAATGAGAGAGGGTCGAGGCCAGGGAGATAGGGAGAGAAATGGAGAAGGAAACGAGGGAACGGAGAGAGAGAGAGAGAGAGAGAGAGAGAGGCGGAGGGTTCCTGGCTACGACGCGGCGGAGGCGTCGAACGCGTGGTAAAGGAAAGGGGCCAAGGGGGACGACCGGTCGGAGCGGGTGTAAACCCCCTAAAATTTCTACTATGATTTTTTTTATAATTAATTTGGTATTGATTTTATATTCGTAATTGTACGTCGCGTACGAGCTCACGTTATTCGTATTTGTACGTCAGCGCGAATTACGTTTTGTATTTGCTCGTCAAATGCGAATATGTGCGAGGGACATATATTTGAAAATTATTTTTTATAGAAATATAGCTTTCAATACTATATGATAAATAATATATTTTGCTTGAAATTGTAAAAAGGCGCCACAATAGATTTTTTTCTCAAATTCGTATCATTTCATTGGTCGTAAAGGATATTTATTTATTATACAAATATAAATGGTGGCTTTGGAAAACTATGTTTTGAGGCAAATATTCTTTTGCATATAAAATACATAAATTTAAATTTATTTTCGAAATTATTAAATACTATTATTTTATTATTTGAAAAAAAGTTATTTTTAAATTAGTTTATTATGAATAAATTGGTATTTGCTTTTATCAAATTTTTATGAGTTTTCAAATTTAATAAGAGGATTTATCTAGTTTAAATCTATTGGAAAGGATATTTTAAATTTTGTTTTACTAAATATTTGAATTATTTTGATAATTTAAATTGGAAAATATTGTATTTGCCTTAATTTAAATGGCTTTTAAATTAAAGATAGGTTTTTGAATTAGATTTTAAATCAATTTAAATTTGTATGGAATCTATCTACTGGGGATTTAAATAATCCCAATCATTATCCTAATGGGAATTCCCACATCCTATAAATAGGCAGGTACTCTTCCATAAATTCTCCTACATCCATAATATAGTGCATCGTGTCTGTGACTCTACATCCACTATGATTTCCATTACAAATACATCATAATTCCGTTCCGTGTCCGACAACCCCGGACACCGACCCGTTCTGTGTCTCGCAGGACACGTGTACAGACTCCAACCACCTCATGTCGGGACACACCCCGGACACGACGGCAGCCTACAACCCAGCAAATTCCACCACCACCATCTCCGCCATCATCACCACCCCAATCACCAATACCTCGCCTCGGCCACATCCCTCCGGCCAGGCCAGGACAGTAACACCACCACCGTGGCAATCATCGTGACCCCTACATCAGCCGACTCCGGCACCCCGTCTCCGCCACGACCACCGGGATAGCCTCCTCCAATCGACAAACTTCCCACCAAACCCCTTCTCCACCGCCGGACCCCAAACCACCACCGCCCGACTATCCCAGCCACCAAAACCATACCATCATCCACGAAGAAGAAGAAGAAGAAGAAGAAGGGAAGACCCTAACCTGAGCCGCCCGGGCGAGCACAGCGCCGCTGGGCCAGACACTGCGTCGCGGCGACCGTGAGCACCGCCACCGCCGCTTCCCAGCATCTTCTGCCACCAGCGTGCCGCCTCCAGCGTCCTCCTCCGTGCGCGCTGGTAGCCACCGACGAGATCCCTCCGCTCAACTGCCGCGTCCGCACCACCGGGCCAGCCGCGGTCGTCCAGCCACGAAGAACCGCTTCCGCCGTGCTCCCCAGCGCCTTCTCCGTCGGACCGAGCACACGCCGGAGTGTTCGCCTCCGCCGACCGAACGGCGAACTCCTCCAGCCGCTCCGATCTCGAGCGCCACCGCGCCGAGAGCTTCCAACCGCCGCGGGTTCGTCGCCGAGCCCCGAGCCACGGGCGCGCCCCTCAGCGCGCTGAGACCCAGCGCCGCCGCTTCCATCTGCTTCCCCACCTGGCCTCCTTCTCCGGTGAGCCAGCGCCGCCTTCACAGTCCCCAACACCGCCTCTTCCGCGCCCTGCCTCCGATTTCCCGTCCGCCGCTCTTGAGCGTGCCACCACCAGCGCCGCTCCGCCGCTCCTTCCCCCATGTCCGCCGCCGCGCCGCCTCAGATCCGCTCACCGTAAACCCCATCGCCGGAGTTCGTCCACGTCGCCGATCGAACTCTCTGGTGAGTTCCCCCCACTTTCCTTCTCTCTCTCTCTTCCGTGCATAGATTGGGGGGAATTGGTTCTTATTATTATTATTATTATTATTATTATTATTATTATTATTATTATTATTATTATTATTATTATTATCATTTCTGATATTACTATTATTATTATTGTTATTATTATTATTATTATTATTATTATTATTATTATTATTATCATTAGTATTATTATTAATATTATTATTATATTGATTTTAGTTATCATACAATTCTAAATATCATTATTATTATCTTTAAAATTTTGTGTTGCAAATAAATATATAATAAATTCTAAATTTTGGTAACAAAAGTATAGTGGTGCTTGGCCCTGTATGTAATTTCAAAACTGATTCAGAACGTAAATATTTTTCTATTATTTCCAAATTAAATTATAGTTTTGACCTAAAACTAATTTTTATTAGAAATCTCAACTAATTATCTAAAATAATTTTTTGAAATATTACCTACAAATAATTTGATCCATAAAAATATAGTTTCCATTATTATAAATAAGTTATAAATATTTTCTAAATCTACAGTTTGAAGAATTTTTAGAGTTTAAACCTCAAATGATTTTCTTGAAGTGTTAGATATTAGGTAAAATATTTTCTTAATAAAATATTGATTTTAAACAAATACAAAATATATTTTTCCTAGATAGTTATGATTTTTTTTCTAAATGAGTATATATATATTTTAAATTGAGAATTATCTTTTACATAAATCAAATCTTCCTCTAAGAATATATGAATTCGGACCATAACTAATCACATACTTATTTTCTTCGAACTTCCTCACATCAATCTCGGCTATTGGACAAAACAGAACTTGTCGGATCATCGCACAACACCAGGCGACACACCAAGCAAGACACCTTTCCTTTACTGTTTAATTTCTTGCTTAATATCATGCATGCTTTTTCTTTATTATATATATATGCAAAATTATTATATTTTATGCAATTGGCTTAGAGTTAAGGGACCACCGTAGGTTTAGTGCATCTCATAAACTGTCACGATGTACCACGGATTGTGTGTGAGTTGTGAGTCGCATATAGATGCGGACTTGTGTGCTGACTGATCATTGGCGCGTACAGGCCGTACGTTAGGATATAACTGCTAATAGATTTGTGTAGAAGACTTGGCAGTTATTAAGGATTAAACAGTGTCGTGGAGTCGACACATATATAGTATCATTGGGGGGAGGGGACAGTTATTAGCGTAGGGGCTACATTTTATTTTTACACACATTTTGGGCCGAGGGTGACTCTCATGAGCACTACCTTCTGCCCAGGTCGATAGCGTCTCGGATGAGCGCTACTTGCTGGCCACTCTCTATTACTTATTTGCGTGAATCCGTTACAGCCCCTGCGTAGAACGTTGTCCTCTAAAGTGCATTCCACATAAAATGGTTAGGACCCTTTACTCATGCATACTTTTCTGTTGAGCTTTATTATTCAGTTTATTGGCATGATATTATGTGTCTTGTTACGTCCCTCTGAGGACCTGGTTATCTCTCCAGGTGTGTATTTTCGTAATTCTTGCAGGTGCTCTAGCTAAGGCCATTCCTTCCCTCGTGATGATTGCTCTTGGACTCGTCACTTGCTCTCGCTTGCTAAATTCTTTCCTTGTATATTTTTCCATGTTTAATTTGGTTGGTAGTGCACTTTGTCTCCGCCCAACTATTATGTACTTGACAAAATCAAAGTTACTTTATATTATTATTTATCTTTGTGGATGAATTTTAGTGTCTTGGCTTTCTACATTTACAGCTTATGTATATATACGAGTCGTATATTTACTCGTATGTATACAGCTGGCATGATACGTATCTAGTCTCAAGTATTTTGGAACTGGGGCGTTACAGCGGGCGCTGCGGAGCTCGCCCGCGCGGCGCTGGCTCATGGTGGGGCCACGGACGGGCTGGAAGGACGCCACCAACGGCGATAAGGAAGGCCGCGACACGAGGCTGACGGCGCTGGGAGGCGGAGGCTCGCCGCGGGCGGCCGAAACGAGGGCTGGTGGAGGTAAGATTTAGGGTGGTTGTGTGTGTTTTTATTTTATTTTATTTATTTATTTTTTGTCGGAGGTCGGTGGTTCTGTTTTGTGGCGGCGACCAGGGGCGGTCGTCCGGCCAGGGTGGTCTTTGGTGGTGCCGACCTAGGCGATAGCCGTGGGTTTTTGGTGGAGGCGCGGCCGGCTACGGGCGGAGGGGTTCGACACAGCCCGTGGATCGGCGCGCAGGTGGAGGAGTGGGCAAATTTCTGTAGTGTCCAGGGGTTATGGTTCGTGGGGACGGAGGTGACGGTGGATAGGTACGGTAGTGGCCGGAGTTTGGCTGGGGCTTGGTCGGGCTGTCGGGTGGTGCTGGGTTATTGCTAGTGGTGGTGTCGGGTTCTGGTATGGCCAGAGTTTCTGGAGGGGGTGCGGCAGGTGGATAGAGGAAATCGGGGGTCGGTGGTCCGGTAGGTGGAGACGAGGTGGTCCGGTTGGTAGAGACGAGGTGGTCCGTGATGGTGATGGGTGGATGTGCTGGTGAGGATGATCGGTTGGTATGGTGGAGATGGCTAGGATTCGGAAAGGTACTGTTGGATGATTACCGCGGCCAGGGACGGCACGGCTGCTAGGTTTAGGATAGGGCTGGGTTAGGATCTGGGGACTGGATCGTGTCCTACACGACGCGGAGACGAATTGTGTCCGGCATATCGGACACGAGAAAAGAATAATGTATATGTAAAGAAATAACCTATTGGAAAGACACCCGGGGTCGGACCCGAGGCCGTCACGGCTGACACGAGGATGGATTGAACACCGACACGAGGCACACATATTTGTGGTAGAGATATTTATGGAGAAAATAATGGATGAAAAACTTATGGAGGCTCCCCGATTTATAGGGTTGAGGTAATCCTTAGAAGATAAGTATTTGGATTATTTAAACCCAAAAATAGATAATTACTTTTAATTCAAATAACTTTTAAAACAATCCAAATCAAATCCAAATTCAATCTAATTTAAATATAGATAAATCTACCTTTACATTAGATACTAAATCCATAAATTCAAATTGTAATTCATCGTAATTAATTTAAATAATAATAAAATATTTATGATATACATACATACACATATATATATATATATATATATATATATATATATATATATATATATATATATATATATATATATATATATATATATATATATATATATATGTATGCACGAAAAATATTATTTATTATTAATAACTGTTATAAACGAAAGGCTTTTTATAAATAAAATAAATAAAATAATGAAGTTGGAAATTTTGGTATGATAGCTAAAATAATTATTATATATATTATTTTGAAACAATAAAAATAGAAAAAAAATTCTTTCTAAAATATGTACGCTCGCACATATTCGCCCTCGTCGAGCAATTACGAAAAATGAATTTGCGCGCGACGTACAATACAAAATAAAAGAATCAGTACCAAATTTATAAATAAAAAAATTAGTAGAATTTTAGGGGTTTTACATCCTACCCAACTTAAAAGAATTTTGTCCTCGAAATTAAGAATTAGTAGGGGGTGAGAAGTCACAAGGGGTATCGATGGAGAACAATCAATAGCAAAATCATGCCGTAAGAAATCGCGATCTAGATCATAGAAAAGTAATACGGTATAGTCACGGGTAATGAATGAGGGTCACGATTTTAAAGCAACAATTAAAAGGTTAATGTTAAAGTTAGTCATGATAACATGCAAAGGAGTAATACGGTATCAAAATGAGAGACCTAAAAGATAGGTTTTGAGAGTAGGTTGAGGGCACGATTTAAGAGAGCGAATTTGGCTTATTCCTGAAATAAGCGATTAGAGGTCATGGTAGAAGAAATAGGGCCGAGAATGAGGACGAGTAGTTTAAGACGAAGATATAGCAACTTCGAGTGATAATGGTCATAGGTGATAGGATAGCTAGAGAAAGATTTTAAGTACTAGCGCTTTCGTCTGTCTAAAACAGGTGAAGGGAAAAATATAGAGTTCGAAGGAGGCGTTATCGAATACGAATACGTGGTTCAAAGGGGACCAAATTATTCAAAAGGAGTTGCCAAGGCAGTCGTGGATGGGACTTGTCACACTCACTTTTCAATTTCAAGGGTATTTTAGTAATTGTGATTTATTTGAATTTTTATGATTCTTATTTTTAATTTTTATCTATTTATTAATTAGATTGATTGCAGTGTGATTTGATTGATTGTAGACTGGTGACTTGGTAGTTTGACCTTAGCCAACCATGACCTAGAACCTTAGTGCTATATTAGAAATTAGATTTATTATCATTAGAATTAATTTAGATTTTATTAGTAAATTTTTAGAGTGATTAATTGATTTTTAGCCTTTTTTGCCTTTATGTGATTCTATGAATATGTTGACTCTTGTTTGTGCTAGCAACTGGTTTAACCTTAGTGGACTTGTATAGGGGCCTAACCATGCATTAGAATTGTTATTTTCATTTTTAGAATTTATTTTGTGCATTAGATTATTTTTAAGGCTTTTATTTATTTATTTAGCCTTTTTGCATGTAGGCCTTTGAGCTTTTTGACTTGGGCCCATTTCTAATTGAGTAGGAGATGGCCCAAGTGAAACCCTAACCCCTAGACACCCCATTGGCCGCCCAACACAGCAGCACCCTCTCCTTTTTTCATTATTTGTGAAAATTGTGAGCCTCCACCAAGAAACCCTAAAAGATCCATCTCTCCAAAACTCCTATTTCCTTCATCCGGAGTTCGTTTCTTCCCAAACGAACTCCGTTGCGCTCGTCGAGGAGAGGAGGATCTTCTAGAGTATTTCTAGAGTGGAGACGGAGGGTTTTGCTGGAGGGAAATCGGCCGACACGACAACCGAGGAGCCCCGATCATTGAATTTTGACACTCAATAGGTAAATCCTAATCTACCATTACAAATCTGGTTTTTCTTCATTTTTGCATCCATATAGGTGCCCTAGCCTTGCCCACAAAATTTGGTAGGATTTCGACTCCGTTTGATGGAGGTATCGAGCCCGTGTCGGTCCCTTACGGCACGTGTTCGACGAAATGCCGTCTAGGATAGAAAGTTGTTGTTTTTCATTTCTGTCTTCATGGATGTTTAGATAATATAATTTTGATAAACTTTCGTGAAGACGGTTTTGGGTTTGACATCGTTTTAGCGGCATTTTGGGCAACGGACGCACGTACACGGATCCCGTGCACGAGGCCGTGCGTGCCCTGTTGTCCGCGTGTGATTGCGCGATGCACAGAGCGTATTTTTGCGTGAAAACTTGTGAGCACGTGGGGGCAACCTCTGACCTCATGCTCGTAAAATTTCATGATTTTTCGTTGAGCGAGCGCGGAGAAATCGCGCGTGCACCGCTCAGCCACTGCGCATTCAGCCTGTCATTTTTGTCGCGGAGACGGACTTCGTGCGCGCACACGACGCAGCGAAGACCCGTTCCAGGACCCAAAACATGTTGACCTAGACCTAGACGACCCGTAGGACGAACCCCAAGTCGCGGCGTGGCCCAACGAGGGAGCAGCGAGGCCGGTACCACGCGCACGAGGGCGCACGGGTGCGGGGGCTGCGTGCGCCGCTTTGGCGCATCGTGTCGTCGTGTCATCATGTCCTAGACCTACCGCAGGACCCCCCCCAGCTATGTGCACAAGCACGTGGCATTTTGTTGCGTGTGCGGCGCTCAAACGAGCGAGAACGCACGCATACCACGCGGTATCGGGAAATTCCGATACGTGTTCTGTGGACATGACACGGACACGATTTCGAACCCGAGAGTATACGAACGCATCACGTGGGTCGAGACCAACGTGTATGCCGAGTTTCGCGGGTTCGTTTGGAGTATTTTGCATTTTGGGCCGTTGTGTGAATTGGGTTGTTTTTTCTTTAGTTTTCGATTTTTGAATTAATATGGTATTCTGATTTTTTCAGCTTCTTAGCTTCTAAATCTGAGTTTACAGGACTTATATGAGATTTCGGATTCATGGGAACCAACCTTTGGCTTTGTTTCATAATTTTTTCCATCATTTATGAATATATGTGTTTCTATATAGCTTTATACATATATATTTATATATATATATATATATATATATATATATATATATATATATATATATATATATATATATATATATATATATATATATATATATATATATATATATATATATATATATATATATATATATATAATTCCGTTGAAACCCATTCCTAATGTATATATATCGCGAATGGGTCGAGGGAGATATATTTTCAGATTTTAGACTCTTTATTTATCTCGCATCATTGCGTATCTTCCATTTAAACGTTGTGTATATAGACACATATATATATATGTAGTTTCTTACTTTGTATATATGTATATAAATAGTATATTATTTTGAGTAATTCCATGGTTAAGTTTTACTATTTTTAATCTCAGATTTTACCCTATTTCAGTAAGCACCAGTACACACACACACACATCATCTTTTGTTAGAAATAAGGTTTGATTGTATTGTATATACACATGTGTGTATATACCTATATGTATATATATATTTATGCTTGTTAATTCTCTTGGAATAGATTATAGTTGTGTATATAACTATAGGAGCCCTAGGACAGATTTGGTTTGTCATTTCGAGCTTAGTTTAGTCGAATTGGCCGACAAGTTGACCAAATTGACAAAAGTCAACTTTGGGTCAAACTTGATCCAATTCAACTCAAACGAACTCCAAATGACCTAGAATTTTGTGTATGACCCATAAATTAGTAGACGGACTAGTTGACCCAGGTTTGACCAGCGTTGATGAAGTTTGACCAGAGTTGACCGAGGGTTGACTTTGACCAAAATGGACCTAGAAGCATGTAGTCTTGCATTGTAGCTATTTCTTTTGATATTGTGGACTTGGTTGTGACATGTGTGTATTTTAAATAGGTTTATATTGCCCCAGTTTAGTTCATCATCAGCATTTCGATTTGCCAGGCGAGTATATTCTCTTATCTTTTCATACTTCTTTGGATATGTTCTCTTGTTATAGACTAGTATACTTGATGCTGACACGATGTTCACACGGATTAGTACCCTTTGGATCTTTTCATGCGATGTTATCCCCTCGGATACATCGAGTATTTCATGTTCATGTACTTTATCATGGCCATCATGTACTCCATGTATTCATATTTATCCATGTGCACTCATATATTATTCATGTGCACTCATGACCATATGAGCTCCATGTATACAGTAGTTGTTATCCATGTGCAATAACATAACATGCATTGATCCTTGTGTATTAATTGGGGGCAGGGAGAGTGTAGTTAGTTATGTGATCATTATCCCCAGTAGGTATCCATGTGCACTCCATAGCTGTATCCATGTGCAACCCAAACCGTTTATATAACCAATTCATGCTCTGATTCACGTAGAAGGTTATATTTCTCTATTATCATATTATATCTCATTTTATAGTCTCTCTCTCTCTCTCTTGTTGATTTCCTTTACAGCGATTCATGTATAGTTTTCTATAGCTTGCTTTATATGTCCATTCCTGCTATGAACTGTTATGAGAGATATGTGCTCGTTCCATCCTGACTGGGCATGTTAAAAATTTTACAGGTATTGATGAGGAGTACTGCCCTACTTATTATGGCATTGGCTTAGATGACACTGGCGACATGGACCCTCAGGAGGATCCCACAGTCGCTGAGGACTTGCCTATAGTCTAGCTGAGACTTAGTACTTTATTTGTATTTCTATTTGAGACTTTATGAGTTGTACTTGAGATTTATTCTGGTGGTTTACACCTAGACTTTTTATCTGTGACTCTCTTGAGATTCATTCTTCTATTCCATCTTAGTATTGTGATTGAGTTACTTATTATTCTACTCTCCATTCAGAGTTTATTTTAGACTGTATTAGATACTGTGACTCAGGACAGCGTTCTACCGTCGACACTGCGGCGTAGGCTGGGCGTTCGTCACTTCTCGTGCCCTTGTACTGGGTGCGGGTCGTGACACGTTTTTAGTGGTAGCTCGTACAGGTCAGTCCCAAATCACAACTAGTGTGATTCGTAATGGTACTCGAACTAGAGAACCATTATAGCCTGCAGTAGGATATAAGATATAAGTTAAGGTACTCGATCACATTAGGAAAACTCTTATCCAGTTCTTGCTGTTAATTGTCTCCTTTTGAAAACAATTGTCCTCCTTTGATGATTTCTCTTCTTTTTCAGTAATTAATCCCTTGTTTGATCTGTCTTCAAGATGGTTAAGGAGACACGATTTCGTCTCTTCGGTCTATACAGGACCAGATTCGCATTAGTGCAATGTCGTGGTAGTACGACAATTTAATTGTATTACTACGAGCCTGCTATAGAGTATAGGAAGTAAAGTGTTAGAATGAGAGGATACCCAATCACAATTAGAATTTCTTGAAAGATTCCTGGGACGACCCTTGATAATCTCATTTTGAGCTTCGATTTAAATTCCCTTTCCCTTATTTTAAGCCACCTTCCTCCCTTGATTCTTGCATCTTGTTTGAACTCTTTTCACCAATACCCTTACTTTCTTGTACTTAATAAAGGTTAGGAAGATGGCTACACTTCTATATACTCATTGGTCAAACCCATGGCTAGAAGGATTACGTTAAGGAATTGGAATACACGGAGATTTTGACTAAGTTATAAGGGCATTTTTTTAAATGGATGATTTAATGATTAGTAGTTTGTAAGTTGGGATATTACCAAGGAAATTTATCATGAGATTCTAAGTAGTAATCACCAGAGGATTATAAAATTATATTTTGATACTGGAGGAAAATAGTTAGAATCTATATATATCGATTTCAGGAATTGATGTAATTCATGAATTATTGGATTATGATTATACATCTTTGAACGTATATAGAGTGGTTTGATAATAGAAAAAAAGGGTGGCAGTATGAACTATTAAATTGAGTCGTACAAGTTGCGATGTATATGTTTATTGAATTTAAGTGGAAGCAATGATATTAAAATTTTGGTTTAAAAGATTGGGAAGATATAAAAAAATGATTTTTCTTTTTTGGAAGAAAAAAAATCCTCAAATTTGGAATCGTGTCAATTGATTGAAGATTTAAAAATCTATTTAGATTTTGGTTTAAGAAGTAGTGATTATGTTTCAATGACATTGGAAAGAGAAATTATGGTTGATAAGCGCGTTAAAATACTGAGCTGTAAATGCTAGATTGTCGTGATAAGCTAAGTGTCTATCTTGAGGATTATTTGAGACAAGTTGGGAGTTTTTAAAGTTATGAAGTGATATAGAATTTTATGGATTCATGATTCATTAACTCTGGAGTTTAAAGTTGGATTGAAATGTTAAATTTTGGAAAGGTTAGTAGTAATGTGATAAAAGTTACTATGAGGTTTATGAAAAGGATTTAAATGTTAGTCGTGATTAGATTGGATGGATTAGAGTGAATACAATTGAGGTAGTTATTTTGAAATTCTTTTTAAAGGAATGTAAAGGTAGGCCACCAAGGTAACCTTAATGAGATAGAAGTGTTCCACACTAATTGCCATATCACTCATGACTATGATAGTAGTATATACTCCAGTGTTGTTAGTCGTCTGCCAAACTATGTGACTGTATCTCAATCTTGACTTACTCAACCTTTCCTCAAATCTAGATCTTTTATTGTGACTTTCTAACCGTTTGTATTTGATCGTTCCTTAACAGTATTCGCCTTTAGAACTGTGTCCCTAAATTATTTCACTGGATTCTTAATTAATTTTATTTCATGCTTCAACTTGATTTCCTTTATTCTTGTATTCGTTGTCACCTCTTGAACCCTTACCATGATACTAAATTACTTTCTGACTTAAATTCGAGATCCAACCATGACTCAATTATTTTGACTCGACATGGGATGGTGTTCTTCTTGTTTCCTTAAATGCATAACCTTGTACCTTATCTTGATTGCTTGACCCGTTCAGTTAAGGATCTTGGACTATATATTTTCTTCTTCATCATTACCTCCCTTACTTATATTTTGACTACCTTACGCTGCTAATTTAGCCTTAGTTTTGCAAGCTTATCTCTTTTTCGAGCTTGATCATGACATATTTTATTGGGTCGACCCACTAACATATTGTCTAATCAGAACCGGGGTACGATGGTCTGATCAACCTATTGCACTTTGGTTCGCTTTCATATATTACTCTACGTGGATAGAGGCATAGTTAAACTTGCCCTAGAGTCTCATCCACGACAATTTGGCAATTCTTTTTAAATTATTTTCGTCGTCTATGAACCACGTATTGTACTCAATAGCATCATCTTTGAACTCTCTTTGCTTTTGTCTTTCACTTATTTCAGAAAGACAAGGCACTGTACTTAATTAATAGGTCAACCCAAGGTATCACGTTTAGTTTCCTTATCAAAAGGAGGATAATGGCTTATTTCTATATCCTCGCAGTATCCTTTAGGACTTTAATAGTGTTGAATTCTAAAGCCTTGATCGCGACCAGTCGACTTGGTTATTTCCTTATCATCCAATGATTGGAACCTTATTCAATTGAATTAATTCAATTGTGACATGGATTTCAAGTCTTGGATACTTGTGCCTAGACGTCAATGACCTCGTTCTCCATCTTGCCAAACCTCGATTCATCCTGGATTTGATCAACTTAGATCATATCGAGACTAAAATTTCTTATAGATATATATATATATATATATATATATATATATATATATATATATATATATATAGTGTGCTTGGATTTTAGTGTTATTGACAGTCGTGCTTTAAACTTTCGATTTTGATCATCCTTAGAATATTAACGCTTTATGGTTAATTTTAGTTTTTTTTATCACCAGTATTTATATAGGATGATAGACTGCCTTACAGCCCGATAATTTATTATATTTTCTTATCTTTTCCAGAATGGTACCCATGACCAGATTCTATCCCTAGTGCACAGCTGCAATTTCGGATGAGACCGAGATTGTACTTTCCCCCTTCTATTGCTCAGGAGGTGTTAGTAGCCTCACCGGAGAATTTTCCTCCATCTCCTATCCTTCAGGAGAGGACTGCAGTTCAGCCGGAGACTGAGGGCCTTCCTTTGCCTCCTGGAGTGGTACCCCATGCCATTCCTGATGGAGCTCATATTTACAGACTTCTTCAGGATGTGCAGGAGGTGCAAAGACTTCAGGTTGAGCTTATGAGGGAGCAGAGTCTCAGTTTTCAACTGTTGTGGGATTACATGCGTTCGAGGGAGGAGCCTAGTCCCAAGAGAGCGATGAGCAGTTTATACCCTGAGCCTCAGGAGTATCCAGGCTTTCAGTCTAGACCAGCCTATCCAGTTCAGATTCCTGTCCAGCAGAGACCAGTTGAGTGGGTGCCTACCTGTACTTTCTGTAAGAAGCTTGGGCACGTATGGAAGGACTGTAGGAAGAGACTCGGATTATGCCTATTTTGTGGGTCAGCTGCATACAAGATACGAGACTGTCCTACTACACTTGCCCCTAGTCGAGGCCTACATCAAGGAGAGAGTTCCAGCTACCAGACCTAGTAGAGGTGAGTTCTTGACCCATACCTTATCCTATCTTGATGATTACTGTACCCGACCATAATGTTTGTATGCTTGATACCTTATGACTACTTTTGATCTGGTATGACTTTAGTGGCTAGATGAGACCCCAGACTGATTACCTGCCATAATCATATATGATATCTTTCCAACTGCATGATTTAGATAAGTTTTCTTAAGACCATGATTGTTGGGGATTTTAACCTAGAAGGGTAGGATCATCTTAATTTCGAGGACGAAATTATTTTAAGGAGGGTAGATTTGTCACACTCACTTTTCAATTTCAAGGGTATTTTAGTAATTGTGATTTATTTGAATTTTTATGATTCTTATTTTTAATTTTTATCTATTTATTAATTAGATTGATTGCAGTGTGATTTGATTGATTGTAGACTGGTGACTTGGTAGTTTGACCTTAGCCAACCATGACCTAGAACCTTAATGCTATATTAGAAATTAGATTTATTATCATTAGAATTAATTTAGATTCTATTAGTAAATTTTTAGAGTGATTAATTGATTTTTAGCCATTTTTGCCTTTATGTGATTCTCTGAATATGTTGACTCTTGTTTGTGCTAGCAACTGGTTTAACCTTAGTGGACTTTTATAGGGGCCTAACCATGCATTAGAATTGTTATTTTCATTTTTGGAATTTATTTTGTGCATTAGATTATTTTTAAGGCTTTTATTTATTTATTTAGCCTTTTTACATGTAGGCCTTTGAGCTTTTTGACTTGGGCCCATTTCTAATTGAGTAGGAGATGGCCCAAGTGAAACCCTAACCCATAGACACCCCCTTGGCCGCCCAACACAGCAGCACCCCCTCCTTTTTTCATTATTTGTGAAAATTGTGAGCCTCCACCAAGAAACCCTAAAAGATCCATCTCTCCAAAACACCTATTTCCTTCATCCGGAGTCCGTTTCTTCCCAAACGAACTCCGTTGCGCTCGTCGAGGAGAGGAGGATCTGCTGGAACATTTCTGGAGTGGAGACGAAGGGTTTTGCTGGAGAAAAATCGGCCGACACGACAATCGAGGAGCCCCGATCATTGAGTTTTGACACTTAATAGGTAAATCCTAATCTACCATTACAAATCTGGTTTTTTCTTCATTTTTGCATCCATATAGGTGCCCTAGCCTTGCCCACGAAATTTGGTGGAATTTTGACTCCGTTTGATGGAGGTATCGAGCCCGTGTCGGTCCCTTACGGCACGTGTTCGACGAAATGCCGCCTAGGATAGAAAGTTGTTGTTTTTCGTTTCTGTCTTCATGGATGTTTAGATAATATGATTTTGATAAACTTTCGTGAAGACGGTTTTGGATTTGACATCGTTTCAGCGGCGTTTCGGGCAACGGACGCACGTGCACGGATCCCGTGCACGAGGCCGTGCGTGCCCTGCTGTCCGCGTGTGATCGCGCGATGCACAGGGCGTATTTTGCGTGAAACTTTGTGAGCACGTGGGGGCAACCTCTGCCCTCATGTTCGTAAAATTTTACGACTTTTCGTTGAGCGAGCGCGGAGAAATCACGCGTGCACCGCTCAGCCACTGTGCATTCAGCCTGTCGTTTTTGTCGCGGAGACGGACTTCGTGCGCGCACACGACGCAGCGAAGACCCATTCCAGGACCCGGAACATGTTGACCTAGACCTAGACGACCCATAGGACGAACCCCAAGTCGCGGCGTGGCCCGACGAGGGAGCAGCGAGGCCGGCACCACACGCACGAGGGCGCGCGGGCGCGCGCGTGCGCGCAGCACGCCGCACGGGTGCGGGGGTTGCGTGCACCGCTTTGACGCATCGTATCGCCATGTCATCGTGTCCTAGACCTACCCCAGGTCCCCCCAGCTATGTGCACAAGCACGTGGCGTTTCGTTGCGTGTGCGGCGCTCAAACGAGCGAGAACGCACACGTCCCACGCGGTATCAGAAAATTCCGATACGCGTTCTGTGGACACGACACGGACATGATTTCGAACCTGAGAGTATACGAACGCATCACGTGGGTCGAGACCAACGTGTATGCCGAGTTTCGCGGGTTCGTTTGGAGTATTTCGCATTTTGGGCCGTTGTGTGAATTGGGTTGTTTTTTCTTTAGTTTTCGATTTTTGAATTAATATGGTATTCTGATTTTTTTAGCTTCTTAGCTTCTAAATCTGAGTTTACAGGTCTTATATGAGATTTCGGATTCGTGGGAACCAACCTTTGGCTTTGTTTCATAATTTTTTCCATCATTTATGAATATATGTGTTTCTATATAGCTTTATGCATATATTTAACTATATATATATATATAATTCCGTTGAAACCCATTCCTAATGTATATATATCGCGAATGGGTTGAGGGAGATATATTTCCAGAATTTAGACACTTTATTTATCTCGCATCATTGCGTATCTTCCATTTAAACGTTGTGTATATAGACACACACACACGCACACACACACACACACACACACACACACACACACACACACATATATATATATATATATATATATATATATATATATATATATATATATATGTAGTTTCTTACTTTGTATATATGTATATAAATAGTATATTATTTTGAGTAATTCCATGGTTGCGTTTTACTGTTTTTAATCTCAGATTTTACCCTATTTTAGTAAGCACCACTACACACACACACACTGTAATGCCCCGCTCCACCTTAGCGGAACTCCGATTCAAACGGCAAGTACAACGACTCAAACGAGCCGTTGACCCGAAGACTTGGCATCGATCTGATGAAGAATCGATGCAAGGCTTACATTGGCCCGTCAAGATGAATCTAGACTTAGACTTTCAAAGGCGCGCTCGGAGTATCGCTCGGCCGATGCGAACATCGCTAAGGTGGGTGGCTCCGATGAACCCGTCTGTGCTTAGCCTAGACACATAATAATACGGACACTATCACTGAAATCGCTAGGCGATAATACTGCGCATGCTAATAAATGACCCAACGCACCTAGCTAAGGGATTAATCCCATCTTGTATGCTCGTATAGAATATGGAAAGAAACATGGAAAATACAAGAACTCTCGCACCGCGCTCCACGCTCGTGCTAAGGCACAAGCTTACGTTCAAGTCCCTTATGCGTTCAACAATGAAACAATGAATGGTTTACAACAATGAAACGGGAAGACTATCAACATAGTCGCTCCAAGTAGAGTTTAGCAACATTGAAAGGCTATGGGACCGATGGGTCGCCAAGGCGACTCCCGTACGAGAAGTTACATAATGTATAAATGAAGAATGAACGAATAAACAAGTGAATGAATGAATCAACGAAAGGATGAATACGAAATTGAATCAATGAACGAATGGACAAGTGAAAGAAAGAAATGAAGAAATGAATAAAAGATAAGAAGGAAAGGAATAGTTAGCGACAGGTATGACGGGCACGTACAACGGGGCTCGCTACCCGCGCTGCACGGACGCCAACCTGGTCGATAACGCATTGTGGCTATGGGTTAGCCTATGACAAGTTAATACGAAATGGTCGTGGACAAACGGCACGAGCGAGGGGTGGCGAATGCTGTGACCGTAAAAAAAAGGGATTCCGCGGCATGATCAAAGGGGGGGATATGCCGGCCTAGGCGGAATCAAAATATGGCTTACGGGCTGCCTGGGTGCGGACTCGGCCACCCGGGGGACGTAAGTGCAGGAGTATTTCAAGAGACTAACGGGGTGTGTGCCAGTCCTCACCCTACGCTAGTTGAGAAATACCACGGCTTGGATGTCCAAAATGGCTTATGGTGCCAGCGACCGGTGCATATAGAGTTAAGTGGGCTTTGCTGGTGGCAATCCACGTGCAAGTCCTTGCATTGAAATCAAAGTAGTCTAAGTTAACTAAATGAAGTGCCTTATGAATATGATTGAAATGTAACACACCAAATGATAATGAGAAATTCATACAAGTGAGTTAGATAACGTGCTTACGACGTGCTAGAACCCGAGGCAGGGACACGCCCTTGACATTGAAAGTTCACTTGAATTACGTTAAGTTATTTCATATGAATTGTTGGCTAACTTGGTTTACATTGAACAGGGAAGGCCGGACGGTAAGTATTGTCACGCCCCGCTCCCGTAGGAGCGATCGTCCTCGCTAAGGCGTGATGCCGCACGGGCCTAGGTTGCGTCCGTGCAAGGCCAAGTCCAGAAACGGCCGATTTGATTTCTAGGCCACAGAGTCGCACAGAGTGTCCCCGTTTGCAGCGGAAAATAAATGAACACAAGTTGAAGCAAAACTAAACTCTTTATTAATATTCAATAAGTTTACAAGCGGCGCTAGGCCGATATTACAAGTCTCTCAAGCTCTCTCTCTCTCTGAAACATAAAAGGCGTGCCAAGTGGCTTACAAGATGGAATGATTCATGGCGATGTTCCGATACATTATGTCCCGTATATGGAGCTCCAGCTCCTTGCAACGCTCCCAGGCCCAGAGATAGCTCCACGCCTTAGCACGTTCGATGGAAGCTCCGCACCCGCCGGCGTCTCCTGCTTCCTGCAAGTAGACTGTGGGGTTATCAGTACATTGTTATGCACTGGTGGGGAGGCTAGCTCGCCCACAATGCTATCATTACCGAACACGTTCTATTTACTTTTGTGCATCATCTATCGTTCATTGTCTTTCTAATCTTGCCTTAGGGTCATTTTCATGGCATATGATATAACCTATCTCGTGTTACCGATTTTATAGTGTCGCATGAAAATACATTTACAACTTACCCATACTTACCGTCCGGCCTTCCCTGTTCAAAGTAAATCAAGTTAGACAACAGTTCATATGTAAACCAAGTCATGATTCATGTACGCACTCAGTGCCGTTCTCGTGTTCCTGCCTCAGGTTCTAGCGAGTCATAGCATGTTCTAGCACGTCGTGGGCACGTTATCTAACTCATTGAATAAAGTACTCTTATCATTTTGTGTGTTACCATTCAGGCATATTCATAGGGCACTTCATTTAGTTAACTTAGACTACTTTGATTTCAATGCAAGGACTTGCACGTGGATTGCCACCAGCAAAGCCCACTTAACTCTATATGCACCGGTCGCTGGTATCACAAGCCATTTTGGACATCCAAGCCGTGGTATTTCGCAACCAACGATAGGGTGAGGACTGGCACACACCCCGTTAGTCTCTTGAAATACGCCTGCACTTACGTCCCCCGGGTGGCCGAGTCCGCACCCAGGCAGCCCGTAAGCCATATTTTTGATTCCGTCCGGACCGGCACGTCCTTCACACTTTGACCATGCCGCGGAATCCCTTTTCTCTACGGTCACAGCGCCACCCCTCGCTCGTGCCGTTTGTCCACGACCATTTCGTATTAACTTGTCTTTTTAACTTAACGGCTATCTCCGCCGTAGGCTAACCCTTAGCCTTCTTACGTTATCGACCAGGTTGGCGTCCGTGCAGCGCGGGTAGCGAGCCCCGTTGCACGTGCCCGTCACACCTGTCGCTAACCATTCTTTCTTATCTTATCTTTCAATTATACGGCCACGGTATACTCCACACAACGCCCGTGCCGTTTGTCCATCGATTTATTCACGTATACATTCTTTCATTCGTTGGTTCATACATTCACTTATTCGTTCATTCATTCATTTATACATTTTGCAACTCCTCGTACGGGAGTCGCCTTGGCGACCCATCGGTCCCATAGTCTTTCAATGTTGCTAACTCTACTCGGAACGACTATATCGATAGTCTTCCCGTTTCATTGTTGTAATCCATTCATTGTTTGATTGTTGAACGCATAGGGAACCTGAACGTAAGCTTGTGCCGTAGCACGAGCGTGAAGCGTGGTACGAGAGTTCTCATACTTTCCATATTTCTTTCCATATTCTATACAAGCATACAAGATGGGATTATTCCCTTAGCTAGGTGCGTTGGATCATTTATTAGCATGTAAGGTGTTATCGCCTAGCGATTCTCGTGAATGTGTCCATATTGTTATGTGTCTAGGCTAAGCACAGATAGGTTCATCGGAGCCACCCACCTTAGCGATGTTCGCATCGGTCGGGCGATACTCCGAGTGCGCCTTCGATAGTCTAAGTCTGGATTCATCTTGTCGGGCCAATGTAAGCCTTGCATCGATTCGCATCGATACTTCATCGGGTCGAAGCAACTCTTCGGGTCGACGGCTCGTTTGAGTCGTTGCACTTGCCGTTTGGAATCGGCGTTCCGCTAGGGCGGAGCGGGGCATTACATAATACACCACTCAAAACAAGTCTCGTCCTCGAGACTTCCTGAGTGCAGGTCATCCTACCATTCCTTAACTCATGCCGTGTGCATATCTTAGACAATTCTATCGAACGGTTCTATCGTTCGAAGGCATCGAGCCATGCTCGGTTATCCTTCCAAGTTTTACGTCGCATACGTTTGGTCGATTTCATTGAATGACTTTTTTATTCATTTTGGAGTTTATGGTACTTATTCCATTGTTGCGTTTCTTTGACTTGGTTGCTATATCGACGTATCATAGGACTGAAATGGTCGTACGAGGTGTATCGTGACTTATCAAACTCGAGAGTCGTAGGCTAAGGCAAACTCATTCATTCGTTCATGCGCATCACAACACCCACTTGCAGCTGCATTCGAGTTCATCATATCGCTGAGTTTGGATCGTGCATGTATCCAAGGCGTCCCCCGAACACGTACATTTCAACCAAGCTTAGCGATTAGCGAAGTCGGACAAGCTACTCGTGATAGTTTTGATTTGCCGATCGTTTTGTTAACTTCGATTTAAAACCGAACTCATGTGTATCTCACTATCATTTGTCTCGGTCCTCGAGATGATTCGGTTCGCTTCTCAAGCGTTCTTGTCTACGAAATCAATACGATTTCTTCTTCTTAGCGGAGTCGACCAAGTCTTAAGTACCTTCCATCCGATTTAGGACCAAGTATCGTACTGTCATCGAGTATGTCTTCCAATCAATGATTCGATTCATTATTCCAACTTTACTCGTGCATCATCCATCCCTTTCATTCCCTTCGTTTGGGGCCAATCTCATCTTCGTTCACGCACACTCCCTGTTTTCCCGTCCTACTCTAAGTCTTGCTGCCACAAGTCTATCGTCCGTCCAGACGATACTTTAAATGCCATCGCACAGGTTCAATTACTCGGCATAGGGTCGTTCGTCTATCCGCTAGGTCAGCTCATAAGGTCATAGTTACACGTCAAGTCCGTGGCTCGTCGTACAAGGTCGTTGTATGACGCTCGCCCCCAAATCCTATGGTCAAACCACTTGTTCGTTTGTACGGGTGTTTCTACCCAAGCTCGTTTCACTCAAATTTCTAAACATCGAGCATGATCACCTAACTCGCATCAAGACTTACGTTGCACATATTCATTTTCGTTCAATCACCAGTTCTAACCAATTCGTGTATTCGATCCCGAGGTCATCCAGCTCGACAATACATTGCGCCCCAATCTCACGCAAGTCCGATTATCCACGGCGGTTCATGAATCACCATGCAACGCTCCCGCAGAATAATTATTCTCATCGGGGCGTAACTCTTGTTTGAGTTTCAGACTAACCCATTCTCGATACGCGGATTGGACCTACTCAATCCTCAAGTTCAACTCTTCAAGCACACCAATTCATTCTCAAGTCCACATTCGCGTCAAACCATAAGTTGAAGCAATCAGATTGCCACGCCATCCAAGTTCAATCACTCCCGCTGTATGAATCACCATATCAGCGTTCACGCGGAGTGATCGTCATAATCCGACGTGATGCATGTACGAGGCTGGAGTTGCGCTCGCATAAGACAAGAACGTCAACGTTGTGGTTGTCAACGAAGCAAATCCAAGCATTCATATTTTCATCTAAGCCAAATCTATCTTTTCCTCGACACATTTTTAACATCCCAAGTATAGCATCCAACGGAACAACGATATTTGCACGATCGTCATTCGCCGAGTCAGAGTACCCCCGAGTTATCGCATATCGGTCTTTGATACACCTCAATACCATCGACGATATGCGTAACCTGACGATCTTCCTTTGCAACCGATTTCGAGTCGTGCGTTGATGCTGTTGTCCGAGTTGGATACTCCACAATTTCCTCGATATTCAAGATCAAGTTAGATCGCTATTCCTCAAGCTAGTTTCAAGATCGTTGTCCAAAACTCAAGTCACATTTCATTTGAATCAATCCCAAATCGTACGCGCGATCCTCTAAGTTTCCTCGATCAAGACCATTCATTTTTTATTCGTCGTTCCGAATCATTTTCTAACTTGCGTTGCCCATTCATAAGTCGTCCAGCAACATCTCATTCGGGACATTCGAAGTCACGACCAACTAAGCATGACGCGTTCTAAGGCTTTGCGCGATCGCATCGCCTCGCCGACATACCCGTTCTATCCGTATATCCTGTAGTCTCGCTCGAACAATTTCTATAACGTCCATACACCACTCAGGGTTCGAGCCACTCGACTAGTCGTTGACACTCATTCTTATTCTTCTCCGAGCCTATCGCATACACCACTCGGATTCAAGCCATACTATCTAGTCCTCAATCACGTTCGCGTCATGCGCTAAGATGTCCTTCAGATTCGTTCGACGAATCTCTAGCGTAATCGCTCGCGTCGCCTCGACGTACTAAGTCGTTCGCACTAATCCTCAAAATCCAAGCCAATCTTTCCGAGTACGCCTAAGCGTTAACTCGATAGCGTTCCTATCGATAGACACTCACAGTGTATCTCCGTTTTCGATCGAACGATATTTGATGTCGCTCGCAGCCCGATTGCACCCGAAGGTCGAGGTGCACGACACGCGGACTAAGTTGTGCCGCATAACCATCCCGTACGGACTACATTCAAGTTTGCACGCTCACTCATTCTCGTTCGCAACTCGTTTGCACCAAAGGATCTAGGTGCGCGATACTCCGCACTACTTAGCCAAAAGGCTGCGTGCATGACCATCCCGTTCGAACTATACTTCGGTCTCGTGTGCTCGTTTGCTATCGTCAGCGTAAGCTTATTCAAGCATGCCTTGCGTTTGCTAACTTTTAACATCGGCTCCTTCCAACTCAAGTCCGTCGTGGTGGCACAAGGGCCTTCGTCTATCGATCCCGTCCAACCGAGTACTCGTACGAGCTTTAAAAATATTAGACTTATTGTATGGAACATTCCAAGACACAACGAGAGAGAGCATACACTTCTTTTGTTTCATCGAGCTTTCAAAACTGAGAAAATCGAAATGATGTCCAAGGACGTAAAGCCGTGCTCTGATACCAATCCGTCACGCCCCGCTCCCGTAGGAGCGATCGTCCTCGCTAAGGCGTGATGCCGCACGGGCCTAGGTTGCGCCCGTGCAAGGCCAAGTCCAGAAACGACCGATTTGATTTCTAGGCCACAGAGTCGCACAGAGTATCCCCGTTTACAGCGGAAAATAAATGAACACAAGTTGAAGCGAAACCAAACTCTTTATTGATATTCAATAAGTTTACAAGCGGCGCTAGGCCGATATTACAAGTCTCTCAAGCTCTCTCTCTCTCTCTGAAACATAAAAGGCGTGCCAAGTGGCTTACAAGATGGAATGATTCATGGCGATGTTTCGATACATTATGTCCCGTATATGGTGCTCCAGCTCCTTGCAACGCTCCCAGGCCCAGAGATAGCTCCACGCCTTAGCACGTTCGATGGAAGCTCCGCACCCGCCGGCGTCTCCTGCTTCCTGCAAGTAGACTGTGGGGTTATCAGTACATTGTTATGCACTGGTGGGGAGGCTAGCTCGCCCACAATGCTATCATTACCGAACACGTTCCATTTACTTTTGTGCATCATCTATCGTTAATTGTCTTTCTAATCTTGCCTTAGGGTCATTTTCATGGCATATGATATAACCTATCTCGTGTTACCGATTTCATAGTATCGCATGAAAATATATTTACAACTTACCCATACTTACCGTCCGGCCTTTCCTGTTCAAAGTAAATCAAGTTAGACAACAGTTCATATGTAAACCAAGTCATGATTCATGTACGCACTCAGTGCCGTGCTCGTGTTCCTGCCTCAGGTTCTAGCGAGTCATAGCATGTTCTAGCTCGTCGTGGGCACGTTATCTAACTCATTGAATAAAGTACTCTTATCATTTTGTGTGTTACCATTCAGGCATATTCATAGGGCACTTCATTTAGTTAACTTAGACTACTTTGATTTCAATGTAAGGACTTGCACGTGGATTGCCACCAGCAAAGCCCACTTAACTCTATATGCACCGGTCGCTGGCATCACAAGCCATTTTGGACATCCAAGCCGTGGTATTTCGCAACCAACGATAGGGTGAGGACTGGCACACACCCCGTTAGTCTCTTGAAATACGCCTGCACTTACGTCCCCCGGGTGGCCGAGTCCGCACCCAGGCAGCCCGTAAGCCATATTTTTGATTCCGTCCGGACCGGCACGTCCTTCACACTTTGACCATGCCGCGGAATCCCTTTTCTCTACGGTCACAGCATACGCCACCCCTCGCTCGTGCCGTTTGTCCACGACCATTTCGTATTAACTTGTCTTTTTAACTTAACGGCTATCTCCGCCGTAGGCTAACCCTTAGCCTTCTTACGTTATCGACCAGGTTGGCGTCCGTGCAGCGCGGGTAGCGAGCCCCGTTGCACGTGCCCGTCACACCTGTCGCTAACCATTCTTTCTTATCTTATCTTTATATTATACGGCCACGGTATACTCCACATAACGCCCGTGCCGTTTGTCCATCGATTTATTCACGTATACATTCTTTCATTCGTTGGTTCATACATTCACTTATTCGTTCATTCATTCATTTATACATTTTGCAACTCCTCGTGCGGGAGTCGCCTTGGCGACCTATCGGTCCCATAGTCTTTCAATGTTGCTAACTCTACTCGGAACGACTATATCGATAGTCTTCCCGTTTCATTGTTGTAATCCATTCATTGTTTGATTGTTGAACGCATAGGGAACCTGAACGTAAGCTTGTGCCGTAGCACGAGCGTGAAGCGTGGTACGAGAGTTCTCATACTTTCCATATTTCTTTCCATATTCTATACAAGCATACAAGATAGGATTATTCCCTTAGCTAGGTACGTTGGATCATTTATTAGCATGCAAGGTGTTATCGCCTAGCGATTCTCATGAATGTGTCCGTATTGTTATGTGTCTAGGCTAAGCACAGATGGGTTCATCGGAGCCACCCACCTTAGCGATGTTCGCATCGGTCGGGCGATACTCCGAGTGCGCCTTCGATAGTCTAAGTCTGGATTCATCTTGTCGGGCCAATGTAAGCCTTGCATCGATTCGCATCGATACTTCATCGGGTCGAAGTAACTCTTCGGGTCGACGGCTCGTTTGAGTCGTTGTACTTGCCGTTTGGAATCGGCGTTCCGCTAGGGCGGAGCGGGGCATTACAAGTATGGATAAGTCGTGCATGTATTTCCATGCGACACTTGAATTTGGCAACACGGGATAGGTTATGAAATATGCCATAAAAACGATCCTAAGGCAAGATTAGAAAGACAATGAATGATAGAGATGCACAAAAGTAAATGGAACGTGTTTGGTAATGATAGCATTGTGGGCGAGCTAGCCTCCCCACCAGTGCATAACAATGTACTGATAATCCCACAGTCTACTTGCAGAATGCAGGTATCGTCGGCGGGTGCGGAGCTTTCCTCGAACGTGCTAAGGCACGGAGCTATCTCTGGAGCCTTGGAGCGTTGCAAGGAGCTGGAGCACCATATACGGGACATAATGTATCAGAACATCGCCATAAATCATTCCATCTTGTAAGCCACTTGGCACGCCTTTTAGATTTCAGGGAGAGAGAGCTTGAGAGATTTGTAATATCGGCCTAGCGCCGCTTGTAAACTTCTTGAAAATCAATAAAGAGTTTGAATTCGCTTCCACTTGTGTTCATTTACTTTCCGCTGCAAATGGGGACACTCTGTGCGACTCTGTGGCCTAGCTCAAATCGGCCGTTTCTGGACTTGGCCTTGCACGGGCGCAACCTAGGCCCGTACGGCATCACGCCTTAGCGAGGACGATCGCTCCTGCGGGAGCGGGACGTGACAGATTGGTATCAGAGCACGGCTTTACGTCCTGGGACTTCATTTCGATTTTCTCCGTTTTGAAAGCTCGTTGAAACAAAAGAAGGATACGCTCTCTCTCGTTGTGTCTTGGGATGTTCCATACAATAAGTCTAATATTTTCAAAAGCTCGTACAAGTACTCGGTTGAACGGAATCGATAGGCGAAGGCCTTTGTGCCGAACCACGACATACTTGAGTTGGAAGGAACCGATGCTAAGAGTTGCAACCGCAAGACGTTCTTGAATAACCTTACGCTGACAATAGCAAACGAGTATGCGAGACCAAAGTATAGTTCGAACGGGATAGTTATGCACGCAGCCTTTTGGCTAAGTTGTGCAGAGTATCGCGTACCTAGACCTTCTGGTGCAAACGAGTTGCGAGTGAGATCGATTATCGCTCGAACGAGAATAAGTGAGCATGTGAACTCGAATATAGTCCGCACGGGATAGCTATGCACACGACCTTTTGGTTATGTTGTGCCGCATGTCACGCACCTCGACTTTTGGTGCAATCGAGTTGCGAGCGATATCAAGTACCGCTCGGTCGGGAACGAAGCTACGCTTAGAGTGTATATCGATAGAAACGCTATCAAACTAACGCTTAGGCATGCACGGAAGATTTATTAGATTTTGAGGATTTGTGCGAACGACTTGGTACGTTGAGGCGACGCGAACGATTATGCTAGAATTCGTCGAACGAACCTGAGGGATGTCTTAGCAGATGACGCGAACGTGATGGAGGACTAGATCGTTTGACTTGAATTCGAGTGGTGTATGTGATAGGTTCGGAGAAGAATAAGAATGAGTGTCGAGTGGCTCGAACCCTGAGTGGTGTATGGACGTCATAGAAATTGTTCGATCGAGACTAAAGGATATACGGATAGAACGGGTATGTCGGCGAGGCGATGCGATCGCGCAAAGCCTTAGAACGCGTCACGCTTAGTTGGTCGTGACTTCGAATGTCCCGAACGAGATATCATTCGGACAACTTGTCCATGGGAAACACAAGTTAGAAAACGATTCGGAACGATGAATGAAAATGAAATGGTCTTGATCGAGGAAACTTAGAGGATCGCGCGTACGATTTCGGATGGATTCGAATGAATTGTGACTTAAACTTGGACAATGATCTTGAAACTAGCTTGAGGAATAGCGATCAAACTTGATCTTGAATATCGAGAAAATTATGGAATATCCAACTCGGACAACAGCATCAACGCACGACTCGAAATCGGTTACAAAAGAAGATCGTCAGGTTACGCATATCGTCGATGGTATTGAGGCGTATCAAAGATCGATATACGATAACTCGGGGATACTCTGACTCGGTGAATGACGAATCGTGCAAATGTTATTGTCCCGTTGAATGCTATACTTGGGATGTTAAAAATGTGTCGAGGAAAAAGATAGTCTTGGCTCGAGGATTTTCTAGTTGAACGCATGACGGTTAGACTATCAAATTGATTTGGCTTGGATGAAAATATGAATGCTTGGATTTGCTTCGTTGACAACCACAACATTGACGTTCTTGTCTTATGCGAGCGCAACTCCAGCCTCGCACGTGCGTTGTGTCAGATTATGACGATCACTCCGCGTGAGCGCCGATATGGTGATTCATACAGCGGAAGTGATTGAACTTGGATGGCGTGGCAATCTGATTGCTTCGACTTGTGGTTTGACGCGAAGGTGGACTCGAGAATGAATTTGTGTGCTTGAAGAATTAAACTTGAGGATTGAGTAGGTCCAATCCGCGTATCGAGAATGGGTTAGTCTAAAACTCAAACAAGAGTTACTCCCCGATGGGAGTGATTATTCCGCGGGAGCGTTGCATGGTGATTCATAAACCACCGTGGATAATCGGACTCGCGTGAGATTGGGGCGCAATGTATTGTCGAGATGGATGACCTCGTGATCGAATACATGAATTGGTTAGAACTGGTGATTGAACGGAATTGAATATGTGCAACGTAAGTCTCGATGCGAATTAGGTGATCATGCTCGATGTTTAGAAATTTGAGTGAAACGAACTTGGGTAGGAACTCCCGTACAAGCGAACAAATGGTTTGACCATAGGATTTGGGGCGAGCGTCGTACAACGACCTTGCTCGACGAGCCACGGACTTGTCGTGTAACTATGACCTTGTGAGCTGACCTAGCGGATAGGCAGACGACCCTATGCCGAGTGATTGAACTTGTGCGATTGACCTTACAGTATCATCCGGACGGACGATAGACTTGGGGCAGCAAGACTTAGAGTAGGACGGGGAACAGGGAGTGTGTGTGAACGACGATGAGATTGCCCCCAAACGAAGGGAATGATAGGGATGAATGTTGTGCAGTAAAGTTGGGATAACGAATTGAATCATTGATTGGAAGACGTACTCGATGACAGTACAATATTTGGTCTCGAATCGGATGGGAATTACTTAGACTTGGTCGCCTCCGTTAAGAAGAAATCGTATTGATTTCGTAGACAAAAATGCTTGAGAAGCGATTCGGGCCATCTCGAGGACCGAGATAAACGATATGTGATACACACATGAGTTCGGTTTTGAATCGAAGTTAGCAAAGCGATCGGCAAATCAAAACTATCATAAGTAGCTTGTCCGACTTCGCTAGTCGCTAAGCTTGGTTGAAATGTACGTATTCGAGGGACGCCTTGGATACGTGCACGATCCAAAACTCAGCGATATGATGAACTCGAATGCAGCTGCAAGTGGGTGTTGCGATACGCATGAACGAGTAAGTGAGTTTGCCTCAGATTATGTCTCTCGAGTTTGATAAATTATAACACACCACGTGCGACCGTTTCAGTCCCATGATATGTCAAAATCGCAACCAAGTCAAAAAACACTTGAATTGAATAAGTGCCATCAACTCTAAAATGAATGAAAAGTTACTCAATAAAATTGACCAGACGTACGCGACACGGAACTTAGAAAGGTATCGAGTATGGTTCGATGCCATCGAACGATAGAGCCGTTCGATAGAATTGTCTAAGATACGCACACAACATGAGTTAGGGAACGGTAGGATAACCTGCACTCAGGAAGTCTCGAGGACGAGACTTGTTTTGAGTGGTGTATTATGTAATGCCCCGCTCCACCTTAGCGGAACGCCGATTCAAACGGCAAGTACAACGACTCAAACGAGCCGTCGACCCGAAGAGTTGGCATCGATCTGATGAAGAATCGATGTAAGGCTTACATTGGCCCGTCAAGATGAATCCAGACTTAGACTTTCAAAGGCGCGCTCGGAGTATCGCTCGGCCGATGCGAACATCGCTAAGGTGGGTGGCTCCGATGAACCCGTCTGTGCTTAGCCTAGACACATAATAATACGGACACTATCACTGAAATCGCCAGGCAATAATACTGCGCATGCTAATAAATGACCCAACGCACCTAGCTAAGGGATTAATCCCATCTTGTATGCTTGTATAGAATATGGAAAGAAACATGGAAAATACGAGAACTCTCGCACCGCGCTCGTGCTAAGGCACAAGCTTACGTTCAAGTCCCTTATGCGTTCAACAATGAAACAATAAATGGTTTACAACAATGAAACGGGAAGACTATCAACATAGTCGCTCCAAGTAGAGTTTAGCAACATTGAAAGTCTATAGGACCGATGGGTCGCCAAGGCGACTCCCACACGGGAAGTTGCATAATATATAAATGAAGAATGAACGAATAAACAAGTGAATGAATGAATCAACGAAAGGATGAATACGAAATTGAATCAATGAACGAATGGACAAGTGAAAGAAAGAAATGAAAGAAATGGTTAGCGACAGGTGTGACGGACACGTGCAACGGGGCTCGCTACCCGCGCTGTACGGACGCCAACCTGGTCGATAACGCATTGTGGCTATGGGTTAGCCTATGACAAGTTAATACGAAACGGTCGGGGACAAACGGCATGAGCGAGGGGTGGCGAATGCTGTGACCGTAAAGAAAAAGGGATTTCGTGGCATGATCAAAGGGGGGGATATGCCGGCCTAGGCGGAATCAAAATATGGCTTACGGGCTGCCTGGGTGCGGACTCGGCCACCCGGGGGACGTAAGTGCAGGAGTATTTCAGGAGACTAACGGGGTGTGTGCCAGTCCTCACCCTACGCTAGTTGAGAAATACCACAGCTTGGATGTCCAAAATGGCTTATGGTGCCAGCGACCGGTGCATATAGAGTTAAGTGGGCTTTGCTGGTGGCAATCCACGTGCAAGTCCTTGCATTGAAATCAAAGTAGTCTAAGTTAACTAAATGAAGTGCCTTATGAATATGCTTGAAATGTAACACACCAAATGATAATGAGAAATTCATACAAGTGAGTTAGATAACGTGCTTACGACGTGCTAGAACCCGAGGCAGGGACACGCCCTTGACATTGAAAGTTCACTTGAATTACGTTAAGTTATTTCATATGAATTGTTGGCTAACTTGGTTTACATTGAACAAGGAAGGCCGGACGGTAAGTATGGGTAAGTCGTGCATGTATTTCCATGCGACAGTTGAATTTGGCAACACGGGATAGGTTATGAAATATGCCATAAAAATGATCCTAAGGCAAGATTATAAAGATAATGAATGATAGAGATGCACAAAAGTAAATAGAACGTGTTTGGTAATGATAGCATTGTGGGCGAGCTAGCCTCCCCACCAGTGCATAACAATGTACTGATAATCCCACAGTCTACTTGCAGGATGCAGGTATCGTCGGCGGGTACGGAGCTTTCCTTGAACGTGCTAAGGCACGGAGCTATCTCTGGAGCCTTGGAGCGTTGTAAGGAGCTGGAGCACCATATACAGGACATAATGTATCAGAACATCGCCATAAATCATTCCATCTTGTAAGCCACTTGGCACGCCTTTTAGGTTTCAGGGAGAGAGAGCTTGAGAGATTTGTAATATCGGCCTAGCGTCGCTTGTAAACTTCTTGAAAATCAATAAAGAGTTTGAATTCGCTTCCACTTGTGTTCATTTACTTTCCGCTGCAAATGGGGACACTTTGTGCGACTCTGTGGCCTAGCTCAAATCAGCCGTTTCTGGACTTGGCCTTGCACGGGCGCAACCTAGGCCCGTGCGGCATCACGCCTTAGCGAGGACGATCGCTCCTGCGGGAGCGGGGCGTGACACACACACATCATCTTTTGTTAGAAATAAGGTTTGATTGTATTGTATATACACATGTGTGTATATACCTATATGTATATATATATATTTATGCTTGTTAATTCTCTTGGAATAGATTATTGTTGTGTATATAACTATAGGAGCTCTAGGACAGATTTGGTTTGTGATTTCGAGCTTAGTTTAGTCGAATTGGCTGACAAGTTGACCAAATTGACAAAAGTCAAGTTTGGGTCAAACTTGATCCAATTCAACTCAAACGAACTCCAAATGACCTAGAATTTTGTGTATGACCTAGAAATTAGTAGACGGACTAGTTGACCCAGGTTTGACAAGATTTGACCAACGTTGACCAGGTTTGACCAGAGTTGACCGAGGGTTGACTTTGACCAAAATGGACCTAGAAGCATGTAGTCTTGTATTGTAGCTATTTCTTTTGATATTGTTGACTTGGTTGTGACATGTGTGTATTTTAAATAGGTTTACATTGCCCCAGTTTAGTTACACCTCATCATCAGCAGTTCGATTTGCCAGGCGAGTATATTTTCTGATCTTTTCATACTTCTTTGGATATGTTCTCTTGTTATAGACTAGTATACTTGATGCTGACACGATGTTCACACGGATTAGTACCCTATGGATCTTTTCATGCGATGTTATCCCCTCGGATACATCGAGTATGTCATGTTTATGTACTTTATCATGGCCATCATGTACTCCATGTATTCATATTTATCCATGTGCACTCATATGTTATTCATGTACACTCATGACCATATGAGCTCCATGTATACAGTAGTTGTTATCCATGTGCAATAACATAACATGCATTGATCCTTATGTATTGATTGGGGGCAGGGAGAGTGTAGTTGGTTATGTGATCATTATCCCCAGTAGGTATCCATGTGCACTCCATAGCTGTATCCATGTGCAACCCAAACCGTTTACATAACCAATTCATGCTCTGATTCACGTAGAAGGTTATATTTCTCTATTATCATATTATATCTCATTTTATAGTCTCTCTCTCTTGTTGATTTCCTTTACAGCGATTCATGTATAGTTTTCTATAGCTTGCTTTATATGTCTATTCCTGCTATGAACTGTTGTGAGAGATATGTGCTCGTTTCGTCCTGACTGGGCATATTGAAAATTTTACAGGTATTGATGAGGAGTACTGCCCTACTTATTATGGCATTGGCTTAGATGATACTGGCGACGTGGACCCTCAGGAGGATCCCACAGTCGCTGAGGACTTGCCTATAGTCTAGCTGAGACTTAGTACTTTATTTGTATTTCTATTTGAGACTTTATGAGTTGTAGTTGAGATTTATTCTGGTGGTTTACACCTAGACTTTTTATCTGCGACTCTCTTGAGATTCATTCTTCTATTCCATCTTAGTATTGTGATTGAGTTACTTATTATTCTACTCTCCATTCAGAGTTTATTTTAGATTGTGTTAGATACTGTGACTCAGGACAGCGTTCTACCGCCGACACTGTGGCGTAGGCTGGGCGTTCGTCACTTCTCGTGCCCTTGCACTGGGTGCAGGTCGTGACAGGACTCTAGAGGACAAGTTTAGCTATGTCCCCATCTACGTAGAACGATAGATAAAAGCGAACCAAAGTACACTAGGTTGATCAGACCATGCACCGGTTCTGAGTAGACAATCTGTTAGTGGAGGCCTCCAATAACTTATGTCATGAACAAGCTTGATAAAAAATTGAGCTTGCAAAAACTAGGCTACATTAGCATCATTAGTCTAGATAGTAAAATATAGGCACGTGAGATTAAGATTGAAATAAAGCCAAATTAGTTCGAACTTCTAAGTCATATCCTGTGTTGGTCTCCATACAGTCGTCCTATAGTCTTCTTGTCCAAGTCCTTGGTTGACTAGATGGGTTAAGGTCCTCTAAATTCTAGAATCTAAGTAAACTTGTGAATATAGGTCACAAGGACAAAGGGATTGCTAGGTCACAAGGCTTTCTACCCAACTTAAAAGAATTAAACTAATGGTCTTTTGGGACAAAAGTAATATGTCTAACTAGTAGGGGTCACCTTCCTAACCTCTAGCAAGCACGAAGGGAAGATAAGAATAATGATAGAAGGAATCAAGCAAGATGCAATCGATGAGTCAAACGGTAGATAAAATTTAGGAAAGTGGTCAAGTATGTGGATGAGATCCTAGACTTCTAATCCTATACGTAGGCTTGCTTGGTACGGTAAAGTAACCAAACAATTTATCTTGACCTGCATGGGCCACCACAAAAACATGTAACGCCCAGTCCCAAAATACGTAGGACTAGGAACGTATACATGTCAGCCGTATAATATATATACGTAAGCTGTAAAATACAGTAGAACCATAACTAATCTCATCCACACAAAATAAATGAATAAAAGATATCATATAATCAACTATAAATTGTCATTGGTACATGTAGTTGGGCGGAGACAAATCCACTACCAACTATGAAAAGAAATACATGATATACAAAAGAATGATTTTGGCGAGCGAAGCGAAGATGACCAAAGTGCAGTCATCCTCGAAGAAATAGAGATGGTCACGGCTAGAGCTAGAGCACCTACGAAAGACAAGAGCACACACCTGGCGAGATAACCAGGTCCTCAGAGGGACGTAACAAGACACATAATATCATGTCATATAAAATGAATAAATATTGCTCAAATAAATAAGTTAATTAAATTATAATATGGTCAAATACACACCTATTGAACTAGCTTACCATCCCTCCAACCAAACAAGGACAGGAGATGGTAAACTAATTTACGGTAACGTATCTTCCCATGCTATAAATCCAATATGGTATCCGGACCCCAACAAGGTTCAATACCTTCTCATCGGAGTAGTAAGCCACACCTACAACCAAACAAGGACAAGATATGATGAACTAATCTACGACAAGTTATTGTTCCAAGCCACGGTTAGATACAAGTACCCAAACCAAAAGTACTCGTACCTAACGGATAAAGGTGTCTAACCATTCTAAGTGAAATATAGTTAAGAACAATCCTTCCTACGCATGGGCCCTGGCTAAATAGGATCGACATAGTCCCCCCTTGGGGCACCAGAGGCCCAATCAGTAAGAGCATAACGTTCCGCAGAACGTCAGTGGCCGTCAGTAATCATGGGTCATCAATCCCGTATCTCCAGCGGAGCTTCCGGGTCACAAGGGAAAGTGCATCGAAGCCCATACGCTAAAGAATTGTCCTCCCCGCCCAATGCCTACTATGTTGTATCCACAACAGAAAACCTCTATAACCGCTAAGTCAAACTAAGCATGCAACCTCTATTAGCGGTTATTCCTATCACACGGCTTATACGTACTGTGGCCAGCCAGTCACTTATGTCCATATTTTACATGCGACACACAACTTCGTGGTACAACGTGTCAAGGCTAATGAATGCAACACACAAAGGTGGTCCCTTAACTCTAGGTTTAATGTGTAAAAAAATAATACATAGCAGACAATATAAATGAACAGTAAGTTCTAACAGGTTATGCCATGTATCACAGTTTATTTTGCATAAAGAAAATAATGAATAATGCATAAAATATGAGCTAAAATAAATAAACAGCAAATGGCAAGGTGTCTTGCCTGGTAGGACGCCTGGTGTACTGCAATGATCAATGTGTTATGAACTGCGACTTCGGGTAACAACTACACAAGGGGACCGCTGATGGTGGCACGGACAGTTCCATTGGGTTCGGGGCGGTCAAATTAGTTAGGGATGATATAAAGAAGTCTAGAATTGGCGAGAGAATAGGTTTAGTCATGGGCTAGAGAAAAAATCGAAAGAAGTGGAGAATAATATATATGTTTTTATAAAACTTTTCTTAATACTTGAATATAGTTTTTATTTTTAAGTAGAAAACTTATATTTTTAATAATAAAATACTTTTAGAATTATTTGAAAATACTTAGAAATTTATTCTATGATTTGGAACCTATATTTTTCTTATTCAAAAATATTTTAGATAAGTACATAAAATCTAAAAATTTAAAACAAATTTTGTCAAAAATATATTTGATGAATATATAAAAAACTAAAGAAAATATTTTAAGCTAAAATCCAAATTTTAAAATTACCTAGATAGCTCTAACCAGTTTTACATATAGTTTAGAAAGTAATATGTAATTCTTAAAATAAATACTAATAATCATGACAACAATTTTAATAATCTAATAATAAAAATGGTAACAACAAGTATGGTAAACTTAAATACTGGTAATAATAATAATAATAATAATGGATCTTTCTACTAATACACTAGCTGTAAAGAAAACCTAAGAATATATCAATATACTAAGATATATTAAGGAAATAATAATAATAATAATAATAATAATAATAATAATAATAATAATAACAACAATAAAAGGGAAGAGGGAAAGAACAGATAAGAGAGGGAGGAGAGAAGGAAAGGGAACGGAAGGGGGATCGGGGATCGGAGCTGTACCGGCAGCGAAAATGAGAGAGGGGCGAGGCCAGGGAGATAGGGAGAGAAATGGAGAAGGGAACGAGGGAACGGGGAGAGAGAGAGAGAGCGGCGGAGGGTTCCTGGCTACGACGCGGCGGAGGCGCCGGACGGGTGGAGAAGGAAAGGGGCCAAGGGGGAGGCCGGTCGGAGCGGGCGCTGCGGAGCTGGCGCGCACGGCGCTGGCTCGTGGTGGTGCCGCGGACGAGCTGGACGGACGCCACCAGCGGCGATGAGGAAGGCCGCGACGCGAGGCTGACGGCGCTGGGAGGCGGAGGCTCGCCGCGGGCGGCCGGAACGAGGGCTGGTGGAGGTGAGATTTAGGGTGGTTGTGTGTGTTTTTATTTTATTAATTTTTTTTGCCGGAGGTCGGTGGTTCTGTTTTGTGGCGGCGACCAGGGGCGGTCGTCCGGCCAGGGTAGTTTTTGATGGTGCCGGCCTAGGCGGTGGCCGTGGGTTTTTGGTGGAGGCGCGGCCGGCTATGGGCGGAGGGGTTCGGCACAGCCCGTGGATTGGCGCGCAGGTGGGGGAGTGGGCAAATTTCTGTAGTGTCCGGGGGTTATGGTTCATGGGGACGGCGGTGACGGTAGATAGGTACGGTGGTGGCCGAAGTTTGGCTGGGGCTTGGTCGAGCTATCGGGTGGTGCTGGGTTATTGCTAGTGGTGGTGTCGGGTTCTGGAATGGTCGAAGTTTCTGGAGGGGGTGCGGCAGGTGGATGGAGGAAATCGGGGGTCGGTGGTCCGGTAGGTGGAGACAAGGTAGTCCGTGATGGTGATGGGTGGATGTGCTGGTGAGGATGGTCGGTTGGCATGGTGGAGATGGCTGGGATTCGGGAAGGTACTGTTGCATGATTGTCGCGGCCAGGGACGGCACGGCTGCTAGGTTTAGGGTTAGGGCTGGGTTAGGATCTGGGGACTGGATCGTGTCATGCGCGACGCAGAGACGAATTGTGTCCGGCATGTCGGACACGAGAAAAGAATAATGTATATGTAAAGAAATAACCTATTGGAAAGACACCCGGGGTCGAACCCGAGGCCGTCACAGCTGACACGAGGACGGATGCAACACCGACACGAGGCACGCATATTTGTGGTAGAGATATTTGTGGAGAAAATAATGGATGAAAAACTTATGGAGGCTCCCCTATTTATATGGTTGAGGTAATCCTTAGAAGATAAGGATTTGAATTATTTAAACCCAAAAATAGATACTTACTTTTAATTCAAATAACTTTTAAAACAATCAAAATCAAATCCAAATTCAATCTAATTTAAATATAGATAAATCTACCTTTACATTAGATACTAAATCCATAAATTCAAATTGTAATTCATCATAATTAATTTAAACAAATATCAACCGTTTAAAAAAAATATGTTTATGAACACTAAAATTATAATAATAATTAATTTTGAAAATTACATTATTATTTAAAAATAAACTAATAAAATATTTATGATATATATATATATATATGTATGCACGAAAAATATTATTTATTATTAATAACTGTTATAAACGAAAGGCTTTTTATAAATAAAATAATGAACTTGAAAATTTTGGTATGATAGCTAAAATAATTATTATATATATTATTTTGAAACTATAAAAATAAAAAAAAAATTTCTTTCTAAAATATGTACGCTTGCACATATTCGCCCTCGTCGAGCAATTACGAAAAATGAATTTGTGCGCGACGTACAATACAAAATAAAAGAATCAGTACCAAATTTATAAATAAAAAAAAATAGTAAAAATTTAGGGGTTTTACACTTACGAGCCTTCCAGAAGTTCTTCGTGAACTTGCTGGTTCCTGGAAGTAGATCGTGTTGGTGCGAATCTTGCTTTGAGCAACGGTGATCTTAATTTCCCCAGCAAGAACCTTTCCTCTTTCTTCTTTCTTCTTTCTTCTCCTTCATATGAGTTGTAACTCAGTTCTGTCCGTCTGCAACTGCGATTGCAAGGAAGAACGTGAGATTCATTTTTTGAACTCAGTTCTGTCCGTCTGCAACTGCGATTGCGAGGAAGAGCGTGAGATTTACTTTTTGATTATTGTTGCTTTTGTAATCAGATTCATATTATAGTGTTCCTCTTGGATCTCGAGAATAATCAGAAGGTGAACGTTTGTTGAACCTCTGATCTCTTCATCGAGTCTACCATCTTTGATCAAGCCCCGGGACTAACAGTGTTAACTCACCAACAGGGACTGGCAAGACTCTGGCTTATGCTCTACCGATAGTTCAGAAGCTTTCCACTCGAAAGATAAAATGTCTATCTAATTGGAGCCGTTGGTGTATTTGTAGTAAAAAAAACTTCTCAATTATATGTGCATATCTTTCTCATTAATAATTATTTTTTGTCAGTTAACTATTATTGTATACCTCATTTTAGTCCCACATCGTCAGGGCTAAGGAGGGTGTCATGACTTGCTCCTATAAATGTATCAGGTTTTTCATGTTCTATTCACATCAATAAATAAAGACTTCTTTATGAATTTCATGGTCTTAGTCTTTGGGATCAGCCTACGTCGAGGCCGGGTTAATATCATCTGATGGAGCTAACTCCTTCGCCAGAGCTAAAGCCAACACAGCTTCCGTATAGCCAACGGTGCAACCTTCTACAAGGTTAAGATTTTCGCTTACAACGAGGCTACTACCAAAGCATATAATGAGGCTACAACCACCTCATACAATGAAGTTGCAACACTTTCTTCACATCCCTCCCCAGTCTAGCCGTCCTTTGTGGCTTCTTCCATACTCCTCCCTCTCCAACCCTCCATGAACTCTAGCCGTCCTTTATATTAGGAGCATGCAGATACTTCACAATTATACTTTTTTTTTGTTTTGTTTCAGTATATATTAAGTAATAGTATTACCCTATTTTACTGATGTACTGTAATACTTTTTCTGAGGCCACCCACTACCATCATCATCTAAGCTTGTGATGCTCACTTCTGGGATTGTAGAATTGCCTGCTGAGTCCACTTCTAACTGAATAGCGAATAATACACATTTGTCGTGGCTGAGACAGTTAACTTATAATTTTTCTTTTTGCAGTGAAAAGACCTTGTCAGAGGTGTTCCTAATTCATGATGTGCCATTTTGTTTGATTGACACTTTTGTTTAGGTTTACTGGCAATGATTCAAAATGTATTGGAACTATTTTTTTCTTCTAAAACATTGACCCTAATTCATGATGTGTCATTTTGTTACCACTTTTGTTTAGGTTTTCTATCAATGGTTTAAAATATATCGGAACTACTTTTTTTTTTATGTCTATAACATTTGACCCTTCCTTATTGTAGTTTAATGCTCATTGCCCAGTGATCCTTCTACTTGCTTTCCGTAGGTTAAGAAAGTGTTTGATGATCTTGCTCCAGCAGTGGGATTGCATGTAGGTTTGGCAGTTGGTCAATCAACAATCGCAGATGAGATATCACAGCTTGTGAAGAGGCCCAAGTTTGGATTGGCTGCATCATTTGATCCAGAAGATCTACAGATGGAAATTCAAACAAATGTGGACATATTGGTGGCAACTCCAGGAAGGCTGATGGATCATATTAACACAACGAACGGTTTTAGTCTGGAACATCTGTGTTATCTGGTATATTGTAGAACATTTAGCTAAAGCATATTTCTCTTTTTTCTTAGGTTTTTTGTGTTCAATAATTTTCCAACTTGTTACAATAAATCATGTGACTTTGCCATTTCACAAATATGTATCCTAGATCCATAGCCGCCCGTTATTGATAACTCAGTTCTTCTTTGCATCTTGATCTTATTTTCGTCTTACACGATATATTAGCTTTAATTTCATTGGGATATGCTGCCTTAGAGTTTGCCACAAGATGCTCTTAGGTATTGATATGATAGGTAGGAAAACTAACGATCATAGAGGTATAGTATTTATCCTTCTCTCACAAAAGTAAAGAATCAAAGAAGCGTGCCAGCTCAAGCTTACTGTTCTTCTGAACTTTCACATGCATATAAACATTCATGCAGTTTCAGCTGTCTGTCAGAAGGAACCTCCAACGTTTTGTTCTTGAAATTGTGTTGATGTTCTTTAAACCTGAAGGACACCATAACCAACAGGTTTTTTAATTGAAAACAAATGGCATCCATGGATGACTATGACAACTCAGGCCTTCGACGAGAAAGTGAAAAATATTTACTTGTCTATAAATATTTCTAACTTAAATTCCCAGCAAAGTTCCGGTCTACATTTATCAAATCTGACACTGTACTTCACAAAATCTAAATTACTCCATGAAAATATTAGCATAAAACAGAGGGAAAAGCCTTATATGGAATTTCTTTCTCATTGGTTCCTTATGAATTGTTTAAATATATGAACACATTCCACAAAACATGCATTCCCACATGTATAGTAACATCGTATACTCTCAAAGAAATATCAATAACATTGTTGTATCCGACAAAGTTAGATTAGTACGCTATGACAAAATTATAGCCTTTGGTTAATCTGCTATGTTTTGTGGTTACTATGTGAGTGTTGTATATGGAAGAATAATATAGGTTTTGTGGTTAATATGTGTGGGATTTATATATTGAATAGTATAGGTTTTTTTATATGTTCACGGTAATTGAACTAATGTCCACTCTATCATTAGCCAGCTTAGAGACACCTAGGTTGCTGCCTATATTTCCACTTTAGGTATTGAGTACCTTCGAAGAGTTAAACCCAGTTTAGCAAGACGTGCCCATTTGGGACTGCCTTGGGTCCTAGGTGTCTTTTGTTGGTGATTATTTTATGCAGGACAACCTAAACTCTGAATTGAGTTTTTTTGGAAGAAAATATTGAGTAGTTTCACAATCGAGGATATATGTAATTCTAGATATTTGGGTTGAAAATTAGAAAATTTGAGAGAGATTAATTGGGAAGACTTTTTTCAGGGTTTTCTAGTAAAAGAAAGAGTTGATGCACGGAACTATGGTGTTGGACTTTTTGGTCTAAAACAAAGTAATATGTTTTACTAAAAATCTAGGATTTATGATTGAGACTTCATCACACTTAAGGTAGGCATGAGTTGGGGTTGTTTTGGAAAGTAATTTTAGGTGTTTTAAGGGACTTATACATTACTCAACAAATACGGGATCCGATTTTCAATATGGATAATAACTATTATGGATGAATTTTATGATGAATAAGGAACAATACTAAATCACTTAATAAAAGGGGGACGATGCCACGATGCCTGCTTCTTGGAATCACACGGAGGAGGGGACATTCCAATTTTAAGTGAAACTGTCAATTTTTTATTCACCAATTGTCAATTATAAATCTGGTTTAGGTCCTTTGTTGACTCTAAAATATAAATCCTAATAATATCCAAAACCCATTGGATAAGCATTATCCAAATAAAAGGTGAAGACATATATTATCCCACTTCTTATCTACTTCAAATTTGAATCCTTCAAATTAATCATTACAACACTGAAATAGATAAAATAACATAAAAGCCCTAATTTGGTCCGCTTGCTATTACTGTGTGATAATGGCTATTTTTATTCATTTCCTTGTTGTAATTGTGTAAAATGCTTTATGTTTTGTGTAGTACCAATACAAAATTGAGCTGCAAGTGTTACTAGTTTCTTTGAACTGTTACATATAACAATATATTACTGTGTTCAACGCAGCCAAAGTTCTGTAGATTCCTTAGTGGCATGAAGCCCTTATATCTCTAGTTTTGAGATGCGAAGAGAGGTAAAAGTTACCAGCTATGTTGCTTGAATACATGGTTATGGACACGACAGAGATTCGGGATACGGCACAGATACAGAAAGCTACACACACTAACACCACACACTTCAGTTTGAATTTATGTATCTAGCTTATAAATGCATAGGTGGTTTTACGTTTGGTTTGATTTCCGTGAACTATAACAAATCTCGAATACTTTCCTAGTAAAGACAGGCTAAACTATCTCTAGGCTTTGTTTAGATATTAAACTTCTACCAGGCTAAACTATCTCTAGGCTTTGTTTAGATATTAAAGTTCTACCAAGTATTTTCCTTGTTAATTGTTTGCTATAGTAGTGTTTGGGTGCTATATGGTGTTAGACCATAGTGGCCAAATATAGAAACAATTCTAGGGCCTTGAATTAATTGTTTGGTTCACTCTTAATCTCATCCCCACTCATAAACAATATATGAGAAAGGGATGGTTTTCTCTAATCAGTTCAACCACATTTTGTGCCCGTTTATCTATATAATTTTAATGCTACACTTCGATGCAGTTTACATGGCTCAGAGAGTCAGAAGGACCCTTACCCTTCTGAGACTCCATTACTTGGTTGACATAAGTTAGAAGCCACAAATGTGGTTGGGTTCTCCAAATGGTCTAAAAATGTGTCTTACAAGGTCGATCACTTATCGTACAGTCCGGACAAGATAAAAATGTTACTTGTTGTTGCTCTCGGTCTTTAGTTAAATTTGTGACCTGTCTACTTCGAAACGACACACATAGACATGTACATAGATCTGTGTTCTGTGCACCCATGCATGCTTTATAGGTATCTATATTTTTTAGGCTTATCCATGTTATATGGGTGCTATATGGTTATGCTTGTTTTACAAGTATGTTGAAAACTCTGTTGCTACTTTAAGTATGCATGTGCCAGATCAGATTGAGATTCTATCTATATAAGAACCTTCTTATGCTTTCTTTTCCCTTGTGTTATGAATCTTTTGCTATATAAACTTTATAATTTAGATAGCTTATAACCACCCACAGCCACAGGTTTTAGTCACATTAGAGATTTTTTTTGGTAATGTTGGGATGTCCAATCATCATTCTAGCTATTTACCTGTTCAAATAGGGGTTGGCTTTGGAGCACAATCCTAAGTTGGGGGAAAAGGACATCCTAATGCTACAGGTTCCCTCTAACATAGGGTTTTGAGGGGCCAGCCTCCAAGACACCTATTTTATGATAGGCTGTTTCAACTGAAGTAGCAGTCTCCAAGATGCAAGCACGAAATATTATTTTTCACTAAGCAAAGCCCACTACAATTAGTTCACAAGCTTTTATCATTGGTTGTCAACTCAACATAAATTGTCTATGATTTGGTGCTAAATTCTTGCCAACGTAGCTATGTGAAACAGAGAACTAAGCCATAAAAGAGAGAAGTGAAGGTGTAGATAGATCTTTGATTTGGTTACACAATTTATGCACATAAAACAAAAGAATCAACCTTATAAACTCTCGTAGGCTTGAAATAGTAGAAAAAGAGGTAAAAGGCGACTAACATTTATTAGGAAATGCCATCCATCTCTAAGGCTTTTTATCAGTCAAAGAGCCGAAGGCCCGAAAATAAGTTCATTTACATACTGTCTGGAATGCCTCATTTTTCCTTATGTGTTTGTAACTTCTTATTCGTTGCACTAAGTTATCCTTTGGATCATTCAGGTGGTTGATGAAACTGATCGATTATTAAGAGAAGCCTATCAATCCTGGTTGCCAACTGTTATTAAGCTTTCTGCTTCAAATGATCAAGCTATTTTCGTCAATGAAGAAATTGTTCCATCTATGGTTGGTTCCTTGTGTACCTTAAGAAGACAGTAAGTTTGTGTACCTTCTTTTATAATATTTGGGAACTTAAGACCTAAATTTTTTGTGATATCTTATTTTGCAGTAAAAGTAAGTTTTTTTTTATGCTGTACATTGTTTCGATGGTTGCTTAAACTGTTTCAAGTTAAATTTCTGTGCAGCGGTGTTGAGAGGGGCTTTAAAGGCAAAACCTACCCGAGGCTTGCAAAAATAGTCCTCTCGGCTACTTTGACTCAAGATCCTAGCAAGCTTTCTCAGTTCGATTTGCACCATCCTCTGTTATTGACAAGTGGACACGAGCGGTACAAGTTACCAGAAGGACTTAAATCATATATAGTGGTACACTTTCTTAGAATCACTCTTAAACTACCAATATAATTGGTCAATTCCTGAGATGACAGGTCATATATGAGAATAACGTTAAGACTTATTGTTCTTCAATCTATTTTATAATTTCAGTGGTATCACACTGCTAGTTTAGTATATTTCATCTATATAAATAGTTAATCATATCCTTACGAAGAAATATGACGCCTTTTATTTGGGCGAAACTGATCATGTTAGGCGAAGGTCTTGAAGTTTGAGAAGAATTGCTCTTCAGAGAGCACATTACGATGGAAGTTGTAAGCTGTGTTCAGGGGGGATTTATTGTTTATCGTTGGCCTCTTTGGTAGAATCAGTTTGGGACTACCACAATTTCTGACAGTCCTATAAGTATTGAGGACTACCAGAAATTGTGACAGTCTTGAAATAGACTCGATGTACAACAGGACTGCCACAATTGCTGGCAGTCTTAGAAGTAATAAGGACTGCCAGGAATTATGGCCGTCTTGAAATAGACTCGATGTACAACAGGACTGTCACAATTTCAGGCAGTCCTAGAAGTAATAAGGACTGCCAGGAATTGTGGCAGTCCTGAAAGGGACATGTTTTACAGCATGATTGCCATAATTTCTGGCAGTCCTAGACTGTAGAAGCATGAAAAAATATAAATAAATTCTTATGCGGCCCAGAAATCAGTCCCATGCGGCTCATAGCTGAAGGAGCCTTCATGCGGCTCAAAAGACCCGAGAGCTTCATGCGGCTCAGAAAGATGCAGGGGAAGCCACGTGGCCTCATGCGGCTCAAAACAGGCCTTTACAGCTGGCCATAAAATCTCTGAGCAGCTGGCTCATTAATTACCCTGACACAGGAAGGCGGCAGCTCTGACAAAGAAGGATTGACAGCTCTGACATAAAGGTAAAATGATGTCTCTGTCATAATGACGTGCTCCTAGAAAGACGAGATAAAATCTTTATAGCTGGCACAATCCACCAATTCCAAAGCCCCTTATGTGGATCGATTCAAAGACTTCCATGCGGCTCGGTCGTGGGATCCACCCTATGCAGTTCAGTTGGAGGCCACCCCCATGCGGATGCCACTCTCATGTGGCTCGGATTATGGGGGCCCACCCTTATGCGGTTCAGTTGGGGTTCACCCCTATGCGGCTGCCACTCTCATGCGGTCCGGATTGTGGGGGCTACCCTTATGCGGTTCAGTTGGGGTTCACCCCTACGCGGCTGCCACTCTCATGCGGCTCGGATTATGGAGGGCCACCCATATGTGGTTCAGTTGGGGTTCACCCCTATGTCGCTGCCACTCTCATGCGGTTCAGATTGTGGGGGGGCCACCCTTATGCGGTTCAGTTGGGGTTCACCCCCATGCGGATGCCACCCTTATGCGGCTCGAATTGTGGGGGGCTATCCTTATGCGGTTCAGTTGGGGTTCACTCTTATGCGGCTATCACTCTCATGTGGCTACCACCTTAATACAGCTCGGTAGTCGGGGCCACGCTCATGCGGCTCTGCCAGGATGCCCCGTCTATGCGGCTCACATCACAATGGCAGTAGAGACACATGGCAGGAGATCGACTAAGACTTATTCCCCCGCGATCGTACAGCTCTCAGCATAATGACGGTTGGGACACGTGGCAGAAGATTGACCGAGACTTATCCCATCGGATTTGATGCTATCAACAAATCATCACAATATAGATTTGGTGCAATCAAAATTAACTGCCCAGATCGATTTCCAACAAACTATCCAGATTCGTTACAATCAACATTAACTGCCCCGATTTGTTGCAATCAACATTAACAGCCCAGATTGATTTCCAACAAACAAGATCAAGGCTAATCTTAACCAAATCCCTAACCGCCCACTTTTTAAGGAGCAATTAATGCACACCCTACTTATCACAAAGCCCTATAAATTGTAAGGTGCCATTACCTTGCAAAAGGAGAGGACACAGAGAGCGGCGGAGACAAAAAGAGAAGCATAGAGCAAAGGGCATCTAGCAAGAGCATTTCTTCATCAGAGCCGAAGCGACATCCGATCGTCCAAGGAGTAAGGCAGAGTTGATAGCACTCTCCGAGCCTCTACCGTCACCCCCCAGAAAAATAAAACAATTGTACTTTAGATTGCTTTTCCTAGGTTTTGTTCCTAGGCTCTCTTCTGTACAAGCGAGTTTGTAGTTGTGAAGTAAAAGTCCAGTCCTCCCATAAAACTGTTCTGTTCTTTTATAATCAATGGCAAACACGATGGCGACTCTGCTGGGAACTAACTTCTCCACGGCTAAGAAGTTGGTGACGCGATCGGACGCCGCCAAGCTCGGCTCCACGCAACAGATGTTGGTCGTCCGCTTCGACCAGCAGGCGTTTGAAAAAATGCTCTCAGACGGGAGCGCTGGCCCGGTCCAGAAGCGAACCCGCACGAAGAAGGCACACAGGGAGTGGAGGCCCAAATTATTTGCTCCTTCCCAAGCTCTGGAAGAAATGCTCTCTGCTGCCCAAGACGGCAGAGAAGGCTCTCATGCGGCCCCACTTCAGACTGTAGAGGACTCTGCTGTCCCCAAGTCCGGCAGAGGAAAACCTTACGATGCTAGACTTGCAGGGACAAAGAGGGACTCTATGCGGTCCAAGAAGCAGCCACGTAAGGGCACCCGCCGTATGGAAAAGGCTCATGCGGCCATAACTGTCTGCCGCATGGAGAAGGCTCATGCGGCCACAACTGCCAGCCGCATGAAGAAGGCTCATGCGGCCACAACTGCCAGCCGCATGAAGAAGGCTCATGCGGCCACAACTGCCAGCCGCGTAAAGGAGGCCCATGCGGCCACAACTTCTAGCCGCATGCAAACTGTTCCCAGCCGCATGGAGAACACTTATACGGCGGCCAAACTCAGCCACAAGCCATCCACCCTGCACGGCTCGGGGTCAGTTTTTGACCGCCTCTCGTGCGTTCCTGACCCCATAGGCTCTCAGCAGGCTGCGCCAGACTCTGTGACGCGCAACTTGGACTCCTCCTACTATGCACTCCCAGGTGCTAGAAGGAAGAAGTCTAGGACAGCGCGGGCTCGTCGAGCTCAGTCAGCTGTCCCAACTTCTGACCATCAGGGCGTCCCGCTGACTATTACGCGGGCCCCTGATGGAAAGTTGTATAAAACTATCCGTATCCAACCTCTGGTGGCCAACAGACAGGATAGTTATCAAGAATCTCCCAACAACGATCATGGGCAAGTACTCTTACGAGCCCCACATCAGAGAGCAGACAGGATGCTAACACACTCGTGTGCTCAAAACTCTCGGGTCCACAAAATGAGTGACTTGCGTGATGTGATTCTTCACAAATACAAGGAAAGGGAAGAGAGCTTGGTGTGCAGAGAGTCCTTTCATGGACACCACTGCACTCAAGTCAACGTCAACTGCTGCTGCAGCAAGGCAGCAGTACAAGAGGACCGGCGGTCCATCTTCCAACGACTGCAGCAGTCAGGACAAGTCCCGTAACAAAGCTCAGGAGACGAGGCGCTTCATGTCGCCTCCTGCCATTCTACTCAGAAGATCCCTACCGGCATGGCGGGGAAGAAGATAAATGTTTCCAGCCCGACGATCTCAACTAGCGTGGCTAGAAAACTTGCCTCCAAGCGACTGTCCACAACCACCAATGGAGGAGTTTATCAGGGCACCCGCTCTAAGACAAAATCTTCAACACTTGGAGATTCGTCATACACATCTCTGGGGGTAGCCGAAGCTGGGGGTAGCACCCATCTGAACGTCCAAGATAATCCGACGTACCAAGAAGATGCACCGGAGGAAGCAATTTCCCCCACAGATGCAGTAGACCCAGACGTCCCCGAGGACGCCCACGGGTCCCAAGATGAGGCAGCCTCCTGCGCAGGGGGTAGAACTTCCTCTGAGTCCGAACCAGAGGAGAACATTCTTACATACCCCGACGATTTCTCAATGCAAGGGTATGATTCAGAGGGCACGTCCTCCACCGTTCCTTCCATCTTTCCTCATGTGAGGACGGTGTTCATGACAAACAATGACCAAGACGGTCCCAGTGATCGCCAACGCATCGACACCCTGGAGGCCATACTCCATACCTTGGTCAAATCCATGGACGAGATCAAAGCGGCCCTACCAACGCTGCAAGAAAGGATGCCTGGCCAGATAAGCTTGGGTCCCACGGCCAATGCGGACTCGAACTCAACCCCGGGTGACAACCCTCCTACAATATCGGCTCCCGCCGCTGCAGACAAAGTGAGGGAGGCAAGACGAGAGGTCCAGGAGCTCCGGGCCATGTTCCACGCCCGAGAAACCTGCCAGGACCTCAAGATATATACGACAACCGTATCTTGCTGTATGGAGAGATGTTCCCTTTCCACCAAGATATAAACCATTCAACATCAATCCATATGATGGGAAGACATCTGCAAGTAGGTACATCACCTACTTCGAAGTCACAATCGACCATCTGCCTCATGACGACGCCATCCTTACGCGGTTGTTCATTAGAGTATTGGAAAGGGTCGCCTTCGACTGGTACCGCAACTTGCCAGACAACTGCATCCATTCCTTCAACGGCTTCAAAAACATGTTCCTTGAAAGCTTCTACGAAGTAGGACAAGATGTGATAATGTCCACCCTCATGGACGTTGTTCAAGGTGAGAAGGAGCTGACAAGGAACTACATTGAGCGGTTTCGCCAAACCGCGATGAAATTGCCCTCTGGCAATCCAGATTCTTTCTTGATTAAAATCTGCCAAAAGAGGCTGCTTCCCACAATCAGCCTCTGGATGGGCGAGAGTCAATTCAAGGACTGAAAGACTTTCATCATCAGCGCCACTAGCGCAGAAGACAAGTTGAAGAAAGCTCGCCAACTGGGGTTGCACATCTCGGAAGGAGAGGACAAGGGCAAACGCCCTAATGCCAACAGCAACAATGGTGGTAACCTCTCCAACAATCGAGACAACAAGGGCAAACAGGCTATGGTGGCCGACACAAGACCGAACCAAAGTCGGCAGAGAAGCAGTGGCCGCAAATGACTTACTCCTTCGAAGACAGCCATGTCAAACCCATCCTTGACATGCTCATACAAGGAGACAGGATTCAGCTCCCTCCACCGAGACGTGAGCCTCGGCCTGCAGAGATGGAAAGCCCAAAGTATTGTCACTACCATCGCTATGTCCACCATGCTATACAAGACTGCTACCAATTAAAGCGGTACATCTAGCACCTGATCGACTATATGGCCCTGGCCATTGACTTCGAGGAGGTAATTGTAGCTGCCAACATGGTGTCTGTCCAATTCGGCAGCTTCCCTCCGACGAAGACTTAGGATGGAGTGGTACCCGTCCCCCGGACGAAGATGGAGGTCGCTAATCTTCCACTTCCTCGAGACCAGGCAGCTGGGCTGGTACCCCTCACCACATCACGAGGAGAGGTCATGTGGGTCCACCAGGATGTAGTATCTAAAGTAATCCAGCCAGCATCACCCTCTACTGGCAAGAAGAAGGGTGGAAAAGTCAAGTCCTGCCGTACAATCTCAACCGACGTCGAAGAAACCACAGCTGTCGTTACCCAATCCGGTGTATAAACTCAACCCCCACCGGGTAACTCGGCTGAAGATCATCAGTCGGCTACTGCTGATGCTCCAGGGCCCCTCAGCCTCCAACGACCGACAAGCCTAGGCCGAAGGAGACCCGCTTTGACAAACCGCTGCTCCGAAAAGATACGCCTCAGGGACTGGAGAGGCCTTACAACTTTGACATCTTGGCACAATTGGCCAACACACCGGCCAAACTATCGTTGTATGAGCTCTTGAGGCTCTCTAAAGATGTTGCGTAGCACTGAGTGACGCACTTCAGAATGCTGATACCTATCTGGCTCAAGTTAAGCCCACAGGAGAAAGCTCCGCAGAGGATCATCAGGACAGTGCTTTTACTGGAGCAATGCCCAACATTGTCTTTACTCTGCAGGACATGCTCATTAAGACCAACCTGCACGATCGCCCGCTGTATTATACTGGATACGTCGGTGACGTAAAGGTGGATCGGATGCACATAGATCCCGGTTCTTCCATATACATCATCCCGAAGAGCCTGCTTCACTTCCTGGGCATCCCTATGCATCACCTGACACCTACAAGCACCGCCATCAGCGGTTTCAATTCAGGCAGAAGCTATCCAGTCGGGAAGATTTGCTTGAAATGCCAAATCGGCGACCTTCAGTCAGAAGTAACCTGCTATGTCATAGAAGCGGACACTTCCTACAATATTCTTCTGGGGCGTCCTTGGATACATGACTACATGATCATGCCTTCCACGTTGCACCAGTGCTTCAAGTACGTCGACAAACACGGCTTTGTAAGAACCGAATTTGCCGACCTTGATCCTTTCAGAGGGCTTAAATCCTACTACTCGTACTCCTGCTTGTACGAGAAGTCGAAGAGATACTTTGTCGAAGAAAATACTCAAGCTCAAACTGAGGCGGCAATAGGATCAGAAGAACCTCTAACGATCCATCTCCAAGCCCACAAACTAGGCAGAACTGCACCCCTTACTGCCACTTTGCGTAAGGATGCAATTAGTCTCTCTGCACAGGAGGAACAAATGACTATCGACACCCAAGGTCTGGCCAAGCGTCGAGACCCACTGTGAAGCCAACGACAATCAGACTGTCAAGAGCCAGTCAACGACAATCTGAAGAGACAAACTCTCCTGATAAGCCAATGGTCATTCATCTGCCAAGGATAAGGCGTCAGCCTAACACTCAGCCAAGGACTGTTAGTGAGGCACCAATCCCACATCCTGCCCCACCAGCGGGACCCTTGGTGATCAAGCTCCCAAGATCGTCTTCCCAATCTTCCATAATGCAGGGGGTTGTTGAACTGGAGTTGGAGATAAACCAACAAGTTAGCACCAAGCCGGGGACCGCTAGCGCACCGACGACTCCACGTCCAGCCCCATCAACGGAACCCTTGATGATCAGGCTGCCCAGATCATCCTCCCATTCTTCACTGATACAGGAGGTAGCTAAAGAGAAGAAAGTGCTGGCCAAGTATGTGGCCGCATGCACTGATGTTCCTTCCGTTGACGATATAATTCCTCCTGAAAAGACACCTTACTTCATCAATAAAGGGTTATCTTTGAACTACCTCGAGCTTGATAAGCTTCGTGTAATGTATACGATGGAACATGGTATATGCACTAACTTACACACACAAGTAACAAATGTCTATACCACGAACCAACTTACTCCCGTGGAAGGCGCCTGCTTCATAATCGAAGGAGAGGATCATCCAATCATTTTTGGTCGAAAGAATGATCCACAGCCCTTCAGGCTAGAAGAAGTCGATCTGGAACCCGACACTGGGAGACTGCCCCTTTATCTGTATAGCTCTCGATCTAAGTACCTCATGCAAAAACAGAGGTATGATATGGAGGCTACACCAGGCCTGAACTAAGGCACCGGCCGACGATTACCTTTACAATTGCCAGTCCCGGCTGGAAAGCCATGGGATTACTACAGCAAGACCAGACATGGTCTAGGCTATGTTACTCCTGTGACAACCCCCGAGAGCTCAGACGAAGAATGCGAATGGCACTCTCATTCGCCCGGTTCACCCACTTTTGATTCGAATGTTAGCATTGGAGACATGCTCAGGCAGACTTGGACTGTCAATATGGCATTCATCGACGCTTACGAAGAAGATGAAGATATTCCTGAACTTCTTGAGTTAGAGTCGTGCACCCAATAGCTAGACACGCAATAGGAGAAGCGGTTTGAACAAAGAGAGCCTCCTACTAAAGATGAGGTCATGCAAGTTGACCTCGGCGATGATTCCTCTCCAAAACCCATCTTCGTTAGCAAAAGTCTGACAGACGGAGAGCGAGAATCGCTACTGCAACTCATCAGAGAATATATCGACGTGTTCGTCTGGAGCTATGAAGACATGCCAGGACTAAACCCCAAGGTTGTACTTCACAAACTCAACATTCGTCCGGACGCAAAGCCGGTCAAGCAGCAGCAACGACGGTTCCGCCCAGACAACATGAACTCTATCGAGGCCGAGGTCAACAAACTGATAGACAGCGGCTTCATTCGCAAGGAACAACATCCAGATTGGGTAGCCAATATAGTACCAGTCCTCAAGAAGAATGGGAAGATCCGAATCTGCATTGACTTCCGGAATCTGAACGAGGCATGTCCTAAGGATGAGTTTCCCCTCCCTATTACAGATATAATGATTGACAACACCTGCGGCTTCGAGCGCATGTCATTCATGGATGGCTTCTTAGGGTACAATCAAATCAAGATGTTCCCTGACGACGAAAAGCATACATCATTTCGAACTCTGATTGGCACATACTGCTACACAGTCATGCTATTTGGTTTAAAGAATACTGGTGCCACCTATCAACGATCCATGAGCGTCATCTTCAGATATCATTTACGCAAGACAGTGAAGTGTTATGTCGATGACATCGCCGTCAATAGCCGCTCTAAAGAAGATCATCTGCATGATCTGAAGACAGTATTCGACCTGATACGGGTGCACAATTTGAAGATGAATCCCACGAAATCCTTTTTGGGCGTATCCAGTAGAAAATTCTTGGGTTTTATCGTTACCTCCCAGGGTATCCATGTCGACCCTGAGAAGACGAAGGCAATCATGGAGATGGGTCCTCCACGAAATCTCCGTGAACTCAGAGGCCTTCAAGGAAGGCTAGCTTACATCAGGAGGTTTATCTCTAACCTCTCGGGACGATGTCAACCCTTCACGCACCTCATGAAAAAAGGCGTCTCCTTCGTATGGGATGAAGAGTGCCAGCTAGGGGTGAGCATTCGGTTTATTCGGTTTAAACCGAACCGAATAACCCAAAACCGAATTGAACCGAAACCGAATAAGCAAAACCGAAACCGAACCGAATTGGCCCAAAACCGAATCAAACCGAACCGAATTAAATCGGTTCGGTTTTCGGTTTATTCGGTTTATTCATATATTTTTGATTTTTTGAGCTTTTTTTGTTAATATATATAGTAACTAAATATACATAGACATAATTAGTATATACATATATATATTTAGTATATACCTATATATATTAATACTTATATATATAGTACACACACACAAATACACACACATATATATATATATAAATTAATTAATTAAATTTTTTATTCGGTTTTCGGTTTTGGACCGAAACCGAAACCCAAAACCAAAACCGAAACCGAATAAGAAAATTTAGTATTTTCAAAACCGAAACCGAACCGATTTTTTTTAAAACCGAACCGAACCTCTTATTCGGTTCGGTTCGGTTCGGTTTTCGGTCCAAAACCGAATAATGCTCACCCCTAGTGCCAGCGCGCCTTCGACAACATCAAAGAATACCTGTCGAACCCTCCAGTCCTGGTGGCCCAAGTTGCTGGAAAGCCATTCTTGCTCTATGTGTGAGGAATAGAGCATTCTCTCGGTGCTCTACTAGCACAAAACAATGATGCAGGCCAGTAACAAGCCATCTACTACCTCAGTCGAATGATGGTAGGGCCTGAGCATCGATACACTGTCGTGGAAAAGGAGTGCCTCGCTCTAGTGTTCGCCATTCAGAAGATGCGACACTATATCACGGGACAAACCATACATGTGATATCACGAGTCAACCCTCTCAGGGTCCTTATGACCAAACCAGGGGCACTCAGCTCTCGCCTCGCTACCTGGGCAATATTATTGTCTCCCTACCACATGATCTTCGTCCCGCAGAAGGCTGTTAAAAGTCAAGCTCTGGCGGACTTTTTAGCAGCCCATCCAAGTTTGGAGTCAACCAGAATATACGAAGGGATCCCAGACGAGGTCGCCAATTCAAATGTGGTCTCCCATGTTGCCATTTGGCGAATGTTTATTGACGGCGCTTCAAGAACTGGGCCAAAAGGCAATATCGTAGTCGGAGTCGGAGTGGTGTTGATTTCTCCGTCCGGGTTGGTGATCAATCGGGCGTACTCCCTCACGGAACCTTGTTCAAACAACGTGGCAGAGTACAACACTCTAGTTATCGGCCTCCGACTTACAAAAAAACTGGGGGTAGAGCACCTCGAAGCATATGGTGATTCACAACTAATCGTTAACCAGATTCGGGGCTCATACAAAGTTCGTCATGAAGACATGATCCCCTATCACCAAATAGCGATTGAAATCATCTCGTCTTTGGAAGGATTCTTCATAGAACATGTTCCCAGGCTCCAAAACATCGAAGCCGATGCCCTAGCAGGCCTTGCCGCTTCCTTAGCGATTCCGAACCATGCTCACCACTTTGTTGAAGTAATAGGCCGTGAATTGGTCTGTCCCAAGAACAATGTTCAATGTGTTGAGAGTTACTCCGCTCCGATAGTCGACGAAACACTAGACTAGAGACAACTATTCATTGACTTCGTAGTCTACGGTATCTTACCAGAGAATCCAAAAGAAGCCACTTCCATCAGAAGGCGTTCCCTCAGATTCTTCTATGATACGGAGACGAAAATGCTATATCGACAATCATACGATAGATTACTGCTTCAATGTCTGTCAAATACAGAAGCCAAAGAAGCCGTGCGTGAAGCTCACGATGGCGTTTGTGGGGCCCATCAAGCTGGCCCGAAGCTGCAAGACCGCCTTCGCCGGATGGGCTATTACTGGCCTACGATGGTGGCGGATGCGATAGACTATGCAAGAAAGTGAAAAGCCTGTCAAGTTCACGCAGATTTCATCTATCAACCATCCGAGTTCTTACATTCAATGGTGGCATCCTGGCCATTCGAAGCATGGGGAATGGACATCATCGGTCCAATCACTCCACCTTCGTCCAGAGGACACCGCTTCATACTCGCAATCACAGATTACTTCTCCAAATGGACGGAAGCTGTTCCGCTTGCAGAAGTGAAGACATCAAACGTGATCAACTTTCTTATGCATCACATCATCTATCGCTTCGGACTGCCTCGAAGGATCATCCACGACAATGGTCCGCAGTTCGGAAGCCACGTCTTCTATCAGTTTTGCGACAAATATCGGATCCAGCATGTTGCTTCAATACCGTAAAATTCGTCGGCGAATGGTTTGGCGGAAGTGTTCAACAAAATTATAATCAAGCTGCTCAAGAAATTCGTGTCTTCCAACAAATACGGCTGGAATGAAAAGCTTGGCGAATGCTTATGGGCGTACCGTACTACAGTCCGGATGGCAACCGGGAGCACACCATTCTCTCTGGTATATGAGAGTGAGACAGTTCTCCCACTGGAGACCCAAATCCCCTCACTCCGCATCGCCCTCACCTATCGATTGACGACGGATGATAATTACCGTCGTCGGCTACAAGAGTTGGAGGCCTTAGATGAGAAGCGCCTGCTAGCTCAACAACGAATCGAGCTGTATCAAGCACGCATCTCGAAAGCTTTCAACAAGAAGGTTAAACTCAGAACATTCCAAGTGGACGATCTCGTTCTGGCAATTCGAAGGCCGATGGTTATGACTCACAAAACTGTCGGCAAATTCCAGCCAAAGTGGGAAGGCCCATTTGTCATCGAGGTTGTATTCTCCAATGGTGCTTACCGCCTCGCCAAACAAAATGGAGACTTGCTCATGTTGCCCATCAACGACAAGTTCCTGAAGAAGTATTATGTCTAAACGACATCCTCCAAATTTATCGGACTGTTAAGTTATGTGCCCTTAGGTACCGCTAAACTTACACTCTGGTCATTCCAAATGAATCTATATCGCATCTTCTGGATAGTAAGTCATGTATGATCATACCTCTGAACTTCCTTTCCAAAAGAGCATCTTTCTCATGATCTAATGCCCGTACTTTCAGTGCATAAACAGGGTAACAGATCTACAAATTTCTCGAAACAACCACGTCGATGTTACATCTGAGTTGTTTTGCTTCCGCCAAAAAACAAATCACCCCCTCACGTAGAACTTCCACGTCGATGCTACCTCTGAGTTGTTCTATGTACCCTTCATGGAGTCCACTCCGGCCACGTCCTCATTACCTCTGAGTAGGAAGGCTCAATTGAAGAAACCCCCATAGTTACCACGTCCTCATTACCTCTGAGTAAATATGTTGGTTTTCTCTCGACCTACTATCCGTACCCAAAACTGGAGTACGCCAAGGATAATAGGCCCACAAATGTCCTCTGTTGACCACAAATGTCCTCTGCTGACCACAAATGTTGTACTAAATTTTCTAGTACATGTGCCTCATTTCTCATCATGCCTCGGGAGCCTAGCTGCTCCATGGCATTCTTTCTCCCGATACCAGAAACTTCCATAGCCACCTTACTGTAGAATTGTTCTAAGTATCCCTATCAAACTTGTTACCCGTACCTAAAACCAAGGTATGCCAAGGGTAATAGGTCCACAAATAGTCCCCCAATGGAGTAAATACCATAACACCACAAACGCAACAAGCAATACAAATGAAGGGTAAAATGAAACATACTCTTTTATTTGAAAGTCAAAGGTACTACATGTTCTGGGACTACGTCCCTCTCAAAAAGGAAAGAATACAAATAAAGAAAATGCCGACTATGGTTCGGCGACACATAACTCCCTGAGACGATCCCTCAGCAGGGCAGTCGACCGCTCAAACCGCTGCTTAGCCCGGCGCTCGGCCTCCTGAGTCAGCCGCTCCGCATCCTCCAGATGCGAGTGAGCCCGCCAGCCCTCTTCAAGCTTCTCCAGAGCACGCTCCAAGCCAGCAGAAGCTCGAGTGACCTTGTCGGCTTCCTGAACAACCAGCTCCTTATTCGCACGGGCGGCCTCGAACTCAGATTCCAAGAAAGTCAGTTTTTTCTGAAGTTCAAGGATCTGCTCTCTCGTATCAATTATCCCACAGGAGGCGGCCGCTTTCCGAGCCATGCAATCCTCTCCCCTGCGGCTCAACTGATCATACTGCAGAGACATGCGGTGGAGGTCCCCCATTATAATCGGCTTGGCCGTATCCCGATCAACCCTTACCTTCTCCATGGCAGTTATGAGAAAGACGCACTCTTGATCTATTGCTGCAGACAGATCAACTTGCCGCAGCACTTGAAACTGGGCGACAAGCTGATCGGCCTCCAGCAATTTGGGCTCCAGGAGCTCAACTATCCCTGCCCCGCCTGGGAGGGTTCTAGGGATTTCGATCTGGCCCCGGGCGTATTGACGGGCCAAGGCAAATGAGGTCCCCCTCTCCACCGCAGCCTCGATTTCTCATCTCAGATGGAGGTAAAAACTGTCAACCACATCCTTTGACGCTTCATCCAGAACTTCCGTAGAAGATGGCGTCAAAGGAAGGGTAGCTGGCAGGGACGAAGAAGATGCACCGAAACTTGCTGCCCCGCCACAAGGGAAATAAGTTCTGAGCGAAAGGATGCTTGAATAGCGGCCAATTCCTCCTCCGCAGTCCGAAGGGTCTGGAGACTCGACAGGGCAGAAAGGTCGACCCCCGGAGCCACATGAACAGAGGAGAGGGGGGACCATTTCTCCCCGCCCCGGCCGCCATCTGCTCTCCCGAACTCGATTCAGCGGGAGGCCCCTCAATATAAGTTGGAGGAGGCACACTCTCTTCCACCAGATTCTCTCTGGCCAGCTCTCCCCCGATAGTGTCCGTTATTGGCAGTGAAGAAGCAGGACCTGTATGTCCGAAGCAACTATCAATCAACTTAACCCGAAGGATGTGATGATAGAGCGAATGAATCTCCTCGCTGGTCAAAATTTGACTTAGCTTACCAGGGGAGAGTTGCTGGGACTGAGGTTCGCTCTCAGCCACCGTAGCCTCTTCACCAGCCACATCCGACCCGAAGGCAACTGGTTTATCTTCCCCAGTCGCCCCGAAAGGAGATACAACTGGATCAGTGTCACCCGGCTGAAGGTCAGCAGCCTCGGGGACGGGGTCAGCAGATTCTACGTCACCCTGGGTTGAGACCTCAGCAACGGGAAGAGCCTCAGCCGTCACCGGAAGAACCCCGGCAGAAATAATCTCGGCACACATGTCACTAATCAAAGTGGTCAAGGACGGGGCGACTTCAGAGTCAGGGGCCAGTTCTCGAGGGTGTCCAATTCTTCTGATGCCTGCAAAAAAAAGAAAATGATTAGGTCATAGTTCAAAAGAAGAGCTAAAGAAGAAGATGGTTGTAATTTAATTCACCTCCAAAATGGCGTCATCCTCGCCTCTCTCCTTAATGAGCAGCCTGCGAGGTTTAGACGCAGTCCGTTTCACAGAATAAGTCCTGCCATCAACGGCGGGCTCAGGCCTGCTTCGTTTGCACGAAGGACCAGAAACGACCGGCGGCTGATCTGCCACCACCTCATCAGCATGAGTAAGAGAGTTATCAGGGTCATGCCCGTCATCCTCTTCATCCGCGTCGGCAGACTCTGAGTCCGACAAAGCAACTGTGTTCTCCCGCTTCTTTCTCGCCTTGGACCCCTGGGGCTTCTCCGCCAAGCCAATACCAACAATAAAGCTGGTACTTGGGTCAAAGCCAACAGGAGGCTTGCTTGCCGCGACATGGTATAGAGCCTCCAAATACAAAATCTCTCCTGGCGCCTCAGCATCAGGAACTGAGAAGCTCGTACGGGTGTGAACCGTGTCATAATAATGCCAGGCCCTGATGCCGTCAAGTACGCTACCTTCAAAACCCAAGCAAGGGCTGGGACTGTCCAAGAGTAGCTGACTATACCCGAACTGCCGAAAGAACCTACCGGACAAGTAAGGCTCCAAGTAGACGTTGTTGCGGTTGCGGTATACTAGGTGCGCAGGACGGATGTTACGCAATCAAAGGAGCATCTTCTCAGGCAAGAGGTGAGGAGGCCCGGTACCATCAATATGTACGCCCTTCACTTCTTCATCGGTAAAACGAGGAACAGACACAAAAAAGTTGTATCCGTCCACTCTCGCCAGAGCCCTCCGACAGGCTGGCATAGTGTTGCACTCCCAGGGATGATGGTGATATTGGAAGATAAAGGCATCATCAGCCGTAACGCCGTTTTCTGCGCTAGACCTCATCAAAAAATGGTAGTGCATCAACAATCACCCCATCAGATAATGATAGGGCAGTTCAACGCGTTTAAAGTCCTTCGTCGTGTCACGGACGATGACCTGGGACGAGAAGGCGTGGAGGCCACGGTGTATGCTGTACACCATGGCCGGAAGAAGAGCTAGTCTGGTCCCGAAGACCAGCTTCACGGCAGGGAGGATAAAGTTACGGCTGATCCTCTCAATAGAACCAGCCCCTCCCGAGACCACGCAATTCTGCAGCCACACCATCAGGAACCCTGCCAGGAGTACCTTCTTTGACAGCTGTTGAGTACCCTGATAAAAATAACTGAAGGAGTCAGTGTGACTCCCAAACCTGTCGTCTGTGGCCCGTGACCTTTTGGCAGTCAACACCAGGTCCTGAACTTCCTCCTGGGTTTAGGGATTTCGAGGAAAAACCCGGCCTGAGGCACCTAGCGTAAAAAGGTATGTGAGCCATGTTCGGGTGTGAGAAATGTTCCCTTTCGAGCTACCGTCCTTCTTGATGGACGTCTGGTGGCAGGTATTGTGATGACATAGTAGTTCCCGGTATATGGCAACAAAGCCCGAGAATCGCCGATCCAAATCCTCGAACTCTTCGTTCGTCGGAGTATACACTTCAAGGACTTTTTCCTCCCAGGGCAGCTTGGAAACTGCATGCATCTCATGGAGAGCGAGTCCCATCTCTCCTCCAGGCGTGAAGAAGGTTCCTGTCCGCCGGTTGTACATATCCAGGAGAGCCATGAACAGCATCTTATTCATGGACAGACCGTGACAGGTGTCCCAAATGGAGTGATAGAGGCCGATCTCACGAAGGAGAGTCTCATACTTTCGCAGAATCCACGTGGTCAAATTGGCCCATGAGGGGATGGGGTTTATCCAGTTCAACAACTCCAATCGGCCAACTGGATAGGACCCCTTCCTAGCAAGTTGGTTCAGGAAAGTGTCGGCTTGAGAGAACTTAAAATTGGGACCCTGCATATTTGAGAAGGTACCCGTGGCCAACCCCATCACGTAGCAACTGACCGATACCTTGCCCGCATACACTGACCCCAAATTTCTGTTATAATGGATGTTACCCACAAACATCCCCGACTGGCTCGGAGTTAAGGAGTCCACCATCTTTCTGTCCATCGGCAGCATGTTAAACCACGACATCAGAAAATGACGCTCCATCTGAGGAATATGGATTGCCATTCCGTCAGAAGTGAAGCTCCAGCTCTCGAATATATCCAAAACTTGGGGGTTCTTCACAGTCAAGGCATCCCCGAAGAGGAATCAGGCTTCAGGAATTCTCCCCCCAATCGCCCCGAGTTCATTATGGCACAGAGAAAGTAAAAGGACTGGTTCTTGATAGCATTCAGCCTCTCCACAAGCTCATCTTTGGGAAGCTGGTTCACCACATACTGGACTATATGGTCGAACCGAACACCCACAGCAGATTGGGCTGAACCCACCAAGGGCTGTCCCGCAGGATTGACTGGCAGATTCACTAAAAAAAGATAAAGGAAACAAGTTAGAAGATGGCCAGGTAAAACCACTTAGTGTTTCTGGGCTTATGCAGCTCTATTTTGGCGAGGCCTCATGCGGCCCAGTTCAAGTGAGCGTATGTGGCTCGGTTTAGCTTATGCGGCACGGTTTAGAAGCGCTTATGCGGCTCTGATTTAGCGCGGCCTCATGCGGCTTAGTTTAACAGGGCTTATGCGGCTCTGATTCAGTGGGTGCTTATGCGGTCCATTTCAAGTAAGCTTATGCGGCTCTGTCCAGCGGGTGCTTATACGGCCCAGTTCAAGTGAGGCCATGCGACTCTGTCTAGCGGGTGCTTATGCGGTCCAGTTCAACAGGGCTTATGCGGTTCCGGTTTGGTGGGGTCTTATGCGGCTCTGATTCAGCGTGTGCTTATGCGGCCCAGTTCAAGTGAGCTCATGCGGCTCTGTTTAGCGAGTGCTTATGCGGTCCAATTTAACAGAGCTTATGCGGCTCTGATTTGGTGGGGTCTCATGCGGCACAGTTCAAGAGAAAGCTTATGCGATACTGATCGATGGGTCTTCATGCGGCCCAATTTGCAAAGTGCTGATGCGGCCACAAGATGACTCTCATGCGGCACATACAACACAGTATCTTCATAATAAACTTGAACAGTTCTATAAAGACGAAGAAGGGCTCGCGCATAAACATGCGACGTAGCCGTTATGGTTAGGGTTTGAGTCCATCTAGCTTTCTTCCAACAAATCTTACCAGCAATGGCGGGGTGAACATCAGAATGAACTGGGGGCACCGCAGTTGATGAAAAAGTCGCTCCCTTATCCTTCGTCGCAGCGCTAGAGGAGGCCTTAGAAGTCTTGGGAGCCATTAATGATCGAAGAAGAAGAAGACGGCAGCTAGGGCAAGAAAAGCTTGAACAAGAAGAGAGAGTAAAGAGTCTCTCTCTAAAACTTTCTCATATTTATAGGCAGACAGCGGGCAGGTGGACCGAAAGGCGCTTCGGGTTATGGGCCGCCTAGGAGACAGAACCGACTCTTAGGTCATCGAGGAAAATCTAAAGTATATTTAAAGCCGACTCTTGGGATCTTACCCAAAAGACGGCTTTAAATCCAAACAAATCAAGAGCAATAATGAGACGTCCACGTCGCACAGGACCATTATACGGTCAGAACAGTCCATGCGGCTAAGAAGTCTATGCGGCCAAGAGCGGTCCATGCGGTCCGAGCAGTCCATATGGCCAGAGTAGTCCATGCGGCCAGAGCGATCCATGCAGCCAGAACATCCCATACGGCCAAAGAAGTCTCTGTGGCAGGAAGAGCTTATGCAGACATATCCATGCTTCTTATTCAAAGTATTTCAATTTTATAAATTGAAAACTTTGAAGGGGGTCTTGTAGAAGCATGAAAAAATATAAATAAATTCTTATGCGGCCCGAAAATTAGCCCCATGCGGCTCATAGCTGAAGGAGCCTTCATGCGGCTCAAAAGACCCGAGAGCTTCATGCGGCTCAGAAAGATGAAGGGGAAGCCACGTGGCCTCATGCGGCTCAAAACAGGCCTTTACAGCTGGCCATAAAATCTCTGAGCAGCTGGCTCATTAATTACCCTGCCACAGGAAGGCAGCAACTCTGACAATGAAGGATTGACAGCTCTGACATAAAGGTAAAATGATGGCTCTGTCATAATGGCGTGCTTCTAGAAAGACGAGATAACTGTATAGCTGGCAATCCACCAATTCCAAAGCCCATTATGCGGATCGATCCAAAGACTTCCATGCGGCTCGGTCGTGGGATCCATCCTATGCGGTTCAGTTGGAGGCCACCCCCATGCGGCTGCCACTGTCATGCGGCTCGGATTGTGGGGGGCCACCCTTATGCGGTTCAGTTGGGGTTCACCCCTATACGGCTGCCACTCTCATGCGGCTCGGATTGTGGGGGGCCACCCTTATGGTTTTCAGTTGGGGTTTACCCCTATGCAGCTGCCACTCTCATGCGGCTCGGATTGTGGAGGGCCACCCTTATGCGGTTCAGTTGGGGTTCACCCCTATGCGGCTGCCACTCTTATGCGGCTCGGATTGTGGGGGGCCAAGCTTATGCGGTTCAGTTGGGGTTCATCCCCATACGACTGCCACCCTTATGCGGCTCGGATTGTGGGGGGCCATCCTTATGCGGTTCAGTTGGGGTTCACTCTTATGCGGCTATCACTCTCATGTGGCTGCCACCTTCATGCGGCTCGGTAGTCGGGGCCACGCTCATGCGGCTCTGCCAGGATGCCCCGTCTATGCGGCTCACATCACAATAGCAGTAGGGACACGTGGCAGGAGATCGACTAAGACTTATTTCCCCGCGTTCGTACAGCTCTCAGCGAGCGTAATGACGGTTGGGACACGTGGCAGAAGATTGACCGAGACTTAACCCATCGGATTTGATGCTATCAACAAATCATCACAATACAGATTTGGTGCAATCAACATTAACTGCCCCGATCGATTTCCAACAAACTATCCAGATTTGTTACAATCAATATTAACTGCCCAGATTTGTTGCAATCAACATTAACAGCCCAGATTGATTTCCAATAAACAAGATCAAGGCTAATCTGAACCAAATCCTTAACCGCCCACTTTTCAAGGAGCAATTTATGTACACCCTACTTATCACAAAGCCCTATAAATAGCAAGGTGCCATTTTCTTGCAAAAGGAGAGGACACAGAGAGCGGCGGAGACAAAAAGAGAAGCATAGAGCAAAGGGCATCTAGCAAGAGCATTTCTTCATCAGAGCCGAAGCGACGTCCGATCGTCCAAGGAGTAAGGCAGAGTTGATAGCACTCTCCCGAGCCTCTACTGTCATCCCTTAGAAAAATAAAACAATTGTACTTTAGATTGCTTTTCCTAGGTTTTGTTCCTAGGCTCTCTTCTGTACAAGCGAGTTTGTAGTTGTGAAGTAAAAGTCCAGTCCTCCCATAAAACTGTTCTGTTCTTTTATAATCAATGGCAAACATAGACATATTAAGGACTGCCAGAAATTGAGGCAGTCCTTAAAGATACTTGCTGTACAGCAAGTTCCTTTCAGGACTGCCACAATTTCTGGCAGTCCTAAAGTCGAAATTCTCGAATAAAAAAATATGTTAGGGTTTATTTCAATCTTGATAATAGAGTAAAATATGTATTTTAGGATTTATTTCCATGCATTCTTTGTGAGGAAAGAAGTATTTAACCTTTATTTCCATGCATTTTTGGGTTTATTTAAATTCTTGGGTGCCATCAAAATTGGCAAAAAGAAGAAAACTAGGTTTTTCATGGAGATGGTGATGATGGAAATGGTGAAGAAGAAGATGATGATGATGAGAAAAAACTAGGATTTTGATGGAGATGTGACAATGGAAATGGTGGAGAAGAAGAAGATGGATAGAAGAAGAAGAAGAAGAAGAAAGCTAGGGTTTATGAAGAGAGAGAGAGAGAGTGAAATTTAGAAATGAGAGTGATTTTTGGGGTTTGGGGGGGCTGTGGGCTTTGGACAGCCCCCTGAGTAGAATATTTTGATAGCCCGAGTAAAAGTTTCTCAAATCCTGGCTAGTCCTAATCCTGGCTAGCCCCGATCAAAATGTGCTGTGCCATTATAATTAGCCCTCCCTAAATATCACCACCACCATATAACCTATTTCCTTAAAGAAAAGAATTGACCAGACCTCTCCCTTCCCATTCGAACCTACCATCATCACTCCCTCTCTCTTTCCTCCCCTATTTGCAGACCCTCTCACCACCACAGCCGATTCCTTCTTCGATCATTTTGCGACCCCCGCTCCCGACTTCCGACCGACCCCTCTCGCCCGACCCCCCTAACTGGTGCCTCCACGGTCGACCTCCCCGTACGCCCTCCGTGGATCCCCTCCGCGACTAGCCTACTGACGCACGCCTGCCTTTGCCAGCGCCACGCTCTCGCGGCGTCCGTCTCGCAACCTCTGGCGACCCCGCATGCCGACCCCCTGTCCGCGTGCCCTCCGTACGACCAGCACCTCCATGGGCCCTTGCGCTGCTGTCTAGATACGTTTTCGAGGCTTCGAGCTGGTGACGACGCACCGATCCTTGACGTTGCTACGGTTTCGTGCTCATTGTCCTGTTGGATAATTGTTCTGTGAGTTTTGGTATGGTAGTTAGTTCTGATTGTTCCTGTGAGTTCTTTTGTCCGATTTTGGATTTGATACGGTAGTTTGGATACGTGGTTTTCTTTTTATATAATGGGTTCTGTAGATGTTCTGTGGGGTTATGGCTAAAACTGTGAAGTTGAATTTTTGTTAGGTTTAGCTGTTATTATGGGTGTGACTTTATAAATGTATACATATAAATTATGTTTTAAAAAGAGGGGGGTTTGAGAAAATTATGCTCCTTATATATATATATATATATATATATATATATATATATATATATATATATATATATATATATATATATATAATATATATATATATATTTATATTATATATTTATATATATATATATATATATATATATATATTGTCACGACCCGCACCTTAGAGTAAGGGCACGAGAACGTAACAACGCCCAGCCTACGCCGCAGTGCCGGCGGTAGAACGCTGTCCTAGGTCTCAATGCATCTAACAGTATAAGACTAAACAGTTTATACTCTCCGAATGGGGGTGACATAGCAGAATGTAAACTCAATCACAACTAAGAAAGAAGAAGTACGATAAGATATAAAACTCAAATGAAATACAGAAGATCAGAAGAATCTAAGTGTCTAAGATACACAAACCCAGAATACATCTCAAATCTCAAATACAGTAATCCGTAAGTAAATACAACTCAAGACAACTGAAAATAAACCATAAGAAAACCCTAGCTATCTATACAACCTCTACTGTCTCCTCTACATGTCAACGAGTCCAGAATGACGATACGATCTCAACGGTATATCCAGAATTGGATTTCGATGAGCCAATCTCAAAATGATCCGTTTACTCGGATATTGGTATCCGACTTGCACCGAAATGCGTGCCGGATCCAATGTCCACCAAAACCTAGCAAATTATATGTCAACGAGTCCAGAATGACGATACGAACTCAACGGTATATCCGGAATTTGATTCCGATGAGCCGGCATCAAAAAGTCCCATTGACCCAGAATGTGGGACCCACTTTGTACCGAAAAATGTGTCAGGGCCCACGTTCTCCAAATCTAACAAATTTTATATAAAAACATGCCAGAACGACGCCATGAGTCTAATGCTGGTATCAGAAATGGAATCTGGAGTCCCGTGTTCAAAAATAGAATTTTACAAGTTGGAAATTACGAATTCGGACGGCCAACTTTGGCGTCGAATTCAACTAATCAAACAAGCTCACAATGAAACAAAACTGGAGGGGTAGTAAGAGGGTTATACCAGCTTCGCACAAGAACTGGTAGCACGCCAAATGGAGCTGCGGTGGAGGAGATACAAGCTGACGAAGTTGACCCCGCAAAACTGTCCAAATTTAATACAATTTAAACGGTCAACTTGGTGGCCGGTTTTGATGTATCAAATGATAAAATTAACGGACAAAAATTGACAGGGGTGAAGGTGGATATACCGAGATTGTGACGGAGCGAAGTAATCGCCGATCCAACGGTCGGATTTCCGGAAAAACGTGCACGAAGTTGCTGCGACGGGGTGCCAAAACGAACTTGATTCCGCGCGCGTCACGACGGGACTACGTGCAAAACGCACGAATCGCCTCGACGACGCATCCCGGAGGACGGTGGCCGTCAGGGGGCTGCTCGCCGGAGTGGGGTGCACAGCCAGGAGGGTTGCTGCTGGCCGGCTCGCGCGGCCTGGCCGGCGACGGCGACGGCTGTCTGGCCTGGCCCGGCGAGGCAGGGGCGGCGCGACTAAGGGCTGGTGGTGGCCGAAGAGTGGTGGTGATGGCTTGGTTTTTGATGGTGGTGGAGTCGGGTTGTGTAGGTTAAGGTGGAGGTGGAGATGATATTGAAGAGGAGGAGGAGAGGTGGCGCGGTGGAGGTCGGCCGACGTGCTCGGCCATGGATGGCCGGAGCCACGGCGAGGGGGGGTGGTCGGTCCAGTGGGAGGTCGGGTGTGTGTTGATGTTGGAGTTGGGTTGAAGTTGCTGCTGTTGTTGTATTGTTTTTGTTTGGAAAAAAACAATAGAAAGGAAGAGAGAGAAGTGAGAGTAATGAATAATTAATGAGAGGGAGGAGAGAGAGAGAGATTTAGAAGTTAGGACCGGCCAACCTTGCTGTGAGTGAAAGTGAGGGAAATAGGTGGTGAGGATTTAATTAGGTTATCCAATGGCTAGGATGGAATATAGGGAAAAATAGGTAATTCCAATAGGGATTTAATTCAACATAAATCTCTATTAAATATAGAAAAATAGGTAGAAGAGTACTTGATATTTTTGGGCAAAAAAATATGAGGGTGTTATGATGGAGAGTAACATGGAGCTGGGCTGGACTCGGTGGAGCCGAATCGGGTCAAAATCATATATTACGCAATAATCGAATTAAAATTAGGCGTCGATGATCATGGATAAATAAGTAGCACACGGGGATTCCAATAAATGGGACAAAAGTGTCGGACGGGTAGTAGGCTCAATGTGGGCCATGTCCATAATTGGGGCTGACAGGATTTGGTCGACAGGGTACCCACAAATCAAGTTAGAAAATAAATGTGACACCGTGGGGTAAAATAAAATCGGGTCACGTGTCAGAAAAGTTTTGTGAAGCAAATGGAGTACAAAATGGCATGTCTGAGTGGGACACGAAGGTCATGGGTGACGAGCGTCTCGAGTAGATCATGCATGATAAGTTGGTTTCAAGAAACTGACTGGTCTTGCGCTCCCAAATTAAAAGCCACGGTAACGTGCTAATAATGATCAAGGAAAAGAGTGGGAAAAAATAATTAATAATCAAATGGTCTAATTCGACCCGAAGTTCTGCGAAGCAAAAAGTGCACAAGGGAACATGTTTGAGTGGGACACTATATACCATCATGAAGGTAATCTTGTCCACTCCAAAACTTGTGAAGAAGATTTCCAGAGTTGAACATCCCTGACACTCCAAATATCAAAGGCACGAAAAAGCACACTTAGGAAAAATAACAGAATAAATTATTTATCGAAACCAATCAATCAGAAAATAAAATAAAATAAAATGAAAAAAATCAACCCAAAATTCAGGGTGCTCACATCCTACCCACCTTATAAAAATTTTGTCCTCGAAATTAAAATGTTCATACTCCTTCTAGGTCAAACCCCCACAATCAAGTCCCAGAACTTAAACAAATCATACCATCAAAAAGGACGGCATACATGGTCATGGCTTACGGTGGTAGTGAAAGTCTCATCTAGGTATACTAGTCATGCTAAACCAAGACGGTCATAGGGTATCAAACACACAAGAAATCTAGAGTGCTAAACTGGAAAAGATACAGAAATAACAAATCATCAAAACTGTAAGACAGTCTACCATCCTATGTAAAAGCTGGTACTTATTAAAAAAAATATAAAAAAATAAAGAAAGGTAACTTCCAATCATCTAAAAGGGCACAGAAAAATCAAATTCAAAGTTAAAGAATTAAAAGTCACTTGCATTGAAATCCAATCACAATATATATAGAGAGAGCGTTAGAGAGGGAAAACTAGCATTATGTAATGTTATGTGGTTTGTGTGTGTATGGGTGTATGTGAACAGGTTCATATGGTTAGATGGTAGGCATGTGTGTATGTGAAATATACATGAAAGTGTATAGGAGGATTTGGGTTTCAAACAATAACTATCAAGTTACACTAATCATGGCATATTGGTTAAGCAATCTACAATACACAACTCCTTTACTCATAACATGCATGGCTAACCATATACATACATATATATATATATATATATATATATATATATATATATATAAAGAGGTAGAGATTTAGTTATGTATCTATATATATTATAACATGTATGCCTAAGCTCTATATATATCTATCTAGATATATAATCATAACATAGAGGGGAAAAAAGGGTTAGGTTACATGACAGTGTATACTAAGTTAGGGCGTGCGTGTGTCCTTGTACAGGGTATAGCTTAGCATTGAAAGGTTAAATCCGGTTTTAGTTCAGCATTTACATACAAAATCTGAAAATAAGCTAACATTTAAACCAGTGCAATATTAACATAATGCAATTTCAAAATTTAGGAGTTTGAAACATCACAACTAATCTCAATGCTCCCAATACATCCTAACATGATAGAAATGAAACCCTAACATACTATCCATACATTTATCTACGCATACAGTTCAGTATTACGTGTTAAATCTGAAATTGAACTAAGCATTGGAAACCAATGTGAAAATGTTAACATGTATTCAGTTTTCAGGATCTTGGAGAAATTTGAACATCAAAACCAACAAAATGTTTATCACAACCTAACATGTAAGAATATGAAACCTAACATTATATCCCTACATATAACAATGTACACAGCTCTAAATATTACATAAAAATGGAACAACAAATTGAACTAACATTTGGAATCTCGTATCAAGGGTTAATATGCACACAGTCTCAGATTGGACAAATTCAAACACAAAACTCAACTAATTTTTTTTTGAATTGAAACCCTACGTATAACATACATGTGCAGTGATGTAAACATAACTAATAACATGAAATTTATATTTAAATTACGAATTTAAGCTGGAAAAAGTAGAGAACCAGAAATATTGGGGTTTAGAAATTAACATCAACAACATATTAATATTTATTTAGATAGGTTGGAAATCAAGCGTAGCATGTATATGTATCAGGCAAAGTGTTTGTGTCCACTATATCTATATCCTCATGTCCCAATATAAAAACTAAATTCTATATCAAGAGCAGCATTTAGATTTCTACCAAGATTGCAAAGTAGGTGATTGATGTAATCAAGATAGTTTTATTATTATTATTTAATACAAGAATAATAGCAAGAAAGAAATAGCGATAAAATCTGTTTTGCTTATCTGTTTAAAGAAGAACCATTTTGAAACCGAGAGCTAAATTATCAATCCAAGATAAAGTCTAGCAAAATCATCGATTCATTGTATTAAGAAAAAATTTATGGTAAGAAGTTACACAAGGTTTATAAAAACAGCTAAAGTTACCCCTAAGTTAAATAATGAAAAGCAAAACAAAACAAATAATAATTCTTTTTTTTTTGAAGGACTGCAACAAAAGTAGAGAAAATATATTCGAAAATATTTAAGGTACAATCTGATAATCATATGCGTCTATCCAAAATCATGATACTCTAAATCCTCGTCATACTAGTAAGCAAGGCTACGATAATCACAGAGTCCTTGACTTATGCACATACCTCTAGATCATGGTATTTAACATTTTCGCGGTGTCGCTAGCTTGGCTGCGAAAACCTTAAATTCCCACACCCGAGAAATATATCCAAGTCAGACTATATGTTCTCACCATGCTGACTGATGTGACTGTAGAAGACTAGATTTCCATAACTTAGATGACCTAGCCCATATAATTTCATCTTGACAAAAATTAAATTAAATCAACAATGAATTCCCAAAAATCAAATCAAATTTATCAACGAATATCAAAATTCAAAAATGAACAAAAATCCATCAAAATACAAACTCGGATGCTACAGCTAACATCAAGATTCAAAATTTAACAATCTTTCATCAAAATCAATAAATACAAACTCAAATTCAACAATAATCCATCAAATTCAAATTTAACAACAGAAAGTGAAGATAAATCAAATCAAGGGGAGAAGAGTTTTCAAATCGAAGTTAAATAAGATTCTCTAGGGTCGTCCCAGGAATCTCTCAAGGGATCCTAACTGTGATTGAGTACCTTCAAAATATATATCCTATTCCTACTGCAGGCTGTAGTGGTACTCTAGTTCGATTACCACTACATAAACTCGACCTGCATGGGCCACCACTAAAAACGTGTCACGACCCGCACCTTAGAGTAAGGGCACGAGAACGTAACAACGCCCAGCCTACGTCGCAGTGTCGGCGGTAGAACGCTGTCCTAGGTCTCAATGCATCTAACAGTATAAGACTAAACAGTTTACACTCCCCGAATGGGGGTGACATAGCAGAATGTAAACTCAATCACAACTAAGAAAGAAGAAGTACGATAAGATATAAAACTCAAATAAAATACAGAAGATCAGAAGAATCTAAGTGTCTAAGATACACAAATCCAGAATACATCTCAAATCTCAAATACAGTAATCCGTAAGTAAATACAACTCAAGACAACTGAAAATAAACCATAAGAAAACCCTAGCTATCTATGCAACCTCTACTGTCTCCTCTAGGCTAGCAGCAACCTCCAGGCTATCTGTAAAATTTATCAACAGGTCCAGTCAGGACTGGAGCGAGCACAGTATATCTCAACAGATCATAGCAGGTTAGAAAATATAATCATGCAGTAAAGTAAAATACAGGATCTGAAGAAAATATAGTATGTAAACAGAGAAAGAGAACTGTAATTGAAATATCTACTATAAGTAGAGAGCTAACAGTGGCTAGTGAGTCAGAGTACAATATAAACATGTGAATGACATAGGAGATTCTGGAAACTATACTATGGAGTGATTCTGGGAACTACACTACTTGGATATTATTCACATGTCTACTTCTACTCCCCCGTACCCCCAATCAATACACAAGGATCCAACCAGGTTATGTTATGATTCCATGCAAAGGCCCACAAGGGGTGATACATGGATAGCCCATAAATGGGTGATTCTAGAAATACCCACAATTGGGGTGATTCTGGGAATGCCCATAAATGGGTGATTCTGGGAAGACTCTGTGATCATGAGAGTACATGTCACAAGTGATCGAAGAATCGTGAAGTATAGTGATACACCATGTAAGTGAAACGCACAGAACATGTAGTATACGATGCTCCCTGAGGGGATAACATCTCAAGAATGGATCCATATAGTACTAATCCGTGTTACCAATGTGACAGCATCAAGTAAAGTAATTTAAAGCAGGAAAATAATTCTAACAGGATATGAAATGATCAGAGAATGTACTCGCCTGATAACCTGAACAACTGATAGGTATAGGGGTCCAACTGAAGCCACAGAGTCCTATTTAAAGCAACACAGGTTACAAGGTGTTCAAGTTGTAATAAATAAATCTCTACAAACAATCTATTTTATTCTAGGTTCTTCTAAGTCAAAACACTCTAGGTCAACTCCGGTCAATAATCTAGTCAAACTAGGTCAAGTGTTGACTTATAGTTGACTTTGGGTCAACTGGTCAACTCTGGTCAATAGGGTAAATTCTAGTCTAATTATTAAAGAATAAGGTGTACTTCGTTATTCGAACGTCGAAACTTACGACACGTAAATCGAGATAAGAAGATCAATGGTAAGGTTGATAATCTTATTATAGTGATCCACGTGTTCATCTTGTCAATTTCAGCGATGTGAGATCACTGGAATTGACTGATCTCAGTTTTGTTGTACTAATCCCGAAATACGAACATTATAAGAATTAATTATTAATAAATTATAAAAAGGTTAAACTCAGAGAAACTATCAACAAATATTGTCGGACGATGAAATAAACATCGCCAACGTGTCCAGAATGGTCAAATTAGCTAGGATAGCCTATCCATCGGTCCAATTTGGACACAAGGGTAAAAAGGTAATTTCGGGTCAAAACGGTGTCCGTGTCGGAGCCGTTTTACACCGAAAAATGTACAAGAAAACAAGTCTACAAAATATAACAAATTATATGTCAACGAAACCAGAATGATGATACGAACCCAAGGGTATATCCAGAATTGGATTCCGTTGACCCGATCTCAATTTGCTCCGTTGACCAGAACTTGGAATTCTGGTTTGCACGGAAATGCGTGCCGAAGTCAATGTTCCTAAAACTCAGCAAACTATATGTCAACGAGTCCAGAATGACGATACAAACTCAACGGTATATCCGGAATTGGATTTCGATGAGCCGATCTCAAAATGACCCGTTGACCCGAATATTGGTATCCGACTTGCACCGAAATGCGTGTCGGATCCAATGTCCACCAAAACCTAGCAAATTATATGTCAACGAGTCCAGAATGACGATACGAACTCAACAGTATATCCGGAATTGGATTCCGATGAGCCGGCGTCAAAAAGTCCCGTTGACCCAGAATATGGGACCCACTTTGCACCGAAAAACGTGTCAGGACCCACGTTCTCCAAATCTAACAAATTTTATATGAAAACATACCAGAACGATGCCGCGAGTCTAATGGTGGTGTCAGAAATAAAATCTGGAGTCCCGTGTTCAAAAATAGAATTTTACAAGTTGGAAATTACGAATTTGGACGGCCAACTTTGGCGTCGAATTCAACCAATCAAACAAGTTCACAATGAAACGAAACTGGAGGGGTAGTAAGAGGGTTATACCAGCTTCGCACAGGAACTGGTAGCACGCCAATAGGAGCTACGATGGAGGAGATAAAAGCTGACGAAGTTGACCCAGCGAAACTGTCCAAATTTAATACGATTTAAACGGTCAACTTGGTGGCCGGTTTTGATGTATCAAACGATAAAATTAACGGACGAAAATTGACAGGGGTGAAGGTGGATATACCTAGATTGTGACGGAGCGAAGAAATCGTCGATCCAACGGTCGGATTTCCAAAAAAATGTGCACGAAGTTGCTGCGACGGGACGCCAAAATGAACTTGATTCCGTGCACGTCACGACGGGACTTCGTGCAAAACGTACGAATCGCCTCGACGGCGCATCCCGGAGGACGGTGGCCGTCAGGGGGCTGCTCGCCGGAGTGGGGCGCACAGCCAAGAGGGCCACGGCGGCCGTGCGGCTGCGCGGCAGCGCACGACGGCGGCCCGCGCGCGCGCACATGCGCGCCTGCAAGTGCAGCTGCTGCTGCTGGCCGGCTCGCGCGGCCTGGCCGGCGACGGCGACGGCTGTCTGGCCTGGCCCGACGAGGCAGGGGCAGCGCGGTAAAGGGCTGGTGGTAGCCGAGGAGTGGTGGTGATGGCTTAGTTGTTGATGGTGGTGGAGTCGGGTTGTGTAGGTTAAGGTGGAGGTAGAGATGATATTGAAGAGGAGGAGGAGAGGTGGCACGGTGGAGGTCGGCCGACGTGCTCGGCCATGGGTGGCCGGAGCCACGGCGAGGGGGGGTGGTCGGTCCAGTGGGAGGTCGGGTGTGTGTTGATGTTGGAGTTGGGTTGAAGTTGCTGCTGTTGTTGTATTGTTTTTGTTTGGAAAAAAACAATAGAAAGGAAGAGAGAGAAGTGAGAGTAATGAATAATTAATGAGAGAAAGGAGAGAGAGAGATTTAGAAGTTAGGGCCGGCCAACCTTGCTGTGAGTGAAAGTGAGGGAAATAGGTGGTGAGGATTTAATTAGGTTATCCAATGGCTAGGATAGAATATAGGGAAAAACAGGTAATTCCAATAGGGATTTAATTCAACATAAATCTCTATTAAATATAGAAAAATAGGTAGAAGAGTACTTGATATTTTTGGGCAAGAAAATATGAGGGTGTTATGATGGAGAGTAACATGGAGCTGGGCTGGACTCGGTGGAGCCGGATCGGGTCAAAATCAGACATTACGCAATAATCGAATTAAAATTAGGCGTCGATGATCATGGATAAATAAGTAGCACACGGGGATTCTAATAAATGGGACACAAGTGTCGGACAGGTAGTAGGCTCAATGTGGGCCATGTCCATAATTGGGGCTGACAGGCTTTGGTCGACAGGGTACCCACAAATCAAGTTGGAAAATAAATGTGACACCGTGGGGTGAAATAAAATCGTGTCACATGTCAGGAAAGTTGTATAAAGCAAATAGAGCACAAAATGGCGTGTCTGAGTGGGACACGAAGGTCATGGGTGACGAGCGTCTCGAGTAGATCATGCATAATAAGTTGGTTTAAAGAAACTGACTAGTCTTGCGCTCCCAAATTAAAAGTCACGGTAACGTGCTAATAATGATCAAGGAAAAGAGTGGGAAAAAATAATTAATAATCAAATGGTCTAATTCGACCCGAAGTTCTACGAAGCAAAAAGAGCACAAGAGAACAAGTTTGAGTGGGACACTATATACAATCATGAAGGTAATCTTGTCCACTCCAAAACTCGTGAAGAAGATTTCCAGAGTTGAACATCCCTGACACTCCAAATATCAAAGGCACGGAAATGCACACTTAGGAAAAATAACAGAATAAATTATTTATCGAAACCAATCAATCAGAAAATAAAATAAAATGAAAAAAATCAACTCGAAATTCAGGGTGCTCACATATATATATATATATATATATATATATATATATATATATATATATATATATATATATATATATATAGAAATGCACACTTAGGAAAAATAACAGAATAAATTATTTATCGAAACCAATCAATCAGAAAATAAAATAAAATAAAAAAAATCAACTCGAAATTCAGGGTGCTCACATATATATATATATATATATATATATATATATATATATATATATATATATATATATATATATATATATATATATATATATATACACATATATATACATATATATATATATACATATATATATATATATATACATATATATATATATATATATATATATATATATATATATATATATATATATGTTAGTATTATTTTGTCATTTAGTTCCGTATGCATATATTTTATAGCAATTGTTATATATATATACATTTTTAGCATAAAAGTATGATTTTTGCATATAAATATAAAAGGAATAACTATATTCTTAATATTGTAACTCAATTAATATATATACGTATATACTATTGCTATTTTCGAAAACCTGGTCGTTAAAAAATATACTTTATATATTTTATATTTTATCGACTCAAGTTTGGCGTATTTTTTGGTTAATCTGAGATTTATGTATCCACTTTGGCAACGACCAAAATAGTGGAATGAGCCGTTAGCGAAACGCAAATGCTAATGGGTATTTCCGTACGTCGAGGCGTAAGCTATTAGCAACGTGTGACTGCGTGACCAAGTCTGAGTCTCTATTGTCCCTATCCTGCGACTTTATTTTATTTTGGACTTGTAGAACTTGCTACTTGGATGCTATATTTTAGGTGCAGGGAACTCGTGCCTTCGGACTGGATCGTTCCTGGCTTAGAAGATCGCTGCAGCGTAGTTTATGATCTTTATTTTATTCTTTTTTTATGTAAATATGTTGAAAGGACATAAGCCTATTTTTTCTTTTCTTTTTCTAAGCCCTGTATTGCATAGCTTAGGAGTAGCGTAGCCTTTTTTGTATTTATGTGTTATGTTGATGATATCGTACGTTAGTTTAGCTACAAATGAAATCAGAAACATTATTTTTCTAAAATAAACTAAAAGGTTTTCTCGCATAAATTAGAACGCATTAAAAATACATGTTTTTTATTTATATTAACAATCTCGCGTTTTATCATTAAATGAATATATATATATATATATATATATATATATATATATATATATATATATATATATATATATATATATATATATATATATATAATACGAGGATTTTCAAATAAATTAGGATGTCTACTCCTTCCAAAATAAATACAATTGGATTCTTTATACAAATTTACAAATAGTATAAAGCAGCATTAGAGTTGATTGTAGTACCCTATCCCTCTATCGTGTTCCGTCCATGGGGTGCACGAGAAAGGAATACTGTCGCTATCGATTCAGTCGAGATCGATAGGTCAAAATCGGCTGAATCGGTCGAACGAGAACGATTGAATTAAGATTCTTTTCTCGTTATGGAAAGGCTTCTTCGGAATCAATTCCCACATTCAACGGGTTGCGCCTCAAGATTGGATCTACGGCTGAGTCGGGAGAGACCTCTCGTTGCTCTGGTTTTCATGTCGCACTTGCTTTGGCTTTGGCTTTGGTTTTCGTAAGTGCGTTTTCGTGAATGTTTTCGATGAGTTTTTATGGCTTGCGTTTTCAAACTTCGCATTCGTATCAAAACTTCTTGAATAACACAATGTTCTAATCAGTTGCTTATACAATTTTAGGTGATCGCGTAAGCGATGTCAGCACAGCCAAACAAGCCCTCGCCTGAAGCAAAGTCTAAGGTGAGTGGCTGGCCGCCTTCGCCTCGACCCTCTGTTTCAAAATCAAATATGAAACACAAAAAAAATGCTTGTCAACATAGTATAGAATCAAAAAAATCATGGCACGATTCTTCACGACACCCTTGCTATCGAACTGCCTTACGCAAAAGCTGATGCATGTTTTCTCATGCCCCTTTTACTTAGCCTATGCAAACAAAAGAATGAATCGATTAACATTTATCGCAACGATATGGCTAAAGTGAACAAATTGACTAAGTTCAAAGAAAGGCTAAGTTTCGCACCTAAAGGAAAAATGATAAGGTTCTAGAAAAGAGAGAGCATTTTTCAAGACCCTGCAAAAACGGTCATTGGACAACTTGTCGGCAAGGTGTAGTTTCCTCGAACGGTTACCTAGGCCAAGAAACCGATTCAGCCTGGGAGGAACGAATATAGCAAGCGCCAGCCTTGAATCGGCATGGGTGATTCGAGAACTTTCGTATATGGCTCGCTACCCGCCGCGAAAGGGTCACCGTCTAACCCAGTTATAGTCCATGATGGCTTGACATTTCTAGTGACCTTCCTTCACACCCTTTCATTGCTTAACTAATGCATGGGATGAATATGATATGCTTGCCTCAAAATATGTTAACATGCAAATCGAACATGATGGTTAGAAAGATAGCTAACATGTTTTATAAAATTGCTTGAACCAAATGCAGAGCTTGGGTTTAATTAGCCACTCGCTAGTACATGTGATCGTACCGACCCTTGCTCTTTGTGGGTGTCGGGAACCAGGAGGAACGTGCCATAGCTAGGCGACATTTTGTACTTTTGAAGCTTCGATCGCGAGTCGAAGACCCCGCTGCTGAACTTTTGAAGACTCTCCGCAAGCCAAAGAAACATGTCTCTGCGTCCCTCCAACCTAGGTGGCTGGAATACTTTTGTTGTAATCGAGGGATGTATGTATGGAACATCTATCTCATCGGCGCTCCTTTCTTCAATTTGTCTGCGCTCACTCTCTTAGATGCTGTGTTTCAAATTACCTTATGACTATGCCTTGTACGATCGTAAATTAGGTTTGTACGACATCATGCCCGGGGGACGACTATCGATTATACAGAATCAGGCATGACATAATGGTATCAGAGCACAGCTTTACGTCATTGGCCTCCAGTGTTGAGTTTCTTGTCTCGAACCGTTGACCTTGTATCGATGAGTTGAGTTGTTCCATACGCTGAACCCAGGACATTTTCTGAAACTAACGAGAGTTGCCTTTCTTTTTTTTGCAGTTGCAGGACTTTGGGCAAAGGACGAGGCGAGTGCTTCCAGCGGCTCGAATAGTTTCAGGCCCGAGCATTCCCTCAACCCTACGGGGATGGCGCCTACCGTAGCCAGATCCTCCGGCGACCCGATGCAACAGATGTTGCAGATGCTCGAAATGCAGCAACGCTAAAATGAGCTCCATCGTCAGCAGGTGGAGGCTCGTCAGATCGGTTTGAGAATTGATTCGAGGCTCAATTCTGCAGCAGCAGTAGTTAAATATACTTCAATAAATAGTCCAATCGGTCGTGGCCAACAACAATTCTATGATGGCGCCTGCCGTGATCGAGTCTGCGGTTCGATCCAATGAAGCGGAACCGGAGGTACCCGTGCTCTCACCTGCGACATCGAGACGTTCTAAGTTCGATGTGTCAAAATTCACAAAAACTGTCGTACTTCCTTCAATGGTAGAGAAGATCCCTCCTTGGCGATCGACTGGTTAGAGAAGCTGGAAGACAAATTCAAATTCTGGGTGTCAAAGATTCAAAGAAAGTCGCGTGTGCTTAAATCCTACTTCGATTAAATGCGTATGATTGGTAGGCCATGCAAAAATGGGAAATTTGACGTGAAGACGAGACTAGCGGCAATCTCATAGGCTACATTCAGAAAAGCATTCGAGATTGAATATCTTTCTGCAGCCGTGCGACCGAAAAAACGAATTTATGCAGTTGAGGCAAGGAAGTATGATGGTCCGACAGTACGTGGCTAAATTCAACAAAATGGCCAAATTTGCTGGAGCATATCTGCCTACAACTGAAAGTCGAGCTCGACGATTCGAAGTGGGCCTGCATCCCTCTATTGCTGTCCATGTTTCGGTGCCTAAATATAAAACCATGGGCGAGGAACTCAACCATGCTCACCGCCTGGAGTCTCAGTATCCTTCTGCCACTATTAGCGATGTTCATTTTAATAACAAACGTCATAGTAATGTAGGAGGCAACAATGCGCACAAGCGTCAAAATCGAGGCAACGGAGGCGACAAACCGGGAATGGACCGAGTAATCTATGATCACTACCACAAGGAGGGGCACATGTCAAACGAATGTCGAATGAAGAGTGGAGCATGTTTCGTGTGTGGCCGAACGGACCATATTATACGCAACTGTCCGGAGAAGCCGAACCAGCGCCCCCAGCAACACCAACAAAACCAAAGCTAAGCACCTCGTGCTCCACAGACCGTACAACAAAATGCCCAAGACCATCGCCCCAATGCCCAGGGCCGTATCTACGCTATGATCCGAGATAAGGCATTGGTATCTGACACGGTCGTGACAGGTATATTGCTTTTCAATAACAAAACCTGCTCGTGTATTGTTTGATTCAGGTGCCATGCATAGCTTTATATCGACAGATTTTGTCGCCGAGCACAAATTTCTTATGACACCGCTAGGCCTTGATCTTAGTGTTATCCTACCGTCAGGTACGCCACTACTTGAAAATTTAGTCTGTGGAGACGAAATCATCTGTATAGGTTGTCAAAAGGTCAGTCTTGATGTGATAGTTCTAGATATTAAGGACTATGACATCATTCTGGGGATAGATTGGCTCGGTCCGTGCAATGCTACCATCGAATGTGCCGAAAAGATGGTCACCTTTCGTATACCTAGAGTGCCTGAATTCTGTTATTCATGTGGTGAGGCATCGCCGACCTGTATGGTGATCTCAGTAATATATGCTCGACGGATGCTGTATTCCGGATGCGAAGGCTATCTAGCGTCCATTCGAGACATACGACAGGATGGTGTAAACACTGGTCAGACCGACGTTGTGGCAGAATTCCCACATTTGTTTTCGGACGAGCTGCCCGACATGTCACATGATCGAGAAATCGAGTTCACCATTGATACATTTCCCGATACCAGGCCGATCTCTAAAGCCCTGTACAGAATGGCCCCTGCAGAGCTTAAGGAACTCAAAGTACAGTTGTAAGAGTTGCTCGATAAGGAATTCTTACGACCTAGCATCTCACCATGGAGAGCACCCGTATTGTTCGTCAAGAAAAAGGATGGATCCATGCATCTTTGTATAAATTAGCGCGAGATAAATAAAGCCACCGTCCGGAACAAATATCTACTGCCCTGCATAGACGATCCATTTGATCAGCTGCAAGGAGCTGTTATTTTGTCTAAAATTGATCTTCGCTCAGGTTACCATCAACTCAAGATCAAGCCGGACGATGTACCGAAGTCCGCCTTTCGCACTCGATATGACTATTACGAATTCCTGGTAATGCCTTTCGGCCTAACGAATGCTCCAGCTACCTTCATGGATTTAATGAATTGGGTATTCCAACCATTCCTCGACAAGTTCATAGTAGTCTTTATCGACGATATACTCGTCTACTCAAAGGATAAGCGACAATATACTGAGCATCTACGGACCGTCCTTCAAACTCTTCGAAAAAATTAGTTGTATACGAAGCGGAGTAAATGTAAATTTTGGTTGAGCAGCGTCGCATTCCTCGGGCACATCATTTCATCTGAAGGTATTGTTGTCGATCCAAAGAAAGTTGAAGCCGTTGTCGATTGGAAATGGCCAGCATCAGTCGGAGAGATTCGAAGTCTCCTTGGCTTAGCAGGATACTACTGGCGCTTCGTAAAAGACTTCACGAAGATCGCATCACCTCTGACTTGCCTCACCCAGAAAGGAGTCGTATTTGAATGGTCAGACGACTGTGAAGCTTCCTTCCAGGAATTAAAGCAACGGCTCATCTCGGCCCCGATACTCGCACTTCCCAGATATTCAGCGATGCCTCCGGTCAGGTCTTGGGGTGTGTGCTAATACAGCGGAACAAGGTGATATCTTTTGCTTTCCGACAGCTAAAGCCGCACGAGAAGAACTACCCTACTCATGACCTGGAGTTAGCGGTAATTGTGTTCGCGTTGAAATTATGGCGTCACTATCTCTATGGTATGGCATGCACAATCTATACGGATCACAAGAGCCTCAAGTATCTATTCATGCAGAAGGAACTGAACTTACGGCAAAAGCGTTGGCTTGAACTGATCAAGGATTACGACTTGACTATTGACTATATGCCAGGAAAGGAAAATATTATGGCAGACGCTCTGAGTCAGAAGTATATTGCCTTGCTATCCATAGATCGTAGATTGCTACGTGACCTATAAGAGATGGGCATCGAACTCCGAGTCCGATTCAGGGATGTGCAGTTGGCTCAGTCGCAGTTAGAGCCGAGCTTGCGAGAAAAGATCAAGACCACTCAGAAGGACGATCCATAACTGAAGAAAATACGGAAGCTAATCTCGACGGGTAGGACGACCGACTTTGTGGATGATGAAACCAGTGTGCTTCTATTGAAGGGTAGACTATGCGTTCCGGATAATTCAGAACTTAGAAAGGAGATATTATCGGAGGTGCACTATACAAAATACACCTTGCATCCAGGCAGCACTAAGATGTACAAGGACCTCCGCACGAACTTCTGGTGGCACGGAATGAAAAGGGATGTGGCACTCTGTTTGTAAAAACAAAAGTTTGATTTCTACAAACTAAGAAAGAAAAAAAGTACAAGAGTACAATTAGTTTCTGGGAAAGTAAAACTATAGGAATCTGATCAGAAGACGATCACTTTATCCCTTAGACGATGTGATATCGAAGACACGAGCCTCTGGAGAATACAGCAACACTTTATCAGTAGATTATGATTATTAGTGATGCTTTAGAACTGATTTGAAACTCTATTTATAGAGTTTTGAAATAGCTGTTTTCTGAGTTGTGCGCACTTCAGGTTGTGCGCCTTCTATCCAATTGTGCGAATGGTTACTTGAACTGTTGGGGATGTGTAACATCGTTTGAGTAAGATACGCGTGGTCGTAGACAGTGTAGTGGATACGTTCTTCGAGATTAGTGGCATGTGTGCCACATCATCCTACTTCTTGACATAAAATTTGGTCAAGTGGTGCCAACTAGCCAGGTTGCGTGCGAGAGCAACTCAACAACAGACGCCTATGATTGAGTCTTTTGTACTGTATTGATTAATTCATACGCCACTTGACAACTTGTGTGGGTCAGCTGTCAGCATTAATTATATGCTGACAAAATCTTCTCGAGTGCCACATTGTGCAGGATTCGAATGGATATTCTTCCATTTTTGTGCTGTCAGAGCTGTCATTAATGATAAAAACTGTTACAACATCTCGAGGAGACTTGCCACGTGGCATCGCACACCTTGGCTTTGGTGCAACCTGATACTATTGCAACCTAATTCTGGCGCAACCTAATGATCTGGCGCCACTTGATGATGGCGCACTTTAATGAGTGGTGCCCCTTGATTTTAAACTTCCATAAGACCCCCTTAAAAGTTTTCAAAGTTTGAAAGATTTCAAAATTTTGAAATACTTTGAATTAGAGGAACTTAATACGGGTTGCGCCAGCCAACTGTTCAACAGATTCCGAATTTTTAAGCGCCAGTTGCGCAACAGTTTCGAAAGGACTTTTTAGGCTATAAATAGCCGTCCAAAGAGAACTTTTAACTTTTTATCGAAAGTTAATTCTCTTAAACTCTTTCATCTTCTTCTTCTAAACTCTCGAAGATCTTCCGACGATCGTCAATGGCCCCAAAGAAGTCTGGTACAGCCAACGGAAAGGCCATTGCTGGGCCTTCGTCTAGTGCACCGCCAATGAGAGAGTCTCAATATGCGCCACCGTCATCAAGAACTGAGAGAGCCAACCCGACACTCGAAGGTGATTCTTCGAGAATGGACTGAATATCGACTGGATTGGTTAACTCTTTTTAGGGTTTTGGTTGATTCACGTATTTCATAATGTACGCTACCTCTTTTTAGAGTGTAAGCATGCTTCACAACTTGTGTCTTCTCTGTTTAGAGTTTGGTTGCTATTCACACATTGTTCATTTTTACGAACTGTGTTGTGCGAGTTTTAAATTTGTGCTTTTTGATTTTGTGCGAATGCGCATATCAAAGTGGTGCAACTTGAAATCACGCGTAATACAGATGTCGCGCAATGCAGATACTGCACAACCAGATGTTTTGCAACACAGATACCGCACAACCAGATGTCGTGCAACATAGATGTCGTACAACCTATGATTTTGTGTGTTCTGTTTTATAGAATAAAACTCTTTTGAGACTAACTTTTATTTGTTCTTCTTATTTTTGCAGTTGATCTTAGAGAAGACCCTGATGCTAAGAAATATGCTTCAGCTTTCAATGTACCAGAATATAAAAAAGACTTATCTTATGTCTCATACCCACAACATGCTGCATCTGAATCCAGAAGGGCCATACTCACTACTCAAGAAAGTAACACTTTGTTATGTCTGATGAATGGTGAACCTTTGAAAAGTATAGACAATGTGGTTCATAAGAAACTGACCTACTTATTTGGAGATGCAGTCAAGAAGACGTCTCAACCAAAGACCAAGAAAGAAGAAAGGATTTATCAATGTAAGGACAAAATTATGTATCTCACTGAGATGTCAAGACACTTGTCCTTATCCCGATATGAATTCTCCAGTCACCCTCGACAGATCGTATGGGACATGACTCCGATTCAGTAAGCCAGAGTCGAAAAAATATGTTACAAGTTAGGTCCGCAGAGCAAGGACCTATTTTACAGTACTTCTGACAGGTACAACTCTCATCTAAGGGGTTTGAAGTCGAGTTGTATACCTCCAGAAGATTCATCGATACTTCTTCCCGTCAGGGTGCCCATCTTTGCGAACACATTTGCTAAAGCTGAAGGAAGATACCCAGATGAGGCCATGCATTTGACAGGCCTAGTGAACCCTGACATGAAACGTTGGAGCAGCTTAGTGATTTGGATTCTGGATCAGTTCAAGGACAAACTCCTTGAACTAGAACTTTATGAGGCCATCTGGACTACTGTTCACGGCTTTTGCCTAAATGCTCATATATTCTTGGCTCTGATTGAAAGATACAACGACAGAACCGGTACTTTCATGATCCCTCAAAGAAAAATTGGTTTTGCACTTCATGAGATGAAATATCTCTCACATCTTCCAATGGGTAACAACCCATATGAAGAATATGTGTCCACTAATGAGGACCTGGATATTCTTTCTGCAGAAAACCCTCAGATGGTGGTTGTATTTGAGGAGCTTCTGTGCCATTATAAGATATAATCCCTTTATTACAAAAGCGCTTCCACAGGGACTTGTTATACAACCAAGTGGTTGCCGTATTTGTTTTTAGGCCATATCTTTGAAGACAAGATAATCGAGAGTCAGGCTTGCGATCCTTGCTTCTTCCAACTGTTCAGCCGTAGCGACATAGAAAAACTGATGGAAAAGTCCAAGCATACCGATAACATCTTGGATGTGGACTGGCACCCCTTTAAGGCTGGTGCTACTATTGAGAGTTATCTCAGGCAGGGTTACAGACCCATGTCAAAGAAGTCCAATTGGCAGGTTTTCTTTCTTTGTGGCTGCGACAGTTTGTAGTTCCCGTGGCCAGTGCAGTCGATAGATTTCACCGAGGTGTATTATTTGCTGCTGTGCGTCTTGTATTTGGCCACAAGATGGACATTCTTTCAGCGATGACTTGTCGCCTGAACGCAGGACTACATTCTTTTGTTGATACTATACTGCACGATAAGGCTACTCGACTGGATTTTTCAGCACCGAAATGCCATATACTTATTTGTTTGGGTGGTTATTGCTACACCATCCCAGCTTGATGGACCCTGATATGGATGAAGTTGGAGGCAACTTTATCAGGCATTATTCCAATGCTCGATGGAACATAAACGTACTTTCAAAATGCAGAAGAGCTTTGAACTGAGGATCTGGATGGAGATTTCAATGTGTTCCTCCTCCTCCAGGATATGAGAATCTTCCTCCACAACTCATGGATTTAGAAGCGGCATCTCTCCGTCTGTCTCCGACTATTTTTGCATGGTTGAAGATAATCCGTCCGTCTCACATAGTATATCGATTTGAAGAAGAGTGTTTTCTAGAACCATATTTGCCAAGTCGATTCGCTCGACAATTTGGCTATGACCAGCTGCATGTGGGGAATGCCACTACTTGCCTTCAGGCCAAGGGTTTCTTGATTAATGGTGCTAGGGCTTGGAGATATTATAATGCCAGAGGCACCAAGGCTATATTTTCTATGCCCCATAATCTTGCTTAGGGTCCGTGTATGTTATACACATACGCGAATTTCTGTACTTCGGCAAACACTTTTGCCGAAAACTTTTATCTGGCCCACAGCTTTGCCAGTGATAAGCGGTCAAAGGCTGGAGTTCGTACTGCACAATTGTTCAGGGATGCAGAAGATCGAGACCCTGCCGATGAACCTCTGGAGGCTTCCCTTTTAGGCTTCCTAGATGAAGTAAATGATCCGTTGGACGTATCATTAAAAGTATAAAAGAAAAAGTCTTCTGCCAAGGGGCTTAAGAAAAGGAAGACTGGAGATTCATCTCCTCCTTCACATCATGATGATCTTCTTTCTTCCCCTAAGGCTCCGGGGAAGAAAAAGACGAAGACCACTTTGGTCATTAGTGAATAGCCTACTACTAGGACAACTCGGTCCCAGTCGAAGCAGATGCATACTGGGGCCTCCCTTGGGGAGGAAGAAATAACTCCTTCGGCTCCAAAATAGAGTGGAGTCTCCCGAAAAGAAGTGCCCAGAATGCAAGATGACCTTGATGAGGTCGAAAAGGAACCTGTAGCACCTCTGCTACGGAAGGCCAGAAGAAAATTACTGGTGACTCGAGCAGAACGTCAAACAATTAACGCTTCCTCCCTCCCAAAGGAATTTGATATATCATTATCCTCGCAGAAGGATCTACAAGTATTTTGTAGAATATTTCATATTTTTTTGGTTTTTTGGAATGCTTTAAAAAAATTTAAAACTTATAGATTTCTTCTTTAACGGCATACCGCCAGTATACCAGTGTATACCGACGGCATACCGTCCAGACAGATTTTTTCACATTTTAGATATTTTTGATTTCAGATATTTTTCGTGAATAGTGTTTTTGATATTTTCGTGAATAGTGTTTGGATATTTTGATGAATAATATTTAGATATTTTGGTGAATAGTGTAGATGTACCCTATTACCCATTGGATATTTGGTTTTGTTTGGACGGCCATGATTGATCTAGAATTTGACATGGATCACCATCCGACGGCTAAGATTAATTCTCCCTTCTATATATACACTTTCACTTTCTCACTCCTTCCTCTTTTCACACTTTCTTCCATCCCTCTTCACCTTTATTCCTCTTCCTCAAGAGCATAGAAGAGCTTGGCCTTGAGGCCTAGAGTGTGGTTTCGTGTCACGACCCGCACCCACTGTGAGGGTACGAGCACGTAACAACGCCCAGCTTACGCCGCAGTGTCGACGGTAGAACGCTGTCCTAGGTTACTATCTAATCAACAACTCAAGCAATTATATAATGTACTTGTCTAATCTCAACTCCGAATGGAGGACAAGTATAGATATAATGAATCTCAATCACAGTCTAAGAACGATAAGATATCACAAAAGATATAACTAAAGGCTGAATAACAGAAATAAAATCCAACAACTAAAAATATAATCTCAACAATCTCAACTTATATACAACTCCAGTTCTAAAATATGAAAGCTAAAATATGACAACTAGCTAAACTCCAGGTCACTCCTGAGTGTCGGGGCCATAGGTAGCTAAACCATCTCCTCAATAATATGTAGGACATGTGTCCTCAGGGCAATCATCTGTAAAATTTTTAACAGGTCCAGTCAGGACAAGAACGAGTACAACTCATCACGAAAATCCAAGTAAATGACAGGGAACTATAAAGCAGTTATAGACAGTTTTATTGATGAATATGGCAGTTTATATTTAGGTGATGGTATAGAGAAACAGTAAGATACAAGAAAAGTAAAGTAACTAAACAAGAGAAGAATGATGGCAATGAAGACTGTAAAATAAATTTAGCTGAACTAAAGTAACATAATGAGTCCAGGCAGTAAATATAAAACAAGTATAAACTGCTATAAATCCAGTACGGGATGAATCTAATACAAGATGAATCCAGTACCAAATGATTCTAGGTAGTGATCAAGAATCCAGGTGAGTCCAGCTATTCTAATAGTGTGTTTTAAAATACCGAGATCGACATGTAAACGGCTGTGGGTAATCAGGCACACCTCTCACTGATCAGGCGAGAGATGGCTATACTTCCAGTAGATTCTAGTTAGAGATTCCAAATTTGGGGTATGTCTACATGTCTTACTCAATATTTCCCCGCCCCGCAATACAAATGAATCCAGAATTCGACACGAGAATCGAGATGAGTCCAGCCAAAATATAATGATTCCAGAAATAGATTCCGGAATGATTCCAGTGATTCCAGTAATAGAGGCCAGATAATATGGTGAGTGTGTCACATACATGAATCCAAAAATATCCATACGTGTGGTATCAGAGAATCACATAAAACTAAATAGAACTGAAATACAGTAACTGGCAAATAAATGAGAGAACTATCAGAGAATGTACTCGCCTGATACTCTGAAAAGAGTAGTGTAATGTCAGATGTCTGTACCAGAGTCATAATGTCCTAAATAGAACAGTACAGGTTATAAGGTGCTTAAAATAAGACAAATGAAGTCTATGATGCAATCTACATGAATTCTAGGTTAATCTAGGTCAAGGTCAACTCTAAGTCAAATATGGTCAACTGTCTAGGTCAAACTAGGTCCAGGTCAAAATTGGTCAACTCTGGGTCGACCCAAGTCAACTACAATAGTCAAACTAGATCAATACTAGTCTAGTCAAGTCTCACTAGGCCTACCCAAGCTTAGACTAGCAAGCACACATCAAAACTGGCTATACAAGCCAACAACACATATTGACTGGGCATTCATGCCATAAACATAAGCAAGAAGCCATAGGCTATAGGACATAGGCTAAATAACACCCATTAGTTACTATATATCTATATACACAATATTTATATAAACAATACGCAATATCTGTATTACATCACCACACAAGATTACATATATAAATTAATATAATGTCATACATATACAAATATACATATGATACAAGAATGTAGTTGTACATATATATATATATATATATATATATATATATATATATATATATATATATAGAGGGATAGGCATGTGTGTGTCAAATAGTGAAGTGAAGTGTCATGTGTGTGTAGACTGTGTGTAGGAATTCTGGAATCAGGGACAGTGTCATGGACATTGGGTGTGTGTGTGTATATGTATGGAAAACCTGGAATTAGTGATAGGAAAATCAGTGATAGGTTGAGGGTTTTTGTGTGTGTGTGCAATTTCAGAATATGTGTATGTGGACTGTGACAGATGTGTGTTTGTGTGAGTTGATTAGGAGATCAACTCACATGTTTCAGTTTTCCTGAAACCAGTGACAGGACTATAGGGTGTGTTTACATTGGTTTGAAGGTGTGTGTGTGTAGAGGGCATAGGAAATCAGTGTGTTGACAGGAATTAAACCCAGTGTTGTGACATATCATAATGTGTGTGTGAGTTAACATGGTGGCATGGCAACCTAGGACAGAACATTAAGGTAGAGGATTGGTTGATAGGGGGTCTGAACATGTAGAATAAGGACTGACATGTGTGCAGTGGGTGCAATGAAACAAGAGATGCAGGACCAATTATCTGATGTATAATCACCTGTAGGAGGAAATGCAGGAATCCTCAGTATATATCTGATATCAAGCCAACATGTATGTAGGCTGTGTCAAACATATCTGAAATTCTCCTAATTGATCTATTTGCAGGTCATGCTAACATGTGCATGATATCTAAATAGGAATGCAGTGAAGAAGCTCTCAGTACTCTCTAGACTGGACATCAAAATGGAAAGGGGGTGCATCAAAAGGAATTAGTTGGCCAAATTATTAGGAAGGATGGATATACCAACGTACAGTACAGGTACATGATACTCAATTATCTGTGATCTAATGGCTACTTGCTGCCCATACATGGAAGGACATGAAACGAGCAGTGGATACATATCTGGACAGTAATCCATCTATAGGGCAGGGCATTAGATGGAAGTACATCACATGGATGTGTGATCGAGCTTCAAGGACTGAACTAAATGGTTCAGGAGTAATGGAGAATATGATCTACAAAAGAATTGGACATGATGAAACTCTGAACTTAAAAATGTGTAAGGAGGTTGTCCTCTGATAAGACTGATACCTGAATGATATATATAGGTTAGAGCATTTCAATGCATAAGACTACTATTAATCTCTAAGCTAGGGACAAGACTTTATGATATAGGTCAAGATACTTAGCATATGGTGTCAAGAGAGAGTGTACAGGTGAGTGTCAATTGGTGTCCAGGGTGTCCAAGTGGTGTGGAGAGTGTCCAAGTGTCGAGAACACAAGTGCAATGGTTGACAGTGAGCAATTTCTCAAAACCCAAATTCAATAGCAATCCTATCCCACATTTAAGTGATGCAACACACGGGAATTGAATCTAACATGGCAATTGAGACAATAAAAATCAGTTTTGTGTGTCAATGACATTGTCTATGAGGGTGAGGGTGTATTACTGAAACAGTGTACAAAACTCAGGATGAAGTGACAGTTAGTGTTACATGGATATTGGGTGTGACAGTCTAAAAATTAGAGAGTGGGTAAACTAACATGGTATTTAAACATTACCAAACAGTAGGAAATCAGAAACAACTAATGAACTCAATTTTCAGCAAAAAACCCAATTTGAATTGAACCCACATGCCCAAATTCCATTCACCAGTCCAAAAGCCCAACACCAGCCACTAATCAATATTGTAGTAATAAATCACATATGTATATGAATCTACATGATAATTAACATCAAGGAAATCAGTTTAATTACACTTTAAAATTAGAAAAATGGGGAAACTGGACTGTGTATTAGTCGGATAGGAGAAATCCAATTTCGAATTCAAAAAATATGTTAAATATATAATTTAATGGTTGGTAAATCATCTAGCATACGTGTACGTATCATAGGGATGCATTCGTGTCCATAAAATAGGACACGAGGTGTCCAAGTGTCAATCGAAACAGTGTATCAGTCTCTGCACTGGCAGCCTCGTGCAACGAGGATACGGCCTCGTGCACGCGACACAGGGCACGACACGATTCGTGCTCGTGCCCACGTGTTCGCCACATATAGGGCTACACATGTATGCCCCTGTACCATGTCCAAGATACGTGTCGTGTCCGTGCCAAACGCGTATCAGATGCGTTCCAGCGCGCGCAATGACAGCTGGCGCGTGTCCCGTACGACCAGTACGGGGAGGATTTCTCCTCGCACACAAAACAAAGTGCTCCCAAATTTTGGGATCATGGTGGCAGTCACTGCCCCAACACTCACACAAAATTTGGTGTGTCCACGTGTCCTGTGTCGGAAGAAATAGACCCCGTGATGCAGGACACAGTGCACAGTGCACGGACAGCGTGTTCGTGTCCTCGTGTGGACACGACACGACTGAAAAATCAGGAAGAAAACACAGAAATCAATAAGCAACCCATAGATCTAGGATTCTATTCAAATAGATTTGCAAAATTTGTAAATCGAATCGGTTCGGGCATTTCGTCGAACACCTAGCTATTAGGTTTGATACGTGTCCGATACGGACACGTAACCTAATGAAAATGACACAAAATTCCTCCAGAAATTAGGGGACACCTATTCCTAAACCATCATGCAAAGAAATCACAAAAATAATGCAATTTAAAGGGTTTACCAATAGGTGCAAATTGCATAGAAAAGCTCTAAATGGAGGGTGTTCCTCTTGATGGCCAAATACTCCAAATTGATCCCAAACTGAAATATCCCTCCACCAACAGTCCATAAACTTCAATTAGAACCCAATGCAAATGACTAGGATGAAAAAGGAGATCAAATGAATAAAATAGGAATTTTTGGAAGGGAAAAACTTACCTTTCTTTTCTCCAAGTGTTGGAATGAGAAAAAGAGGCAAGCCCTAATGAACAAGTGTTTAAATAGGGTGGAGATCCCTATGTGGCTGTTCATAGGTTCAATAATTAGGGTTAGGGTTCACTAAATGGCCCATGGGCTTAAGTCATGATTAATTAAATAATTAAGCCATAAGTCATTTCATGAAATCACAAGCCATGACTTAAATTCACTAAACCAAATCCCCTCATTCTAAAACTATTCTCTAATGACTAAAATAGGTTAACTCGAGTTAGACTAGGGTTACCATAGCTAGGGTTAGCTTCTAGGCTAGTCCACTAGGTCTCAACAAGTCAAAGTCAAACTAGAATTCACCAATTCAACAAATCACCAAATAATTCAAATAAGTCAAAATGACCAAATTACCCCTAGGCCAAAAATGATAATTAAATCATCCTAATGACATGGTTAGGCTCTAGGTCATGCAGTCTCTCAGGTTTCACTAGCAGCACATCAAAATCATAAGTCATGACTTAAACCAGTTTTTAAATAGTTTAAAAATTATTAAAAATCACTAAAAATCATAACGCGAATCAAATATCAATAATTAATAATTAAAATTACAAAATTTCAAAATTACCCTCATCTAGAAAACTGGGTGTTATATTTCGTACCCCTCTTGGTGGAGTTAGGCTTGGTCGCTAGAGAACCTAGGCAAGTACATCTTGCTAAATTCATGAAAAATATTTTTTTTATTATTTTTGTTTTCTTTGGTATTAAATGCTTAGAATTGTTCTAAACTCATTTTGTTAAAAATGTTTTCCTTGTGATTCTCGTCTATATGCATGTTTCTAAATTTGGTTAGACCTAGGTCTTGATTTCTACTAAAATCCAATGTTGACTTAGTAGGAAAACTCTGTATCGAGAGTGATACTGGTGTTACCATCATAGATCTTGGTCACATATACTATATGAGGCCCTCACCTAGTTTGTATACCATGAATTTTGAGTTTGGTGGAAATCGGAGCCCGTTTCGGTATCCCAAGAACCTATTTTTGGAGTATTTTGAGGTATTGATTTATCAAACATTTTCATTTATGAAAACAAATACTTCCATGTTGTATAGAATTTAATTCTATGTGATTTTGACTTTTAAAAATCCGAATTTTGATTTAAAATAATATATTTATGACCGAAACAAATTTTGACAAAATCTGGGATTTTGTTGCAGCCTAGATAATCAGAATTCCGACGTAATTTTGATGTATACCATAGTATGTCGATTTTCTCAACAGAAACTTTTTAACTTTGGTCAGAATACCACCAATATATCGCAGTATATCGCCGGTATACCGACTTTGGCTGTTTTAGGCTATTTTTATCTGTTTTTGCCCATTTTTGTCAATTTTTATCCGTTTTTAATTTTTTTTTCAACTTTAATGAATGCTTAACATGATTATATGGCCTTGTAAACTTAAAAAATGATTGTACACCCTATATACCCTTGACACTAGCTTATGTTCATATGTTCTTCTATACTCACTATGTATAGCTATGCCCTCCCATATTTATTATACATTACAATCTATGCCATGTCCAATATTTTCTTGATATTGATCCATCGTGGTGCACTCTTGTACATGTCCTTTCCTAGCTCACTAGATAGTGGCCTGTCATGGCACACTCTTGATTCCAGTACATGTCTAGCTCCTTGATAGTGGCTCGTCGTAGCGCACACCAGTCTTGATGCTTGTCTTGATATTGTCATGTCTTGTTGTGGCTTGTTGTAGTGCACAATCTTGCTTGCCTTGTCAAGTCTTGCATTCTCATGTTTAGGATGGATTCTGCGGAATGCCACACCCGAAATCCTAATGAAAATGTTAGGAACTATATAACTAGCTTGATTATCTAGATCATTGGGAGGTGAGATTTTCCTGGTTGCCTGCACCCCTTGTTTTCGGCCTTATATATATATATATATATATATATATATATATATATATATATATACTAGGGATTTGGAGCTATCTGTCATGATAAGCAATCTTCCAGCATACCGTCGAGTGGGGCACTTCTCTAGGACACATGTATCTTACTACAGTGTGTGCTATACTTATTTTTCTTTTGGCTTGGATCAATCGGGTAGTCTGCAGGGCAGGTATATGGAGTTGGATTTTTTTAACTTGCATATGTTAGTAATTAGGATTGTGATAACCCTAGTTAGCTAATATATAAAGCCGTACTCATTGCTTGGCCATGTTTGTTGTATGGTGTCCAATCTAGTCTAGTTTTGTCTAGGTAGTGTCCGAATTTGTTTATTTCAGTACATCGTTGTTTATGCTTTACTTTTGCCGTAAATGATTAGAGACATAGTTATGTTCAGGAGAAGGGTTACAACCCCGGTCCTTATTTGATTTATGGGTTGTAACTTGGGTTCTGGAATAGTTCCTAAGTCATCTTATCATTTATCGTTCTATACAGTTATATAACATGCTTACATGCTCCTAGTTTTCTTTCATATTCCTGTGGTACCTTTTCATTATTCTTGTCTTGCTTTTACTGCTTTACTTTAGAGTTGTTATGATTTGCATGCTGGTTTTAGTTCATAGTTTGGCTTCCTTTGTGGTACTTGATATTGGGATCTGACCCCGCTGGTTTTGTTTGGTCAGATATGGTAGAGATGCCCGAGGATCTTTCGTACCTTCTACTCGTTGGTGATTAACCGGAGCACCAGAGTACCTGAGTGGGTTTTCTTCTTTTTATCCACTAGTTATATACATTATTCTTTTGAGGCTTTTCGCCACCGAACACTTGTTTAGCTCGTGTTTGGACTTGATATTGTCATGTCTTGTTGTAGTGCACAATCTTGCTTGTCTTGTTCGGTCTTGCATGTCTCATGTCTAGGATGGATTCTACGGAATGCCATACCCGGAATCCTAATAAAAATGTTAGGAACTGTATAACTAGCTTGATTATATAAATCATTGGGAGGTGAGACTTTTCTGGTTACCTGCACCCCTTGTTTCCGGTCTTATATATAAATATATATATATATATATATATATATATATATATATATATATATATATATATATATATATTCTAGGGATTTGGAGCTATCTGTCATGATGAGCACTCTTCCAGCACACTATCGAGTGGGGCACTTCTCTAGGACACATGTATCTTACTACAGTATGTTTGCTATACTTGTTTTTCTTTTGGCTTGGATCAATCGGGTCGTCTGCAGGACAGGTAACTGGAATTGGATTTCTCAAACTTGTATATGTTAGTAATTAGGATTGTGATAACCCTAGTTAGCTAATGTATAAAGTCGTACTAATTGTTTGGCCGTGTTTGTTGTATAGAGTCCAGTCTAGTTTAGTTTTGTCTAGGCAGTGTCCGAATTTGTTTATTTCAGTACATCATTATTTATCCTTTACTTTTGCCGGTAAATAATTAGAAACTTAGTTATGTTCATGAGAAGGGTTACAACCCCGGCCTTTGTTTGGTTTACGGGTTGTAACTTGGGTTCCGAAATAGTTCCTAAGTCATTTTATCATTTATCGTTCTATATAGTTATATAACATGCTTACATGTTCCCAGTTTTCTTCTATATTCCTGTGGTACCTTTACATTATTTTTATCTTACTTTTACTATTTTAATTTAGAGTTGTTATGATTTACATGTTGGTTTTAGTTTATAGTTTGGTTTCCTTTGTGGTACTTGCTATTGGGGTCTGACCCCACTGGTTTTGTTTGACCAGATACCGTAGAGATGCCCAAGGATCTTCCATACCTTCCACTCGTTAGTGATTACCCGGAGCACCAGAGTACCTGAGTGGGTTTTCTTCTTTTTGCCCACTAGTTATGTACATTATTCTTTTGAGACTTTTCACCACCGAGCACTTGTTTAGCTCATGTTTGGACTTGACATTTAACCTACGGGTTTAGACATGATGTACATATTCTAGACTATAGCTAGAGCTTATCATATATGACAATTACTCTTGCTAGTTCTTCATTATGTATTACTAGCTTCATGATCATTGATATACGATGGTTTGGGACGCTTTACTATTTTATATTCTAGATGATCATACTTCTTGTACATTATTTACAGCATGTGATTGAGATATCTAGGACTTTTTACCTAGGATTGCCTGTTGGATTGTAGTAGCGACCCCCATCTATACAGCTTATACGTTATTTCGGAGTACTGGGATACTTTGGTATACGTAGCTGGCCTGGTCTGTCCCTACTTGCCAGTATTCTGGTTCTGGGGCATGACATAGGTTTTAGTGGTGGCCCATGCAGGTCTAATTTATCAGATATGTGTGGGTTGCTGGTAGTTATCTCAGTCATAATTCTCCTTTATTGATATCCTTTATATTATTCTATATCTTTGATCCTTTGACATGATATCTGCCTTGATCTTTGATCTTTTATGTTCGTTGGATTTGATCCTTGTGTCCTTCAACTTTCAGGAGAACTGTTCTTAATCCTTTCGATCAGCTTATTCAGTTTTTGTGGATGGCAGATCAGCATCCTTCTGTTAGTCTAGATCTGGAGGATCGGTCTCAGTATTCGGGAGCAAAGTCTCGAGTCGACCCGAGGGCAGAGATGCTAGTTCTCCCTGTTCAGCCACCAGTACCAGTTCAGCTAGAGCAGCCAGAGAGTGTTGTTCGAGCAAAAATGGGAATGACCGACGATAGCTATGAGGCAGAGTTCAACAAACTTAGTCGGTGTGTCCCTTCTATAATGGCGACCGAGTTGGATCGGGCTAGGAGGTTCCAGCAGGGACTTTATCCTAAGATCATCTTGGGAGTAGAGCAGCATGAGTTACAAACTTTTGATGCCATAATAAGAGCGACTAGGAGGCATGAGTATGCACCTCAGAGGATTGGGGATAGAATTGAGGGCCAGAAGAAGCCTCGTATTAAAAGAGGATCATTTCTCCAGTCGTCGGCTCCAGCTCCAGCAGTTCGAGCTTTGACGATTGGATCTCTGAGGGGACTGGCTTCGGCGGCTTCTCTTTAGCAGTCATCTCAGATGCGTCTTCAGCAGCAGAGGCAGTCTACTTCAGTTAGATGTTCTCATTGTGGGAAGGCAGGACATGTGTTGTCAGAGTGTCGTAGGGCCCAGGGGTTGTGCCTATCTTGTGGAGCATTAGACCACACAATAAAGACTTGTCCTCGAAGGAGTTCGGTTGGTTCATTATCCTTTCAGCCAGCACTTCAGCAATTAGGGATGCCAGTATCGGAGTAGCAACAGCAGGCTCGGAGATCATTACCTGTAACCACCACTTTTCTAAATAAGGATAATTTTAAACTTTTGTAAAATTGGCCATTTAATGATAGGATTTAATTTATGTTAATGATTTTTGGTGATTTTGATTTATTTAAAACTATTTAAATTGGTGAATTGTGATTTTGATATTTTGATAGTGTAACCATAGAACTGCTTAGCCTAGAGACTAACTATGACCATGGGGACCTAACCATGTGATTAGATTGACTAATTACATATTTTTAGGCTAAGGGTATTTTGGTCATTTGGTGATTATTGAATTAATTAGGACTTTGATTAATTGGTAGTGCTAAGTGTTAAATTAGGTCTTAACCTTGAATTGTCCTAATCTAGATATTATCCTTGAGCCTAGATATTAGATTAGAAGTTTCCATCATGACAAGGTTAGGAATATCTAGATATTAGTTTAAAGTAGGATATTTGTTAAGAATATATATTTTAGCTATAGGCCTTTACTAGAAAGGCTTGAATTACACTAGCTAGAAGCCTTTAAACCTTATAAAACTTAACCCTAACCCTAGAAACAATCCTTGGTTGCCATCAAGGGATCCCCACCCCTATATAAACACATATTGACACCCCCTTGCCTCTTTCATTAAACCTACAAACCCTAATTTAAAGTTCTTCCCCAAATTCATCTCCTTTCACCAATTTAACTCCAAATTAGAACAAATCAATTGCAATACACTCCTCTAGTGTAAAGGAGGTCATTAGTGGATAGCTAGCAAGGATTGGAAGCAAGTTGACCATAGGAAGTGGAGGAATTTGGCTCTCAACTGATTTTTTATTGAGATTCCAACTCTCAATAGGTAATAGCCTCTAAACCTGTCACCCTCATTTCCCGTATTTCTCGTATTTCGTATTTATACTCGTATTTGGATTTTTGGCATGTATTTTTATTTTTCTCAAACTTGTGGAATTTCGGTATTTCTCGTATTTTGGGTTTTTGGCATGGCTCGGTTTTATTGGGTTGGTTCGATTCGGTTTGGTTTATGTGATGGATCACCTTAGCCTATGCTACCCCTCATCCCTACCACAACTCCCCCTCTTTATATCCCCACCTACCACTCTCTTTCCTCATAACTTCCATCATTAATTTCTTTCTTCTTCTTCTTCTTCTCCTTCCTCCACAACTCTCCTAACCCTAGGCAAGTGCATCTTGCCACTACATGAGAACCCTCTTTTCCTTGTCCATTTGCTAGATTAGGACATGGTGACAAACATTAGAACTTGGGTTTTTGTGATTTGGAGCCTCCTTTGTTATAGATCTAAGTTATTTCTATTTTTGGATTTTGTATGATTTGAGCTACTTAAGTTAGATTTTATGGGTTTTTGATGTTTCCATGTGGAAGAGCTTTCAGTTTCACCCAAGTTGGAACTTTGGAAATCCGGATTTGGAGTTCGGATGGCCAAGTTATGAACTGGTGAAGCTTTGGGCTCTTCCTTGGTGTTCTAACTGTTTGGAGAAGACAGTGAGCAGTGTGCATAGCTGTTTAGCTTACGCACACTGAGCTGCGTGCGCTTTTTAGCGTGCGTACGCAGACTTGAGTACGCTTCCTGTTGGAAGCGTGTCTCCCTGAGCGTGCGTGACTTTCACGTACACTGCTCCCCTGAGCGTGCGTGACTTTTCACGTATGCTGCCCTCCTTGAGCGTGCATGACTTTTCATATATACTGCTCCCCTGAGCGTGCGTGACTTTTCACGTATGCTGCCCTCCTTGAGCGTGCGTGACTTTTTACGTATGCTGCCCTCCTTGAGCGTGCGTGACTTTTCACGTACACTGCTCCCCTGAGCGTACGTGACTTTCACGTACACTGCTCCCCTGAGCGTGCGTGACTTTTCACGTATGCTGCCCTCCTTGAGCGTGCGTGACTTTTCACGTATGCTGCTTCCCTGAGCGTGCGTGACTTTTCACGTATGCTGCCCTCCTTGAGCGTGCGTGACTTTTTACGTATGCTGCCCTCCTTGAGCGTGCGTGACTTTTCACGTACACTGCTCCCCTGAGCGTGCGTGACTTTCACGTACCTTGCTCCCCTGAGCGTGCGTGACTTTTCACGTATGCTGCCCTCCTTGAGCGTGCGTGACTTTTCACGTATGTTGCCCTCCTTGAGCGTGCGTGACTTTTCACGTATGCTGCCCTCCTTGAGCGTGCGTGACTTTCACATACACTGCTCCCCTGAGCGTACGTGACTTTCACGTACACTGCTCTCCTGAGCGTGCGTGACTTTTCATATACGCTGCCCTCCTTGAGCGTGCGTGACTTTTCACGAACACTGCTCCCTTGAGTGTGCGTGACTTTTACGTACACTGCTCCCTTGAGCGTGCGTGACTTCACGTATGCAGCTCTCCTGCGTGCGTGACTTTCACGTACGCTGCCCTCTTGTATGCATTCCCCCTGCGTGCGTGCTTTTGTGCGTACGCATCCCCATGACCCGTATTTTGATATTTTATTAGATATTTTATGCCCATTTTATATCCTTACGCCTTTTGTCATGAACTTGATTTTATTTAATATGTTTGGAATGACTATGGTACATGGCTTGGTATGACAAGGAACTAGCATAACGACAGTGACCCGTAGTGGTGCACTCCTGACGTGACCAACCTGACATGATAGTGGCCCGTCGTGGCGCACTCCTGACAAGTACCCTGACATGATTTATCTTGATAACCTAACTTGACCTATCTTGACACAGTGGGTGGTTCTTTCTTGCTTGCTTGTTAATCCACTTGTCCTGTCTTGCATCATGTCTAGGATGGGACTCCTGAGTTCCACGGTCAGGAGTACATACTAAAATGGATTAAGGTTAATAATTAGAATAACACAGTAGTCATGAAGAGATTGACACAGCTACAGACAATCCCGTTACCTGGGCGCTCTTGGAATCTGTAGCCTGCCGTCGAGTAGGGCACATTTCCAGCGCACCGTCGAGTGTTGCACCCTCTAAGTCACCTAAGGGTACATTTGTCTTCTGGGCGATGTACCCACCTGAATTCAACCCTAATCTTTCATCCTGGGTAGCCTGGATGGTCTGCAGGGCTTGTGGCTGCGGAACAATCTCACTGCATCTTGTTAGTAATTAGGCCTGTGATAACCCTAGTTAGTTAAAGTAGTAAGCCGTAGGGTCTGATTGGCCGTGATTGATTGAATGAGGTATAACCAGTTTAGCCATGTCTTGATCCAGTACAAGATTGCTCCCTGCCTTGATTTCGTACATTATTATCTTGTCGATAAATGGTGGGAAACCAAGTTCTGTTCAGATGAAAGGTTACAACCCCGGTCCTTGTTTGGTTTACGGGTTGTAACCTGGTTATCGGAATAGTCCCATGGTTATCTCGTCGTATATCACCCTGGCATGTTTTTCGTAAATTCTAGTTTTAATATTAGATTTTCTGTGCTGATTGCTGGCTTTTGTTCTTATTTCGTGGCCCCCTTGTGGCACTTGCTCTTTCTGGGGTTGACCCAGCTGGTTTTGTGTGGCCAGATTTCGGAGCAGCTCCCGAGGATCTACCAAGCTTCCAGCCCGATGGTGGCGACTAGAAGGAACCCGGGCTACGAGTGGGTTTTCTATTTTGTTTCGCTCACTCTATTGTAAAACTATTCTTTTGAGGCGTTTAGCCGACGAGCACCTGTTAGCTCGATGCACTTTACTTACTGTCTGCCTACGGGCTATAAACATGATTGACAAATCCTAGGGTTGATCATGTATGACTAAACTCTTGCTAGTCCTAACATTTTGTAACGACTAGCTTCATGATCAGCTAAATATGTAATATTTGGGACGCCTTATTATTGTGTATTTAATGATCATACATCTTACGACCTTACTTACTTGTGGTGATTGAGACACTAGGGTTGTTCATGACCATAAGAGACTGTTGGCTTGTAGAAAACCCTCACATATCTAGACAGCCGTGACCGTATATCGAGGTGGTTTCCATTTCAATATACGTAGCTGGCTATGTCTGCCCCCGCTCTCCAGTATTCTGGTTCTGGGGCGTGACAAAACCCTTTTAATATCCTGATTTCTCTTCATAGATGCATTCATTTAGGGTCCCCCTTATTGTTGACCAAGTTTGGTAGGAAACTGAATCCATTTAGGGTGCGTATCGGAGGAGTATCGGAGTGCTATGTATAGTGTTTGGTGAAATGCCACATAGAAATGAATGTTAGTGTTTTTAAAACAAATTACAAAATTTTGCAGCCTAACATGTGTGGATCACAAATCATTTTGACTGAGCACATTTCTAGGTTGTTTTCGTGTCCAAATCAGACACAGGGACACTGCACGACCTTGTCTTGCAATCCCCTGCTACCCGACCCTTAGACACGACACGCCACACCACGTGGACACGTGCCACTTGGCACAGAGGTGAGGGCCATGACTGTCAGGCTCCCTACCAAGTTCGAGCTCGATTGGTGTCGTATCGAACACGCAATCGAGCCTATATGGGTTTTACACATATACGCACACACGCACAGAGCCCTACTAATACGTACACACTGACACGATCACGACACATATAGATGGACACACGATCCCCGAGGCTAGCCGACACCTATGCACGAGGCAACCATCGTGTCTGTCTGTTTTGGATTGACATTTGACTTGGGATTTGGATACGAGGACACATATAAGTTTGACACATGCATGCTAAACACTTGGTTCATAGATGTTTTGGTTATTTCAGTCGAGTTTGTTTGAATTTGGTTTTGGTTAATAGTTGAACATGGGTTTTGATACATTTGTATGCTAACTTGTTTACTAATACTGGGTGCGGGTCGTGACACATTTTTAGTAATGGCCCATCCAGGTCGAGAGTTGCATTAGTGCGATATCGTAGTAGTACGACGATTTAGTTGTACTGCTACGAGCCTGCGGTAGGAATTGAGAGATAGACTTTAACGGAGAGGTACTCAATCACAGTTAGGAAAAATTCTGATCTAATTCTTTCCATCCATACATCCGAGCTGATAATTGCCTTCTTTGAAATAAACTGTCCTCCTTTGATTATATCGATTCATGCTCAGTATTGACTTCCTTATTTGATCTGTCCTCAGGATGGGGGAGACACGATCGCATTGCTCTGGTTCAGCAAACGCTGGTGAGAGGTCTGCCACCTCTCGCCCGATTGTAGATGCTGCAGCCACAGCACCTCCTATTTCTGCTTATATAGGAGTGTCAACAGCTTTGGGGGTGCTCCTCCACCAGTTCGGAGGCCTACCCCAGTGATTCAGTATGTGCTACTACCACCACCTCAAGGGACAGTTGATATGGTGCAGTTCTTTGCCTTCTTCCAGCAGATGATGGAGGCTGAGTAGCGCCGGTCGGCAGATATGAGGCATGGCATCGATAATGCCCATCAGCTGGCTATGGTAGCAGTAGAGAGGGTGACTGCCCAACCACAGAGAGGTCAGGTTCAACAGCAGTACCATCCGAGGACCCCGGGTATCCAAGACTTCCAGAAGATGCGCCCGAGGGACATCAGGGGTTCTGAGGGTATCCTATATGCCGATGGCTGGATCAAGCATATAGAGGAGATCTTTCGCCTGGAACTGATACCAGCGGGGATCCAGAAAGAGGCAGCGGGCAGCCAGATACAGGACCTTGTCCATACCTGGTACCAGACCGACCCTAGAGTTGGTAAGGAGGGGCAGACGTGGGAAGCTTTCAAGAAGCTTTTCAAGGAGAAGTTCTTTCCGGATACCGCACTCGGCACCTTGGAGACGCATTTTGAGAGTCTGGCTCAGGGGAACCAGACAGTGGAGGAGTATGCTAGGGAGTTATACCGTCTGGACAGGTTTATAGAGGGGTTGAGTGTGACTGCCATGGCTACGAGGTTCCGGAAGGGTTTGGTCAAGGAAGTCAAGTCCTTGACCAAGAGTGACCGAGATGCTACCTTCGAGCAGATCTTGGCAGGAGCTATGGCAGAAGAAGATGACTTGGAGCTCAAGTCCAAGAGGGGCCAAGATGATTCAGGAGGAGCTAGTAGGAGTGGTAAGCATCCCTTTGTGTAGAAGGTGTAATGCCCCTTCCCGTACGGTGCATTACGCTGAGACGTTGACTCAACGAGTCGCGTTGACCGAATAAAATGTATCGATACGAATCGATATGAGAGTTACGTTGTCCCGAGCAATGCATCGACTAAGTCGATGCGAAAAGTTGTATTGTCCCAAAGAAATGCATCGAGTTGAATCGATGCGAAGCGTCGCATTGCCCCGAAGGATAAGTGCTTTGAGACGGCTCGAAGATTCTAAGAAATCGAATCGACCAAGGCGTAAGTCCGAATCGATACAAGTATTGATTTTAATTGGTTTAATGTGCAGGCTATACGTTTACGTGGAAATATTAGAGGTCGATATTTTGCCTTATTCAGTAAGGGGTCCGCGAAACCAAATTGTCGCATTGCGTCGGACTGAGGCATTGGTACGGTAAGCTAAATCGGACGTATAATTCAATGAAGCACGAAGTGCTCGAATGGCTAAGTCAGGAGAGTTGGCCGTGCAACGAAGCTATAAAATCTAGCTACATCGGCTCGACAAAATGACAAGGCGTATCGACTCAATGTGGGAGGATTAACTCTTCTTTTTACTCCTTCATGCCTAAGTTCGAATATATCATTATATGCTAAGTTAACCAATCGGCACCACGGGCATGGTCCGATCGGAAGATAAATCGTAGCGTGTGTCGAACACTAGTTAGAACAATTGAAATAAAATATGCATCAAATGTACGAGTCGCTATGGAACATTTGATATCACAAAGGCGAGCGCCTCGGTGCGCAAGTCGCAAGAACGTGGGATAACTGTATTCAGCGAGTGCCTTCATGCACGAGCCATTCTGTGCCTTCGCGCATGAGTTAGAAGGCTAGAATATTGAAAGACAATAAGCGAGCGTGCAAGCCACGAACATTGAACACTAAGGCATAAAACATGGAAATACGGCTTCGATGCGTGCAACAAGTACAAGATGCGAAGAAAAGATGATAAATGTGTTGAAACGTTCCTACGTGATTAAGATCATAAAAGATGGCTTCGTTGCGAAAGAATACAATTTTGGCATGAATGTGGCGGAACTGTCGGATATGACATGATGCCTCGAAAGGTGTTTGAGACCGTCGGGTCATTCGGTTGACGAACATTGAGTTGAGGCAAGATGCCATTGAACATTGAAACAAAGTATGAAATGTACGAACATAGAAAGTTAACGGAAGAAATACGAGATGATAAAATCTGAGTCTCGGACTCAAGACTATGCTTGGTTGTTTGAATAATAGTGTGTTGCATGATCGAATGGAATGGACTTAAGATAATTGAGATAATCTTCCGTGCACGGAATGTTTCCTCCGAACGGACTGCGTCGGGGCACCGGGTTCGTTCGGCTTAGGAGGGATATAATCTTTTATAGGCGCACATCTGTAAGACGATTATTGACCGCTTAGCGAGATATGAAAAGTCGTAAATGATGGTATGCAGCGATAGATCTCCGTAAGTGGGACATCAACCCACTACGAGAGGCGCCGGGCTACATAATTCGAGAAAGAAAGAAAAGAAAGAGAGAAAAGAAAGAAATAAAAGAAATGCCTTTAGTCCATTCCGGCGCGGATATACCAAGGCCTCCATATAGTTAAGGAACGATGGATTGAAAGTATAGGCACGTATGTGTCCCGCACATAGATCATGCATAGAGAGCACTTATAACATGACAGGAAAGGAATAGGGCGTATTCACCTTGCGTCGGTGTAAGGGTGAGTGCGTCGACTTGGTAAGAAGTCGCGCCACGAAACAAACACGAAATCTCTTGCCTGTTTTCCTATTCAATTCGAATAACATACTTGCCATGATAAAATGCTTTACGCTTTCGAATATGCCATTAAATTGACCCTAAGGAGAATATAGCAAGATCATAAGCTAAGTTGCATGATTGAACATAAATACTAAAATATCGGTTTAGAAAGTTGGTCTTTTCGTCAGTACATACGAGGACAAACGTACTGATCCTCCACCAGCTTTCATGCAGGATGAAGGGAATGGATTGCTCGCGGCGAAGCTTCGCTTGAACGCATTGAGGCTAGGAATGCCGAAGCATATTGAAGCGTGCGATCGTTTTGACGCTCGGACTTGCAACAAGATTGATGCGGCCGAGATATAAAAGGCATGATGTATGGAACGATGAAATCTTTTGTGGACAAGAGAGAACCTGAGTGTTGTAGCTAATCTGGTATATATTATTGGGCTATCGAAAGCCTTTGTAATTTCAGTTCGAATATCAATAAAGAGAATTGTTTCGTATACTCTGTTTTCCTTTCGTTGTTAATATTAACTCAAAAGATAACCATTTGAGAACTTGTCATCTTGCCTTGTACGAGCGCAACTCCAGGCTCGTGCGGCATCACGCTCCCTACGAGGATGATGATTCGGGTGATTCCGGGTTGGGGCGTGACAAATTGGTATCAGAGCTCTAGGCTCAAATTTCTTCAGGACGTTTGCTTTGTTTCAATTCCAAAGAGTTGTCCACCACCAATTGAAATCACTTTTGACTTTACTCGATGCCGCACTAGAGGTTCCATACAATAAGTCTAATACAAAGCAGGGTAACATTGCTGCAAATACTTTGAATTTACATGATGTTGCAGAGAAAGTCGTTAAACGTTTCGTTGCATTGAATGCAACGAGCCACAGAATGTTAGTTGCTGCAAGTGCGACAAATTGTGAAATGTGATTTGAGATGATGTTGTTGCAATGTAACATGTTGAATGAGAAATAAAATGATGCATAAAGTGCAATGGGTTGTGAATATTTGTTGCACCAATGTGGGAACTTAAATAATGCGTTGCGATGAAAGTGATAAGTCAATATCGAATGTGTTGAACGAATTTGAGCATTGACTTTGAAAGTCGGGAATAAATCGTTGCACGAGGTACAACAGATGTCAAAAATAAAATTGTTGCACGAGGTACAACGAATGTCAGAAATAAGTCGTTGCACGATGTACAACGCATGTCAAAATTAAATTGTTGCACGTGGTGCAACGCATATCAAAGTAATCGTTGCACGGAGTACAAAGGAGATTGAAAAATAAATCATTGCACGAGATGCAACGGAAAGGAACTAAAATCATAAATCGATAGAATGAATCGTTCGGTTGCACACCGAACTTGGGTTGGCAAATAAAAACATTGGCTGAGTTGTGTCGGATTTGATTTAATCAAAGTTACGGTTGTGATCAAGCACGATCACTACGTAAATCGTGATTCGAAAGAGATTATTGGTTCATAGTAAGTATAATACGAGAGAAATGACTTGATTTCCGAGTGGTATATGCCATACCACGTATGCGATGAATGACTCGATTCTGAGTGGTATATGATGTACCACTTGTGCGATGAACTGCATCGACGCGTTGTGAGAATTGCGGAAGGTTTGTCCGTAATGGATGGGAGAGTACCGAGACTCGATTGGAAATTTGTATGACGGTATGTTGATGCAAGTGTTATTTGAAAATTGGTTGGGACGATACGGCGAGACTCATATCAATGAATGATACGTCGGACGGAAATTATAAGTCGGTCGGACGACCGAGACTAGCGGAACGATTATGCCTTGAAGCAATAATCGGATAGACGTGAAAGAAAAACTCGAAATTACAAATGAGTCGCATGACTTGCAATCTCGATAGAAATGTTGGGCGAGTCGAATCGAATCGCACGACTTACGATCTCGATAGAAATGTTGGACGAGGCAAATTATAATCGGATCGTGCGATATGCGACTTCGGTGAAGAGTTGGTTGATGCGGATAAATAGTGCCTAAGAGATAGTTGGTTACGTTACGGCAAAACTCATTTGAGTACGACTGAAAAACACACGAAACTTAGAGGGCGAGATCGTATGACTCGAGGGTTCGATGTTGGATAATCGGTAACTCGGTTACGCGATCAAAGCATAACGGAATGCGACGAATAGAGAAACGATTCGAGACGTACGGAAATGTTTGTGGAGAACTTAGAAGTATGCAATGCAAGTTGTCGACGTTGAAACAGCATCAAAGTTGACCCTTACGCCATCGAAATTGATACGACATATCGAGATCGATACGTAAGAAAATGTAAGCATGATGTGAGAATACAAAATAGAGTGTGCCTCACGATATTAATTTTTTTTTTGTAAATAACAATACGAGAATGAACGAACTGGTTGATCATGAACTTTGTGATTGATCAAGACGAGACTATAATTCATCGACGATTGTTCGATGCGTATAGCATCTCGTGTGTCGACCGTAAATAAGATAGACTCGAACTCAATGCGAGGAGATGCTTCGTGAATAGCAGAAACATCAATGATAGTACATGACTTTACTCAGAGGATAGTTGCGCATCAGTTGCGCTGATAGAAATAGTTTTATCTGAAATTGGATAGTCGCATAGAAATCGTTGGAACGTGATTTGGCTCCAAAATAAGATATAGCTTGGTTCGTAGTAAAAAACTATCCTTCGGTGATGATCCACAATTATCGAGCATAGCTTCGGGATAGCTGACCCTAGAAAACTTGACCGTCAAATCTAATTGAATGTTGCAGACCCATAAGATGACCCGTGCGATATCGCATATGGAATTGCATCGAGAAAGAAAATACGGTACATGTTGACGATAAGTCTAGGCGATCGAGAATTGTTAGAACAACTTTCGATTGAGAATGATATAGTTACATTTGAGTATTCGTCGGATGAATACTCAAATGGTTATGTTGATCGACGATCGAACAAGAAATTCACCAACGAACTTGGTGATTCGGATAGGCGATTGCGAAAATCGTGCTATGCACGAGAGAGAACGATAAGGGAATGACTTACGAGTCATGTCGTTAGATTCAGATTCACCTTGCAATTGAACTTGCGTGAATCAAACTTATATTCGATGTTGCGATCTTATATTCGATGTTACGAGACGGATAAGTTGGAAATTTGGCTAGTGAATTCCTACTCATTAGAAAATCGGATGTAAGATGTATCGTAGAGACTTTGAGTCAAAACGATTATTGCCTTGAGCACCGCCGCCTCGATGTGAACTGTTGTGCCAAATAGATTGTGGCCTTTGAGCAATGTCAATTTAAAATTACGTTGGAAGAATTTAAGCACGGTGTCTAGGTAAGTAACCTAGCAGCGTAGTCCCGAATGTTGATAAGGAAATCATATCGAGATAAGTTACATAGCCAGACTTCGAAAATAGTTGGGTGGCGACTTCGAACGCAAGCATTGCGAAAGATCGTTGTGATCGGATGCGCGACGGCTCGACGCGACGCATAGAGTTGATAGTCCATACAAAACATACGAAAAGAAAGATGCGATTTTGAATCGCATCACGTACAGTGACTTTATTGAATGAATCACGTATGTATCGAATATATGTATACGATAAAATTTTGGGAACAGTTTCTAAAGATAAGTTCGATCGAGAGTACGAGATGGCAAGCATAGGATTGAAATTACCTGTTAGCTTTGTTCCAATTTGCTACCACTAGACTTGGTCGAAATACATATATCTTTGGGATGCCTTGAATATAGGTACGGATCCAAATCAAGTTGTATATAAATTCAAATCGAGCTGCAGAAAAGACTTTGAAATGTTAATGAAAAGCTTGCAAGATAGTGTGAAACTGAACAACATTGGTGGGACGAGATTGTAAAACGATCTATAAAACAATTAATTGGAGCGTTGGTTTTGGTTCGAAGATGAACCTTGTTTTGAGTGGTATATTCTGTAATGCCCCGCTTCGTACGGTGCATTACGCTGAGACGTTGACTCAACGAGTCGCGTTGACCGAATGAAATGTATCGATGCGAATCGATACGAGAGTTACGTTGTCACGAGCAATGCATCGAACTAAGTCGATGCAAAGAGTTACATAGTCCCAAAGAAATGCATCGAGTTGAATCGATGCGAAGCGCCGCATTGTCCCGAAGGATAAGTGCATTGAGACAGCTTGAAGATTCTAAGAAATCCAATCGACCAAGGCGCAAGTCCGAATCGATATAAGTATAAATTTTAGGTGGTTTTATGTGCAGGCTATACGCTTACGCTAAAATATTAGAGGTCGACATTTTGTCTTATTCAGTAAGGGGTCCACGAAACTAAATTGTCGCCTTGCTTCAGACTGAGGCATTGGCACGATAAGCCAAATCGGACATATAATTCAATGAAGCACGAAGTTCTCGAATGGCTAAGTCAGGAGAGTTGGCCGTACAACAAAGTTATGAAATCGAGTCGCATCGGCTCGACAAAACGACAAGACATATCGACTCAAGGTAGGAGGATTGACTCTTCTTTTTATTCCTTCATGCCTAAGTTCAAATATATTACTGTATGCTAAGTTAACATATCGGTGCCACGGGCGTAGTCCGATTGGAAGATAAATCGTAGTGTGTGTCGAACACTAGTTAGAATAATTAAAATAAAACGTGCATCAAATGCACGAGTCGCTATGGAACATTTGATATCGTAAAGGCGAACGCCTCCGTACGCAAGTCGTAAGAACATGGGATAACTATATTCGGAGAGTGCCTTCGTGTACGAGCCATTCCGTGCCTTCGCACACGAGTTAGAAGTCTAGAACATTGAAAGACAATATGCGAGCGCCCTAGCATGCAAGCCACGAACAATGAATACTAAGGCATAGAACATGTAAATACGGCTTCGATGCGTGCAACAAGTGTACGACGTGAAGGAAAGATGATAAATGTGTTGAAACGTGCCTACGTGCACAAGATCATAAAATATGGCTTCGTTACAAAAGAATACAGTTGTGGCATGATTGTGACAGAACTGTCGGTTATGACATGATGCCTCGAAAGGTGTTCGAGACCTTCGGGTCGTTCGGTTGACAAACATTGAGTTGAGGCATGATGCCATTAAACATTGAAATGAAGTATGAAATGTAAGAACATAGAAAGTTAACGGAAGAAATACAAGATTATAAAGTCTGAGTCTCGGAGTCAAGACTATGCTTGGTTGTTTGAATAATAATGTGTTGCATGGTCGAATGGAATGGACTTGAGATAATTGAGATAATCTTTCGTGCATGGAATGTTCCCTCCGAACGGACTGCACCGGGGCACCAGGACCGTTCGGCCTAGGAGGGATATAATCTTTGATAGACGCACATCCATAAGATGATTAGCGACTGTTTAGCAAGATATGAAAAGTCATAAATGATGGTATGCAGTAGTAGATTTCCGTAAGTGGGACAGCAACCCACTACGAGAGGCGCTGGGCTACCTAATTCGAAAAAGAAAGAAAAGAAAGAGAGAAAGAAAGAAAAAAAAATAAAAGAAACGCCTTTAGTCCATTCCGGCGTGGATACGCCAAGACCTCCATATAGTTAAGGAACGATGGGTTGTGTAGGCACGTATGTGTCCTGCACATAGATCCTGCATAGAGAGAACTTATAACATGACAGGGAAAGAATGGGGCGTATTTACCTTGCATCGGTGCAAAGACGAGTGCGTCGACTTGGTAAAAAGTCGCGCCACGAAACAAATACGAGATTGCTTGCCTATTTAACTATTCAATTCGAATAACATGCTTGCCATGATAACAAGCTTTACGCTTTCGAATATGCCACAAAATCGACCCTAAGGAGAATATAGCAAGATCATAAGCTAAGTTGTATGATTGAACATAAATACTAAAATGTTGGTTTAGAAAGTTGGTCTTTTTGTCAGTACATGCGAGGATAAACGTACTGATCCCCCACCAGCTTTCATACAGGGTGAAGGGAATGGATTGCTCGCGGCGAAGCTTCGCTTGAACGTGTTGAGGCTTGGAATGCCGAAGCGTATTGTAGCGTGCGATCGCATTGACGCTCGGACTTGCAACAGGATTGATACGGCCGAGATATAGAAGGCATGATGTATGGAACAGTAAAATCTTTTGTGGGCAAGAGAGAACCTGAGTGTTGTAGCTAATCTGGCATATATTGTTGGGCTATCGAAAGCCTTTATAACCTCAGTTCGAATATCAATAAAGAGAATTATTTCGTATACTCTATTTTCCTTTTGTTGTTAATATCAACTCAAGAGATAACCATTTGAGAACTTGTCATCTTGTCTTGCACGAGCGCAACTTCAGGCTTGTGCGTCATCACGTCCCCTATGAGGACGATGATTTGGATGATTCCGGGTCGGGGTGTGACAGAAGATAGCACACCAGCCGCAGCAGATACAGGCACCAGTTAGAGTCAAGCAGGAACAGCATCAGCCTCGAGGACAGGACCGTAGGGTGCCGACTTGTGCCTACTGGAGGAAGTCGAGGCACGTTTGGGAATCTTATAGGAGGAGGCTGAAGGTCTGCCTATTCTGTGGATCCGATGCTCACCGGATGATAGATTGCCCCTCTGCACCTCCATTTGAAGGAGTTAGGCTACATGTGGCACAGCACCATGCCCAGCACCAGAGGGGCGGGGCTTTTGCGCTGACGGTCGAGGAGACCGACGCTATGGGTGATGGGTTAGCAGGTCTGTGTTTCCTGTTCTTTTTCCCTACCTTCATGTATAATTTCATTAGTATCCGTCAGGATATTCTTGTGATATGCTTGATAGTATAATGACCCTGTTCGAAATTGTGAAATCATGACCAGTAGGACTATGATTGCATGTTATAGTATAGTTATTTCTTGACCTTGATTGATTGGGGGTTTGACCTAGAAGGAGTACGATCACCTTAAATTTTGATGACGAAATTCTTCTAAGGAGGGTAGACTTGTAGACACCACTTTTCTAAAATGAGAGTAATTTTGAACTTTTGTAAAATTGGCCATTTAATTCATGTTAATGATTTTTGGTGATTTTGATTTATTTAAAACTATTTAAATTGGTGAATTGTGATTTTGATGTTTTGATAGTGTAACCTTAGAACTGCTTAGTCTAGAGACTAACCATGACCATGGGGACCTAACCATGTGATTAGATAGACTAATTACCTATTTTTAGGCTAAAGGTATTTTGGTCATTTAGTGATTATTGAATTAATTAGGACTTTGATTAATTGGTAGTACTAAGTGTTAAATTAGGCCTTAACCTAGAATTGCCCTAATCTTGATATTATCCTTCAGCCTAGGTATTAGATTAGAAGTTTCCATTATGAAAGGTTAGGAATATCTAGATATTAGTTTAAAGTAGGATATTTGTTAAGAATAGATATTTTAGCTATAGGCTTTTACTAGAAAGGCTTGAATTACACTAGTTAGAGGCATTTAAACCTTATGAAACTTAACCCTAACCCTAAAAACAATCCTTGGCTGCCATCAAGGGATCCCCATCCCTATATAAATACATATTGACACCCCCTTGCCTCTTTCATTAAACCTACAAACCCTAATTTAGAGTTCTTCCCCAAATTCACCCTATTTCACTAATTCAACTCAAAATTGGACCCAATCAATTGCAATACACTCCCCTAGTGTAGAGGAGGTCATTAGTGGATAGCTAGCAAGGATTGGAAGCAAGTTGACCATAGGAAGTGGAGGAATTTGGCTCTCAAGTGCTTTTTATTGAGATTCCAACTCTCAATAGGTAATGGCCTCTAAACCCTTTTAATATCCTATTTTCTCTTCATAGATGCATTCATTTAGGGTCCCCCTTGTTGTTGACCAAGTTTGGTAGGAAATCGAATCTATTTACGGTGCGTATCGGAGGAGTATCATAGTGCTATGTATAGTGTTTGGTGAAATGCCACATAGAAATGAATGTTAGTGTTTTTCAAAATAAATTACATAATTTTGTAGCCTAACATGTGTGGATCACAAATCATTTTGACTGAGCACATTTTTAGGTTATTTTTGTGTCCAAATCGGATACGGGGACACTACACGACCCTGTCGTACAGTCCCCTGCTACCCGACCCTTATACACGACACGCCATGCCATGTGGACACATGCCACTTGGCATAGAGGTGTGGGCCATGACTGTCAGGCTCTCCACCAAGTTCGAGCTCGATTAGTGTCGTGTTGGACACGCAATCGAGCCTGCATGGATTTTATACATACACGCACACACGCGCAGAGCCCTACTGATACGTACACACTGACACAATATGACACAATTTAGACTCAAACCTATTGGTTCGATAGACACCTAGACACCTAGTGGATACACTGACACGACCACGACACGTATAGATGGACATACGAGCACCTAGGCTAGCCAATACCTCTATACGAGGCAGCCATTATGTATGTCTATTTTGGGTTATTTGGATACATTTGACTTAGGATTTGGACACGTGGACACATATAAGTTTGACACATGCATGCTAAACACTTGGTTCACAAATGTTTGGGTTATTTCAGTCGAATTTGTTTGAATTTGGTTTTGGTTAATAGTTGAACATGGGTTTTGATTCATTTGTATGCTAACTTGTTTACTGATACTGGGTGCGGGTCATGACATTTTCGATGCAGTCTCAGCAGTTCCAGCAGCAGAGGCCTCGACAGTACACTCAGGCTCAGGCTCGAAGATGGAGAGGTCGGCAGCAGAGGGATCCAGTGTCCAGGAGGCATGTCCAAGGTTATACAATTTCCTTTGAGGAGGCATTAGCAGCAGGGGAGTTGGTTACCGGTACCATTCTAATTCCCTCTCATTCAATTTGGGTATTATTAGATTATGGTGTTTTGCATTCGTTTATATCTGTACGATTTGCGACACGAGTTGGTTGGAGCCTGAGACATTATCTGTAAGGTTGAATACACTTATTGGTAACCGTCTCATGAGAGTAGATCGAGTTTATGCCTCGTGTAGAACCATAGTATGTATGAAGAAGTTTCCCGCTAGGCTGGTAGAGTTTTTTTGGACGATTATGTAGTCGTCCTAAGCATGAATCTGGTTGAGTGCTTGACACGCTTTGATAGATTACTATATTGCAAGGTTATCTTTCGTGTTCCTGGTAGGGAGAAGTTCTCATTCTCAATAGATGAGGTGGAATCTTTTCAGTAGATTTTGATGATGGCAGTAGCTGAGGAGGTTCAGTTGCCCAGAGTAGTTTGCGAGTTTCCCGATGTATTTCTCGAGGAGCTTCCGGGTATGCCCCTAGTTCGGGAGATTGAGTATTATAATGATACGATTCCGGGTTCAGGGACAGTATTAATCAGAGCCTTCAGGGTACTTTCTTCAAGACTATTAGAGATGTATTAGGCTATTTAGGAGCTTAGGATCAAGGGATTCATTCGTGCTAGTAGATTTCATTGGGGACTCTAGCCCTTTGAGAAAAAGAAGGATGGTTCATCGTGTATGTTTAATGACTATCGTTAGCTTAACGTGGTGATCGTAAAGTATAGGTATCCTTTGCTAAGGATAGATGTCTATTTGATCAGCTGAATAGTGCAGTTATGTTTTCGAAGAATAAATTACAGTCCGGATACCATCAGATCAGAGTCAGAATATATATAAGGCATTGTTTAGATCTCATCAGTTTGAGAGAAGCATCGGCAGCATATTCACGTGGTTTTCGGATGTTTCAGAACCATGAAAAGAACTATTAGAGGTATGATCCTGAGTTAGCAGCAGTTGTGCTTGCCCTTAAGCTATGGCAGCATTATCTGTATGGTGATCGAGCGGAGGTCTTTACTGATCATTAGAGCTTCAGATATGTGTTTACCCAGAGGGATTTGAACATACAGCAGAGGGGATAGCTAGAGTTGATGTCGAATATTGATGTTGACCTTTTATACCATCCAGGGAAGGCAAATATCATTGCAGACGCTTTGAACAGGAGACCCGAAGTCCATATCTTGATGAGCAGCGTCACCTTTGGGAGGATCTTCAGAAGATGGTCATTGATGTAGTGCTACCTGGTGAGGCAGCTACGATGGCGGGCTTGTAGGTGCACTCTACTATTGTGGAGAGGATCAGAGCACCACAGTTCGGGATGCCAGGCTTTAGCAGATCAGAGCAGAGTGTGTGGCGGGACACAGAGCAGAGTTGTGCATCCATGAGGATGGGGCATTCCGGTTTGGGAGTTGTCTTTGTGTGTCGAGTGGAGATATTCGACAGAAGATTATGTCGGAGGCCCATAGTTCTCAGTATTTTGTTCATCCATGAGGGACGAAGATGTACCGTAATATTCGTCAACATTTCTGGTGGAATGGTATGAAGAGAAAGATAGCTCGGTTTGTCTCTCGATGCTTAGTTTGCCAGCATGTCAAGGCTGAGCATCAAAAGCCGATCGAACTTCTTTAGCCTTTGTCGATTTCGTAGTGGAAGTGGGATCATATTACCATGAACATTGTGACTGGTCTTCCTAGAACCCCGACTGGTAGAGATGCCATTTGGATTATAGTAGATCGTCTCACGAAGGTTGCCCACTTTCTACCTTTCAGAGTTGGTCAGTCTACAGAGCAGTTGGCCGACCTGTACATGAAGCAGATTGTCAGATTGCATGGGGTGCCAGTTAGCATAGTCTCCGATCTAGATTCCAGATTTACTTCTCATTTTTGGCGAAGTCTTCAGCAGAGTTTGGGTACCAGTTTGAGCTTTATTTCAGCATACCATCCTCATACAGATGGTCAGTCGGAGCGTACGATTTAGACTTTAGAGGATATGCTTCGATCGTGTACTCTTAACTTCAGCAGTTCTTGGGAGGATCACTTGCATTTGGTGGAGTTCTCTTACAACAACAGCTTCCAGGCGAGCATTCAGATGGCACCTTTCGAGGCTTTGTATGGTAGAAGATGTAGGTCACCCCTAGCTTGGGATGATATTGGAGAGAGGCATATGCTTGGGCCAGAATTGATTGCTTAGTCAGTCAGAGTAGTCAGGCAGATCAGATATTAGAGTGGCTCATGACTGTCAGCATCTTTGGTGTTTTCCGCTATAGCGTTCTCTTGGGTTCTCAGTCGACGACCACATATTTTCTTCGGATTTTACCTACCCGTGGTGTCATTGGATTTGGCATACGGGAAAGGCTTAGTCCTAGATATATTGGGTTGTTCGATATTCTCGATAAAGGCGATATGATAAATATCCTTTGCCCAATCGTCTTACCTTTCCTCCGTCGTTATGCGAGGTACATGACGTATTTCACGTATCTCAGTTGCGTCAGTATGTTCCGGATTCGAGCCATATCCTAGATCATTCGAGATGGTCGTTGGTACCGATCTATCGCATAAGGAGAGGCCCGTGTCTATTATGGACCGGAGGGAGAAGTTCTCAATAACCGGACTATTCGATTAGTTCATGTTTCCTGGGATCATCACCCACCGGAAGAGTCTTCCTGGGGAGTGTGAGGATGATATCCGAACTCGTTACTCGTATCAGTGTGATTCGTGAGGTATATTGTTTTTGTATGCCTATTTTTCCACCTATAGTAGTAGGGTGATTGTTTGGTATGTTTGGCATTGTTGCTGTGTTCAGATTTTATTTTTATTTTCATTTTCTTGTACATTTACTCTAGTTGGATTTCATGATTTATGAGTTTCCTATCTTGATCCTGATAGCATGTTTTCCTGGATTTCTAGCCTGATTTATTGCTTGCCTTTAAGAAATTTCGAGGACGGAATTTATCTAAGGAGAGGAGAGTTGTGAAACTCGTCTCACAGTATCGGTATTTATATACGGATACGTATTTTACAGTGTATTTCGTATTTTCTTAACTTTCGGAATGCTTTAAAATTTTCCAAAACTTATAGATTTTTTCTTGAATGACATACCGCCAATATACCGGTATATACCGACGGCATACCGCCCAGACAGATTTTTCCATATTTTAGATATTTTTTATTTCAGATATTTTCATGAATAGTATTTCCGATATTTTTGTGAACAGTATTTGGATATTTTGATGAATAGTATTTATATATTTTGGTGAATAGTGTAGATGCACCCTATTACCCAGTGGATATTGGTTTTGTTTGGACGGTCACGATTGATCTAGAATTTGACATGGATCATCATCCGACGGCTAAGATTAATTTCCCCTTCTATATATACACTTTCACTTTCTCTCTCCTACCTCTTCTCACACTTTCTTCCATCCCTCCTCACCTTCATTCCTCTTCCTCAAGAGCATAGGAAAGATTGGCCTCGAGGCCTAGAGTATGGTTTCATGCCCCTCTTGGTGGTAGAGTAGAAGATTAGGCTTGGTCGCTAGAGAACCTAGGCAAGTACATCTTGCCAAATTCATGAACAATATTGTTTTGTTGTCATTTTTGTTTTTCTTGGTATTAAAATTTTAAAAATGAACCTAGGCTTGGTCATTTTGTTAAAAATGTTAAAAATGAACCTAGGCTTGGTCATTTTGTTAAAAATGTTTTCCTTGTGATTCTCGTCTATATGCATGTTTCTAAATTTGGTTAGAACTAGGTCTTGATTTCTAATAAAATCCAATATTGACTTAGTAGAAAAACTCTGTATGGAGAGTGATACTGGTGTTACCATCATGGATCTTGGTCACATATACTATATGAGGCCCTCACCTAGTTTGTAAACCATAGATTTTGAGTTTGGTGGAAATCGGAGCCCGTTTCGATATCCCGAGAACCTATTTTTGGATTGTTTTGAGGTATTCATCTATCAAACATTTTCATTTGTGAAAACAAATACTTCCATGTTGTAGATAATTTAATTCTATGCAATTTTGATTTTTGAAAATCTAAATTTCGATTTAAAATGAAGTTTTTATGACCGAAACAAATTAGGGTAAAATCTGGGATTTTGTTGCTGCCTAGATAACCGGAATTCCGGCAGAATTCCGATGTATACCGTCGGTATGCCGATTTTCTCACCAAATTTTTTTTGTCTTTGGCCGAAATACCGCCGGTATAACGCAGTATACAACCGGTATACCGATTTTGGCTATTTTTGTCTGTTTTTGCCCGTTTCTGTCTGTTTTTTGTCCGTTTTTGATATTTTCTTCGACTATATTGAATCCTTAACGTGATTAGATGACCTTGTACACTTAAAGAATGATTGCACACCCTATATACCCTTGACACTAGCTTATGTTCATATGTTCTTCTATACTCACTATGTTTAGCTATGCCCTCCCAGAATTATTATACATTATAGTTTATGCCATGTCCAATATTTCCTTGATAGTGACCCATCGTGGTGCACTCTTGTACATGTCATTTCCTAGCTCACTATATAGTGTCCTGTCATTGCGTACTCTTGATTCCAATACATGTATAGCTCCTTGATAGTGGCTCGTCGTAGCGCACACCAGTCTTGATGCTTGTCTTGATATTGTCATGTCTTGTTGTGGCTTGTTGTAGTGCACAATCTTGCTTGTCCTGTTCGGTCTTGCATGTCTCATGTCTAGGATGGATTCTACGGAATGCCATACCCGGAATCCTAATAAAAATGTTAGGAACTATATAACTAGCTTGATTATATAAATCATTGGGAGGTGAGACTTTTCTGGTTACCTGCACCCCTTGTTTCCGGTCTTATATATATATATTCTAGGGATTTGGAGCTATCTGTCATGATGAGCACTCTTCCAGCACACTGTCGAGTGGGGCACTTCTCTAGGACACATGTATCTTACTACAGTGTGTTTGCTATACTTGTTTTTCTTTTGGCTTGGATCAATCGGGTCGTCTGCAGGACAGGTAACTGGAATTGGATTTCTCAAACTTGTATATGTTAGTAATTAGGATTGTGATAACCCTAGTTAGCTAATGTATAAAGTCGTACTAATTGTTTGGCCGTGTTTGTTGTATAGGAGTCCAGTCTAGTTTAGTTTTGTCTAGGCAGTGTCCGAATTTGTTTATTTTCAGTACATCATTGTTTATGCTTTACTTTTGCCGATAAATAATTAGAAGTCTTAGTTATGTTCAGGAGAAGGGTTACAACCCGGTCCTTTGTTTGGTTTACGGGTTGTAACTTGGGTTCCGGAATAGTTCCTAAGTCATCTTATCAGTTTATCGTTCTATATAGTTATATAACATGCTTACATGTTCCCAGTTTTCTTCTATATTCCTGTGGTACCTTTACATTATTCTTATCTTACTTTTACTGCTTTAATTTAGAGTTGTCATGATTACATGCTGGTTTTAGTTCATAGTTTGGCTTTCCTTTGTGGTACTTGCTATTGGGGTCTGACCCCACTGGTTTTGTTTGACCAGATACCGTAGAGATGCCCAAGGATCTTCCATACCTTCCACTCGTTAGTGATTACCCGGAGCACCAGAGTAGCTGAGTGGGTTTTCTTCTTTTTGCCCACTAGTTATGTACATTATTCATTTGAGGCTTTTCACCACCGAGCACTTGTTTAGCTCATGTTTGGACTTGACATTTAACCTACGGGTTTAGACATGATGTACATATTCTAGACTATAGCTAGAGCTTATCTTATACGACAATTACTCTTGCTAGTTCTTCATTATGTATTACTAGCTTCATGATCATTGATATACGATGGTTTGGGACGCTTTACTATTTTATATTCCAGATGATCATACTTCTTGTACATTATTTACAGCATGTGATTGAGATATATAGGATTTTTGACCTAGGATTGCATGTTGGATTGTAGTAGCGGACCCCATCTATATATCTTATATATTACTTCGGAGTACTGGGTACTTTGGTATATGTAGATGACCTAGTCCGTCCCTACATGCCAGTATTTTGGTTCTGGGGCGTGACACCAGTCCTACAAACTGGCCCTCCAACGCGCTGAGAGCTACATCAGGGAAAAACTTCTACTTGAATAGCCTCTGAAAGTTCTCTCAAGTCAACCCTCTAACCGATGCACGAGGGTCTGCACGGTACCAGGTTAATGCGATGTCGAAGAACTGACTTGCCGCTGCTGATACCCGCAGCCTCTCTGGAATCTCTGTCAACTCCAGGCTCCGCTCCATGTCCTTTAGCCAATCATCGACGTAAAGGATGCCATCGGTTCCCTTGAACTCTCGAGGGTACATCCTCTTGAAGTCCAGTACTGTACCAGGCCTTGGCTGCTGCTGATGCAGCTCCTGGGCTAGAGCACCTTGAACCGGAGCTGTAGCTACCCTCTATACTGTCGCCAGTGCTAGCTGATGAGCATTCTTCGTGCTCTGCCTCAAGACCTCTACCTGACACTGTGATGCCTCTTCCTGTGCTCGCTGCGCCTCTATCATCTGCTGGAGGAATGCGAACATATGTATAGCGTCTGTCGACAGTGCAGATGGAGGTGGAAAAGTCTCTGGCACGATGATACCAGGCCTCTGAATCTGCGGAGGAAGACCTCCAGGTGCTGCTGCCTCTCCCACCTGGATGGTAGGGGCAGTAGGGACAGCCTCCTTGACTACCACTTCCTCTACCGGAGAAACAGGTCGCGAAGGATCGGACCTCTCCGGTGTTGTACTGGATCCAACTGCCTGAGCTCGAGTCACTGTCATCCTAAAGATAGATTCGAGTAAACGATCAATATGGCACAAGATAAGATATTATCAAAGAAGGACAATTTAATACGAAATTCAAGAAGAGTTGTCATGATAATCGAAAGTTTGGAAACTTTTCTAAAATATGATTGAGTAAATCATAACCTAGAAGCTATATCCTAACTGTAGGCTCATAATTAGTACTCTAAGTCGAGTACCATTACGAGATCGTACTAGTTGCGACACAGGGACCTGCATGGGCCACCACAAAAATGTGTCACGACCTGCACCCTGATTAGGGGCACGAGCACGTGGGTACGTCCAGCCTACGCCGTAGAATCGACGGTAGAACGCTGTATAGGTCGTCTACAATATACAACATCTAAACACAATATATAAACATGTCATCTCCGCACAGAGGTATAAAGTCATAACTCAATCACAAGACATCTAAGGAAAATATCATGAAATATGATAAGATATGATAGAAGGAAGGATAAACTGAAAATATAATGCAAAGTCACAACATAGTTTAGAGTTAAAATCATAACACAATATCCCAAAATATAAATATAACATAGGTCTCAAATACTAGCTGGAACGCAGTCCAGTCAAACCTATCTAACAGGTCTAAGAAGGTGGTAAATCCTCTACTGGCACCAAGGATAACTCCTGGTCAAAATCTTCGTCTGGGCCATACCCGTAAAAGGTCGAGCAGTCGGCCTCTAAATCATCTGTAAACATCAACGAGGTTATCCTATTAGGATATGAGCAAGTACAAACACTAACAACAGTTCCATGTGAATTGACAAATTCTATAAGAGACAATTATAATGGAATACAAGATAAAATATCAAGACTGGAATATAAACAGGATATGTAAACTGGATATCATGTCAGGGTTTGAAATAATGGAATGTAGAACAGTACATAAATATATGATGTATAAATGTAAATATAAATAGTGCCTTGAGATGTTAGAGCGTTATGTGATCGGCTTGGGACACATGATCAAGCTATTCCATTTGGCCCGACTATCACTAGATGAAACATATATATGGTCAAGTTGGCCAACATGGAAAGCGAGCACAAGAAAAAGATCTCGCTACACCCTACGTGTAGTGAGGGTGGCACAAGCACATGAATAACATAATGGGTATGACCACATAACCTCTAGTAACTCCCCATCCCTGAATAGTATATGGATCCGGACACAACACGTCATGATACGGGATTCAAAAGCAGGAGGCTAGCCCACTCCCAAATCGGTGTCTATACAAGTACAAGAAAATAAGATCGAGCAATATACCAATATACCATGTTAAACTAGGAATGACATCTCTTGACAGGATCTGACGTATACTAGTCCGTTTACCATCGTGTCGAAAATCAAGTAAAATACTACAAATGAATTAGATATAGCAGATATCAAGACAATTAAAACTATCAGAGAATGTACTCGCCTGCGGTCCTGAGCTGTTAATGGAAACCAATGCTCAGAGTGATGTCATAGACCTAAAGATGAGATATCATAAGTTGATTAGGGTTTGACAGTGTATGGCATGATATTCTAGTGTATGCTATGCAATCTAGGTCAAACTCAGTCAAACTAAATCAAAGTAGATCACAGTAGGTCATATTAAATCAAACTGGGTCACACTAAGTCAAACTTGGTCAAACTAGGTCAAATAAAGTCAAACTAGGTCAAACTGGGTCAAATGTTGACTTATAATTGACTTTTGGTTAACTGGACAACTCTGTTCAACTCCTAATCCAATCTAGGTCAAACTAGACTAATAGTTGACTCACAATTGACTTTTGGTCAATTGGTCAACTCTGGTCAAGTTTAGTCAATTTTAGGCCAAATGTCGACTTGTAGTTGACTTTTGGTCAAAACAGTCAAACTTGGTCAAGCGAGGTCAAAACTAGTCTAAGTATCATATTCCTAACATTTACCTACCAAGATACCATATACCTTGGTCGTATTGGTATCCCGATACCAATACCTTGGTCGGGACCTAATACCTTAACTTAGGTAAATCTATACCTTAGTCTCTAACCCATCACTTGGCCTATACCTTATGAAACTCTATTAGCTTGCCAAGGTATTCCAATACCTTACCTTGGTATCCCGATACTTTACCTTGGTATCTCAATACCTCATCTTGGTATAAGGTAAACCACTCATTTACCTTGATAAGATAAATCACATTTACCTTGAAGGTAAATGTAATCCTATATCCTAAGATACCATATTAGTATCCTAAGATACTAGGATACCCCTCTAACATTTCACTAACTAACTATCTAGTACACTAACATATCTCATAGACACTAAGGTATCTAACTAACATACTAACTCTAACATCTAACATATATCTAACATATAACTATCTAACTTAGAGACTAACTTACTAACATATCAATACTCTCAACTAACTAACCAAACAACTAGACCCACACACACACATATGGACACCAAGGGGCTGCCTAGTGCAGCCCTTACTGCTGCTGCTGCTTGTGGCAGCCCCCCTGCAGTGGCTGCTGCTGACTATGGTGGCTGTTGCTCTGCAGCAGTCCCCCCTGTCTTCTCACTTCTATTCACCCACATACACACACATCTACATCCTCACTCTCACACTATGAACAAAACACACTATAACACGCTCTAATATAAACACACACACACAACTATACTAACATCTAACATATATGCACACACTAGTAACACATCAAATCCCTCTCTATAACACACACACACACACACACACACACACACACACACACACACACACACACCATATATATATATATATATATATATATATATATATATATATATATATATACAACAGTCCACTATCTTAAATGTATCAAATTTGACATGTTTCCAATTGAAACAAGTCTTGAAACATGACTTGTAGGCTAAACCACATTGATACCAACATTAGTATACAAATAAAAACCAATCTAACTGTCCTAAACATGTCAAATCTATTCTCTAACATTTCTAAATCTGAAACTAAAACACAATATAGACCATTAGCATGAACACATACACTTGGGGTGTCCCTTATTGGAAACTCCTAAAGATGGACACCAAATCTACCCCAACTTCCTAAAGAGGACTCCAAAGAGCCTCAAAATCAAATCTAATGGTTGTTCATGCATGGGGGTGGATCCTATGGATTCAAATCTTGCTAAAATGCATGGGAAAGTGAAATAGAGAGATGGTTATACTTATTGGGAGTTGGATCCCAATGAAACACTCAAAGGACACGGTTTCGACACGAAAGCTCCTCAAAATTAGACACCCTTCCTTGCTCCTTGCTCCTACTCCTTGCTAGCACCTCCTCATTGGTGGAATGAGAGTAAATGATGGAAGATTGGAGGAAGAATGGAAGGATTTGGAGATCAAAGTTAAGATGGAAGCTCTCAAGTTTCGGAAAGAACAAATTTGGGGGGGGGGGGAGGCAAGTAATGAAAAGTAGAAGGGGTGAACCCATGCCTATAGGTGGCCGGCCATGGGTGCCCTAGTGGGCCTATTGTGAAATGTCCAAGATGCCCCTACAAGTCTCCTTTGGGTCAACTTAAGTCATGCCAAGTTTTGGGTCAAAAGGATCAAGTTTAAGTCTCTAAATGAACCATTCTAATCAAGTAGGATTAGTCTAAATACACTAACTTAATTAGTGAGATTTGTTGGCCATGTCTAACTAATCTTAGGGTCCCGACTAAGTCTAAGCTACCCGGGCCACTAACACAAGTCGGAACGAGACGAAACTCAAATTCGACTAAACAAATCCCCTAATATCAATATTAATAAATAAATAATCATAAAATATCAAAAAATAGAAAATGACCATTTTACCCTCAATTATGAAAATTGGGAGTGATAGCGGTTAAGCGTATCTTCCGATACCTTAAAGGCACTTCTTCTGTCGGCTTATGGTATCCCAAAACTAATTCATTTGACCTAACTGGTTACTTGGATGCTAATTTTGCTAGATGTAAAGTAGATAAAAAAAAGTACCAGTGGCACACGTCATTTTCTAGGCAAAGCTTTAGTCTCTTGGTTTAGCAAGAAGCAAAATTCTGTCACATTATCAACTATTTTGGCTGAGTATATCGCCGCAGGACGTTGTTGTGCACAAATTTTATGGATAAAGCAAACCCTAGAAGACTTTGGTTTATTTTACACATACGTACCCATTTTCTGTGACAACCCTAGCTCTATCAATTTGACTAAGAATCTAGTATGTCATTCTCGAATGAAGCATATTAAGATTTGGCATCATTTTCTTAGAGATCATCAACAAAATGGAGATATAGACCTTGTATATGTTGACAATGAGAATCAACTAGCTGATAACTTTATAAAACCATTGGCGAAAGTCGTTTCAATTATTTACGTCGATAATTAGGAATTTTAGATATCAATAATATTAATTAATTTTGTTTTATCAATTATTTTTTAATACTCAAAAACTGTTTTTGAGACAAGCCTACAAACGGTCTGTCTGTCACCACGACGATGGTCGAAGCAAAGCAGTACTTAACTGTTCCCCTGTGAACTTCCATTAGCTGGAACAGTACCCCTACAGCTAATCTGAAATAGTCGTTGTGTAACAAAATTTAATTTATAAAATAATATTAATTATATTAATTGAACTCTAAAATAACTAAACTTGGAATTAAATAATTGAGAAGAGTTGATGAAAAGAAAGTGGCTGAAATTTCTGTCTAAAAATATATCCACATAACCCTAGCGAACTCAGCCAAAATTCGGCCCGAGCTCGGTTAGTAGTATATATTTTTAAGTCAGAACTCGAGGCCCCCTTCCCTTCATCTCCTCCAAACTCCTCTTTCTCACAGCAGCAGCCACCCGAAGTTCCTCCAAACTCTAGCTTTTCTCCTAGCCTTTGCTCCTATTCTACTTGGAGATTTTTATCCAAAATTTGGATTCGTACGGAGATCCTCATTCTCTACCACATACTCAAATTTTTGAAGGTATAAACTCCTCCTTCCTCTCTTTCAATTCTTGGTATTTTATTACTTTTGGGAGAAAATATATACGTTTCAATCCCTCCAAGAGGAAGAAGACCCAAGCCAGTGAAGAGGCTTCGTCTTCGAATCCGCCAAAGGATTTCCTCTTTTCTCCGGTCCAATCGGATGACGGTGCATATAATGAGTTCTACTTTGAAACTCATGATCAATCTCTGTTATGGTATGCTGATTTTGCGATACATAACATATGCACTGGAGCCTCCACAAAATGGACTATATTTCCTGAACATCGTCCATTGTTTGAGGCATTAGGGTTACACCGACTTGTCACCCAAAAATTTCCTATAGCTACTAATGTCATTACACTGTTTTATTATAACTTCATATTGGACACTTTCTCTGTTAGAACTCGTGTCGACGGAATTACCATCGAGTTCAATGATACCATGTTAGCAAAAATCCTTGGTGTTCCTAACGAAGGTGGCCCGCTTGATGATATTACTGAGTTTGATTTTCCCGATGGCACGACTCTTATTAGTTTTAAGAGCGAACTTTGTGTACCTGCCCGTGTTCGTTTTGGTAAGTTCAAGGCTGCTAACTTGAACTTATTCAACTATGAGTTGCATCACATCATCTATTCCACTCTTTTACCAAAATCCACTTCCAAAGATGATATTACTAACCTTGAACTGTCTGTCCTTTACGACATTCGTAAGGGTATCCCATTTTTTGCTCATAAGACTATCATTCAGATGATGGGTCATTGTCGCAGAAGAGATCGCAACCTTTCTTATGCGATGATTATCTCTCTCATCTTCCAGCGCTTCAACATTGACTTATCCACTTGTGCTCTTGAGTCATAGCCCAAGTATCTTTAGTTGTCACGTCGCAACACAACAGCTACTCCTACTCCTCCTACTGCTCCTGCTCTACCTCTTCAGGTTTACCCTATGTCATTTGAGGGTATCCATCAGAATCTTTCAGACATGTGTACGTTCATCACTGACACATCCAGGGAATGCAAGTTTCGTGATGTGACTCGGTTTTAGGCTCTCGCCAACTCTTTTCCTGATCTTCGTTTCGCTCAGTATGGACATTCTGCCAGATCGTTTCCTAGAGAACCAGCTGTCTCAGGCTACCGCTATGAGGATGAGGCGGTACATGCTTTCTTTCAGCCTGGTATCGCATATGATTGGTACCGTGGTTCTGGTGCTACTCCACACCCTTCTGGAGCTGGCACTTCTAAAGCTGGTCCATCCGGACATGCTGGCACTGCTGACGATGATGACTCAGAGGATATGTGATCTAGCCGTGATGTATTTTGTCTAGATGTTATTTAGTGAGACTATATTATGTCTATGTTTACTTAGAAATGCTCCGACATTCCAAGACATCTATTAGTACTTTATTTTCTTGTTGCATTGAGACTATATTTTCTGAGATGATGTAGCTTGAACATCTTTTTATGCTTTTAATAGCATGTTTCTATTTCAGTTTAGCATTATTTTCTTATTTCTTGATATAGCACTATTTTTTTATGCTTCATCTTATAAACTGTCTGTGAAATACTTGTTTATCCATATTATTTTTGTGTATTTCCTTAACGCTTGTTCCTTATGCATGAATTGCGGGGGAGCTTCTCTCTTTGCAATTATTTTGCTAAGTAACAACGGGGGAGAAATAGGATCTAACATCTTATTGCAGGATACAGGAATATTTGTTTTCAGGATACAGTACAGTACAATATTTTGATTATTTTCAAATCTTAAAGATCAAGATGTTATATCGGTCAAGGTTTGTCAATTATCAAAATATGGGAGATTGTTGGTTCATTGGTCATGGTCAAACCTAATTTTAATAATTGATCAAACTCTATCTCGATATATGGGCTATGCAACTATTTGGACTCTTGGACAACTGCCAAAGAACTGCTACCTATATGTTCAAGACCAAAGCTGATTTTATCGTACGAGTCTGTATTTCTATATGCAATATAATTTTTCACATTTATTGAGTCTAAAAATACATTGTACACCGAGTCGTACCGACAAATAGGCTAACCCAAAATCATTTTCAAAATATCCTATGTTTTGAAAAACATCCCATTTTACAAATGCTCCTAACTGCTTTACAAAATTCCCAAAAAAATAGTTTGCAAAAACCCTAGCAGAACTCGGCCCGAGTTCGGCCAGAGTTCGGTTAGTGGACGTTGAATTTTGAACTTGGTCCTCCTGCAGTTACGGATGCACCCGAGATTTTCTCATAGAGTTCTACCCGATTTCTGCCCAAATTCTGACAGAGTCCTGCTTTTGAAAAACCTATAAATAGAGAAGGATTTCGATCATTTCAACTCACTCATTCACTTTCTCATCTCTTCTCTTTAAGCTTAAATGTCTTCCAAAGTGTTCTAAAGCTTTCATTTTTAAATCCTAAGACAGTTACAATCCTCTAGGATATTTGTCAGTACGGTACGGTCTAGAAGTTTCAGAGTGATTGTATTCAAAGCTTGATTGAAGAAAGACACTTCACAATTGAAGTTGGTCAAGTACTTCGAATCAAAGCTCGCGTTTGTAGAAGTTGTAAGGACTTCGTCTGAAAACTTGCAAAAAATTTCCAATAGTGGATTCAACTGGAAGCTAGAGTTCTTTCGATTGGAATAGTCCTCTCAGAGGGAAACCATTATAAATCTCGGTGTTTGCGTTTGCTCTATGATCTCTACCTTTTGTATTTATTTACATGTGATATATTTTCTGTGATCATATTGCTAATATTTTTATAGCTATATTCCACTGCCTACTCTAATCACCCCCTAGAGTATTGCACTTTACGATTCGTTCCTACAGGGAGATGGTCCCCATGTTATAGTGGCACGACACCATGATGAGGTACCCGAATAGGGGTATATAAAGCCTCGACCTTGCAAGCCATGTCGTTGCAGCGTAACACCGCAAGGGAGCCTAAGACTTCATGCTGGGTAGTATGGCACTACAAAGAGGGTGTGACCTCATGCTACAATAGTATGACACTACGATGAGGTTCCCGGATAGGGATAATGCCTCGACTTTAGGCTATGTCATAGCGGTGTAGCACCGCAAGGGAAGCGCAAGGCTTCATGCCATGTCTCTTTAATAAAGAACTCACCTATAGTGTATAGACAGAGATAGCAGGCTATCTCTTGAGGGTAAACTTGTAGACGCCCAAAACTATATATTAAAACCAGGCTGGCACATGACCTTTAATGTGTAGCCAGAAGCACATGTAACTATATTATGTGAGTGGGAAGAATTTCAGCTATGGTGCAGAATTGAAGGCTTAGTCCATTCTTGTATTATATTCTGTTGTTTGACCTATGCGAGAAGATTCAAGTCATCATTGACATATCTTCTAATACATGATAGAAAGTTACTATTGGAAAACACTCAAACCCATATATTGAGATATGTGGAAAATTGTTGGAGCTTTTTCTTGTCATGTAGAGAGATTGCTCTCAACATGCCTAGTGAAGTTTAGTCCCACATTGGAAAAGCATCATGAGGTATCTTAACATATATACTTGGTATGTATTGTTGGGATATGTATATGGAGTGGTGACCCTAAGAAGAGAACCGTATGGGTGATTTTACTAGGAGGTAAGGCAAAGACTCTATGGTAAGCTTAATGCTTTTTGCCCTTAGGAATTTATCCTTTGGAGCTAAGTCCTGTAGGGGCTTAGCGACTCGGACTCGGACTCGGGCTCATGGGGTCATGAGGCATAATGTGGCATTTTGTTGGCGCACTTTGTACTTAGCACGTCAGCATCGTCGCTAGGTGCATAGTGCGCATAAGTTACGCTCGTTGCGCGAGCTAGTGCGCTTAAGTTATGCCCGTTGCGCGAGCCTCTTATGCAGCCGTTCGTGCGCCATTTCGTGCTGCCCGATCGTGCGAGCAGATTGCGTGCCAGTTTGCGCTGCCAGATAGTGCAGTATTTGGCATTGTAGTTTGTACGGCGGTTGGCGCGTGCGCACGGTGCGCAGGTGGTGCAGGTGGCACAGGTGGCACGGTGCGCGTGTTGTGCGCGGTACGCATGTTGCACTGTTGGCGCTGTGCGTACGGTACCAGTGTTGTGTGTGGTATGGGTGTTGCACGCGGTGTGCCAGTTGCGCAGGTGGCATGCGTTGTGCGCTAATTGGCTCAAATGGTGTTTGTGCACGATTTGAGCAGTTTCAACATATTCGGAGCAGTTTTTCCCACGTTCCGAACGTTCTGCTAACTTGGCAGTTACAACATAGGCCTGTATCAGCTTCTCTGCTCTCTCTCTCTCTCTCTCAGTCTCAGTAAATAGAAGGACATAAGTGTTTCTTAACATAATTCATTACAAATTCCACAGAGTTCCAAGAGCAGAGAAGAAGAGCATCAGCGCCACTTAGCGTAGGAGTCCGCTGCCATCCGAGAAGTCAGAAGAGCGGAGTGTTCCAAAGTTCTCCGTCGAACTTGCTGGTTCTTGGAAGTTGTTCGTCTGTGGTGAATCAAGCTTTGAGCAACGGTGATCATTCATCACAGCAGGATTTTCTTCCATCCATCGCCTGTCATCGCTGCTGGCTGCTAGTAATTCAATTTTTACCTTCTTTTTAGAAGTACTACTTTCGTTTGCTGCTGTAACAAAATCTTTTTAGATTTTCGTTATCCAAATCCTCCAATGATCTCTGTCAAGCACCTTCTTTGAAGTGTTGCTGCGAAATATTATTTTTACAATCGTTTTATTTCTCAGTTTTTATCGAAAATTACGTTCCCGGGACTAACACATAAACCTAGAAGGAGTGGGATGGCAGCATAATAGCAGAGATCTGGATGAGATTTTTGTGAGCAAGAGTGTGGGGAGTATGAAGACATGTTACACTTATAGTGTGGTTCGGTTAGAGGATAAGGGAACTGGGCCAGAGAAATGATGATTAAGGAAAGCCTTAACAAGACAGTAGTGAGCCATAGCTCCACTGGTTGGTCGAAGGAGAGTAGTGGAGGAGTAGCACAGGTTCCAACTCTGGGTAGGAAGGGTTTATGGATTTGTGTGTGTTTTTTTTTTTGCCTCTGGTTAAATTTTATCTATAAGCAACCACCAAGGAACAAATAGGAAGTGAAATCCTAAGTATACAGATAAGGGCATTAGTCACTTGGTTGAATGTTGGGGTGGTAGGTGATGAGGGCAATGGGTTCGAGCCCTGAGTTATGTAGGAAGTGGATTTTTGTGGCTTGGTAGGGGCCCTAGGGGGTCTATTGCCTTTTTGTGGGTTCTCTTATTAGGGCTTGTTTGGTAAATTGGATTTGGAATTGGAAATCCAAAATCCAAATCCAAATCCAAATCATGGATGTCCAAATCCAAATCCAAATCCAACTCCAACCAAACATAGAATTTAGTAAACAAGAATTGTGATTAACAATTATGATAATAAAATATTATTTAATAAAATGATTAATTAATTAAATTAATTAAATTATTATTTTAATTATAGTTATGTTTAATAATTAAATTATTATTATTATTATTATTATTATTATTATTATTATTATTATAAAAATAGTTATGATTAACAAATTATTAATTAAGATTATCATGATGATGATATGCTAATAATAAATTATTAATTAAAATTTTAATAATATATTAATTATTAAATAAGATTATTATAATTATTAGTAATGAAGATATAAATTATAATAATTATGATTAATAAATTTTATAATTATGATTAATAAAGGTATAAATTATTAAATACGATTATTATAAAATATTAAAATAAAATTATAAATTACTAAATTATTAATCAAGATTATAATTATAATTAATAAATTAATAAGTTATTATTTAAGTTTATAATTATGATTAATAAATTACTCAATTATTAATTAAGATTATAGTAAGAACAAGATTATAATGAAAGATTATTAAATTATAAATTATTAACTATGATTATAATTATGATTAAAATATTAATAATTAAGATTATTATAAAATAGTAATTAATGAACTACTAATAAGATTATAATAAGATTAATAACTTTTTAATTATGATTATAATTGAATATTAATTAACAAAATTATTAATTAAGATTATAGTTATGATTAGTAAATGACTATAATTATGATTATAGTTATGATTAATTAAATTATTAATTATTAATTAAGATTATTATAAAATATTAAATGATAAAGTATTAATTAATAAATTATAATTTTAGATTATAATTATGATAACTGACTATTAGTTATAAAAAAAATAATTAAAACAATAATAATGACTAATTGTTATTAATTATAAATTAAATATTTTTTAAAATAATTATAAAAATTTTAATATATAAAACAAAATAAACTATTAATTTATTAATTATTAATTAATTATTAGTTATTTTTAACTAAATATTTAATATAACAACGAAATTATTAAAAAATAACTATTTTTTCTCCAAAATCCAACTTTCTTTCTTCGAAATCCAAATTTTGGATTTGGTCACACTTTCCATATCTAAATCCATCTCCAACAAAACATAGAATTCCATATATTTAAGTTCAAATCCATAAAATCCTAAAATCCACCTTCAAATACGGTTTACCAAACGGGCCCTTACCTGGAAGCTTGCCAACAGAGTATGACTAATAATTAATGACACATAAACATCTATATGTGGGAACTACCTCACTTGGTTGAATGTTGGGGTGGTAGGTGAAGAGGGCTTAGGTTCAAATCCTAGGTTAGTTTACTTGTGAGTTTTTCTTTGGTTCTTACTTCTCTTTTTATATAAATCTCTTGTATTAAATCAACTTAATATAAATTGGTACAACATAGTATATTTTGGCCAACCCAATTATGAACCATCCTTTATGGTTGTAGCCTATAACATCATGGTAGAGAATGTTGCTAGAAATATTTCCTCTCCTTAATAAATTTTGCGTATTGTTAAGTAACTCTAGTAGCAAATAATTAGTTAAATCCTAAATCATTTTATAGGTTCTTTGGACCACTTGGACCCGATCCCCGTGCCAGACTTGTACATTCGGCCTCCAATGACAGGCAAGTACACATTGCCGCTATGTTCATCATTTAGTTACATTTTGTCTGTCTACTATTTTACTTGATATATCATATGTGTGCGTCCGAGTACAACTCTGAGTAGGGCAGAGCATTCGGTCGGTTCGGTTGGACCGAACCGAAATAACTGAACCGAACATAAACCGAACCGATCTAAGGAGAGCCAAAACCGAACCGTATTTGCTAAGAACCGATCCGACCCGAACATGTACAGAACGGTTCGGTTTGTTCGGTTGGGCCAATGGGCCATTGGGCTATTAGGCCAATGGGCCTGATTTAACAGTTTTATTCAGATAAATTCTAATGCACCGAATAGCAATAAATAGCAGTATCAGCAGTCTGACAACATCAACAATAAATAGCAGAATCAGCCTGTAGCAGGCTAGCAGCAGCAAATTGCAAACCCATTCATTGATTCAAATGAAAACCCATATAGAAAAAAAATGCTATCCACCAAATAAAAACCTATTCATTGAATCAAATGAAAATCCATTCATTGATAAGCTATTACTAAGCTACTACAGACTCTCCATGAAAAAATTATTACAAAGCTTTAATAAAATTCAGTAGCTACTGCTTGCCTACTGCAGTCTCCTTCATTCCTCTACTAACATGAAACACCAAATAGGAACAAATTTATTACAGTTCAACCTGCACTAGAACAAGGAAAAAAATTATTATAGTTCAACTTGCAGTCTCTCCATGGGAAAAATTTATTACACCAAATAGGAAACAAATTATTACTACTGCCTGCCTACTGCAGTCTCCTCCTCTACTGTACAATTCATCTGAAGCTCTCTTAATGTACAATTGATGAAAAGAGATTATGAGAACAAGTGAACAAGTCTTCACAAATCTGCAATAGAACAAGTGAACAAGTCTGATGGTTGATTTTTGCACAGCTCTGCACTAGAAAGAGATAACCAAAAGAAAAGATAGAGTATAATATGGCTCAGATGGCTGATTTTTGCATCATAGTATGATGCCATGTAGTATCAAGTATCTTTCTCAAGCCATAATCATTATTGCCACTTTATCGTACTTAATATGTTAGTAACATTTTCAAGAAACAATAAATAAAGAGGCAATCTTCGCCAATGGCTACAACAAGTGCCATGCCATTGGCTTATAACTTATTGGCTGCATCAAATACCACGCCAGTACGCCATTGGCTTATTGGCTGCATCAAATGCCACGCCAGTAGGCAACCGCAGTATGAAAACAAGAGTTATCAAGAGCAGTATCAGAAGAAGAGCAGTATTAATGACTGCAGTAGTGCAGTAGTACTAATGACTGCAGTAGTGCAGTATGAAAACAAGATTTACCAAAGACTGCAGTATACATGAGGCAACATAGAGGACTATCAGAACTTCAGAAGAAGAGTTAAATATCAGAACAAGATTTACCAAAGACTGCAGTATACATGAGGCAAAATAGTGCAATAAATAGCAGTATCGGGCTGCCTGTAGTAGCAACAAATTTGAGACTGACTGTAGCAGCAGCAAATTCTCCAAAATATTACAATTTGTTTCCAAAATATTACAGTCTTTCCAAAATATAGTCACACAAAATATAAGTCTCCCAAATATAGTGCCACAAAGTAATCAAACCTCGTTTGTAGATGTTGATTCCACCGATAATTTACTCAAATCTATATGAAAGAATGAATCAAAGAATATGTTAAAAACAAAAAAAATGTAAAGCTCAATATAAATGAAACAATACACTTTAAAATTACCTATTTCAACATTGTATACATCTTCAAATTCCTCTTCAATAATAGATACAATTGGTCGATCATGTAGCCCCCGAAACCAATCTTGAGTACAAATTAGAGCTTCAACAATTTTTGGAGTCAAAGAGCTCCTATATTTATCAAGGACACGACCACCCATGCTAAAAGCGGACTCGGAAGCTACGGTAGATATAGGAACGGCCAATACTGAAGAACAGTTTGGCAACTCTAGAGGGGGGTGAATAGAGTATATATAGAAAAATAACCAATTAAAAATAACTCTTTCACCAATAAAAAATAATCAGAGTAAAGTGCGGAAAATAAAACGAGATTAAAAGAGCATACGCAAACACAGCAATTTTAACCTGGTTTTCCTCGTGGAGGACTAGTCCAGGCCTGAGAACTCTTGCTCAGGATTCAAATCCACTATTTGTGAAATAGTAGTTTACAACCGTGCCTTTACTTCAGAAGAGCACGTCAACTTCTAACAGAGGATCGCAGTGGCGATTTGCTTGGAATTGTTCAAGCGACTTCTTCGACTCTTGCACAAGAATCCTAACTGAGAGATGCTGAGCACTCGAGACTTAGGAGGCTTGTGGCTAGTAGATGGGAAGGGTATGGCTTATTTCAGCTATAAGAGAGAAGAGAAGAGAAGATTGGATGGTTTAGAATGAGAAAATTCATGCCCTATTTATAGTGTTTTTATAGGCAGAATTCGGCCAGAATTCGGGTAGGAAAATTCAAATATTTGGCCGTTGGACAACTAGCAACCAGCTAACCCTAAAATTAGGGTTCCTGATTTTTAGGGGACAGAGTTCGGCCCGAACTCTGTGTGGAGGCAGAGTTCGGCCCGAACTCTGTCTCCAGAGCACAGAGTGGTTCAAAGGGGATTTTTGGGCAGTGTTTGGTTCAGTGGAGCTTGGGATTTTGGGTAGGCTGTAGACTAAGTGGCAAGAGCTCAGCATGACTCAGAGTACACAAGTCTAGACTCAATGAAAATATAAAATACAGACTCGAAAACACACTGAGAACCGGAGACTGAGCTGTCGTCTGTCTTGAACGGAATGCAGACGTCGTGTGTCGTATTGAATTAATACAGACATTATTTAGTCAATGTAGTCAATATTTGGTTGACTGTGACTTTGTTTCAATAATCTCCCCCATATTGATAATTGACAAAATAATATATGTATATTTCAATATTCATACCTGGACACAGTTGATTGTAGCACAGCTCCCCCATAATCGATGCTGAGCTAGAAAGAAGAGCTCCCCCGTGATCAGTGAACGGTGCCGAGCTAGAAGTAATAGCTCTCCCCCGTAAATAATGCATAGAACCTGTGGCCTGATAGATAATATCTCCCAAAAGCAAAAACAAGCACAGATATACGAAACAGATATACGAAACAGATATACGAAAATATACATAGTTCTTCCCCTTTTGGCAGTTAGCAATATAGACTGCATATGAATGATAGAACATAGAAACTGCAGTATAGACAATTATGAGTGATGCAACCACACCAAGCAGAGAAGAAACAGTGTATGACTAAACAAAATGAGTCACTAGCATAAAGTAAAACTATGATAAAATGTCATCCACAAAACCAAGTGTCAAACACACAACTAGAGTTTTGAGTACATAAAACCAAGGACATAAAACCATAAGAAACTAAATAACTGAAATCAAAAAGTATCAACTAAGATCATCAGCAGTAGCAGCAACAGATTGAGCCAATCTCCATCACGGAGCACGAGAAGGTCCTGGAGGGTCTGAAGGACCAGGGAAGGAGCGACGGGGGTCCAGAAAAGTAGCATCCGGATCCATGTAATGCATGACCCATGGATCATCAATGCGATGGCCCGCGCGCTCAGGATCCCGCTCCATGGGAATGTGCAGAAGATGAGATATGGAGTACCGTATATCATGCAGGGAGTTGCCGAGGGCACTCATCTGTAGAGTAGTACGATAATCCAGCTGGGTCCAGCGCTCGTCCTCAAGGTCAAAATGCTCCCGGAGCATAGTCTGAATAGACTCAAGAGTGGCAGGTGGAAGTGGTGCATCCTGACCGAGTGGAGGGGCGTCAGGCTCCTCATCAGCAGACTGCTCAGAAGTCTCAGGAGAGGCGACGACTGCCTGAGAACGTCGTGCCTTGGACAGGAAAGCAGGAGCAGGCAAGAACTGACAGTCATGAATAGGAATAATGAACGCACAAAAAACCATAGGAAGATATAAAGGATAAACCAATGCTCATGGTTTCTTCCTACAATTTATCATCCAGTCCATCATTGTCCTAGAAAGATTAAAGGGGATACGATAATGAAGGTGATACAAAGCAGAGATCTCAAAGTAGGTAACTTTATCAGTGGAGCCAGCTTTTGGCAAGATAGTGTTAAAAATGATTCGATGAAGTTCATAGAAATATGGGTTGAGGTGCTTGGCCATAAGTTTGCGAGGACTTATGTTAGGAGCACATAATTCCTCCTTGAAACCTTCAAGAGAAGTATCGCCAACAAATTGAAGTTGACGAGCTTCCACAAGTTTATCCCAAGCATCGAGATTAAAAAGATCAAGAAAATCTTCCAACTCAGAATCATTGAAAGCAATGTCAATACCGGCAACCCGGGAATAGATGTGGGTTGCATCGAAAGTTAAATTGCAATAAAACATTTGGATTGCGCTACGGTAAATGACAAAGTTTGAGGCAACTAACGCATCCAAACATAGATCACGAAACAATGATTCATATTGAGAAAAGATTGTAAAATTTATCGGATGTCCCCCGAACACCGGACGAGTCCGAAAGTCGCTAAACCATGCATTAGACGCGTCTAGCGACACAAATAATCGCTCATCATATGTATTCGGATCATGGGGACGAGGCGGGTTGAACAACGGATGAATGGGTTGTTGTTCAACTACTTGCTCAATTGGAGGAGGAGGATTCGAAGAGGAAGCTCCCTCAGTTCGAGTCCTTTTCCCACGATTGGGCAAGCGAGGAGCTATTTGCAAAAAAATAGAGAACTTGAAATGGAGAGAAAGAAGGGGATATACCTGAAATCAACAACAAACAGTGGAAGAGAATGATGAGAAACCCCTTTCCCTTGATTTTGAGAAGTAATAGAGCCTTCTAGATCAAAAACTAGGGTTAGGGTTTGAAGGAAAGAGTTTGGAGAGGTGAGAAAGGAGGTAATAGTGAAGGAGAGAGATGAAAACCCGAAATATAAGAGAGGATTTTCGTTGGTCGGAAGAAATTCTGACCGTATGATCTAAACTGATCCAACGGCTGAGGCTGATCCCGACGCTGGACCAATAGGGACCGAACTCGGCCCGAACTCTGTTAGGGGCAGAGTTCGGCCCGAGTTCTGGATTAGTGGTCCAGAACAGAAAACAGGCTGAAAAGATGAAAAATGGGTTAAGTGTTGAAGAAAAATAGAGAGGATTCAAAAGTTTGAAGAATTCAATGAAGTACATAGAGAGGTACACAGAAGTCATAATGAACTCTTAGAAAAATAAATTAGGCAATATTAAATCGAAACAACCCATATAATAAACAAGGAAATATATTGAAATTCAATATTTCGAATTTGCCATAGGTTAGCTGCAGGGGCCGGATCCCAGCTAGCGGTAGTCCTGAGGACTAGTGCACCGTGTCGCTTAGGCTTTTACGCCTTGTTGTCAGAAGGACCCTTTCGGCTTGTACCCATACCAAATTCGTTGTAAAAGAATCAAAATATACTCGATATTTACGCAGGTGAGTCTCAACTTATAACTGCTTCATCCAAAATTCCGAGTTCACGACAAAGGAAATTGAAGCGCTCTTCGGATAATGGCTTAGTAAAGAAATCTGCTAGCTGATGATCAGTGTCAATAAACTCTAAGTTAATCGTGCCATTTTGCTGATGATCACGCAAAAAGTGGTGTCTGATCTCAATGTGTTTAGTGCGTGAGTGACAGACAGGGTTCTTAGTCAAATTAATGGCACTAGTGTTGTCACAGAATATAGAAATATGCATGAAAGATAACTTATAGTCTTCAAGGGTTTGCTTCATCCACAGAATTTGTGCACAACAACGCCCAACTGCTATGTATTCAGCTTCTGTTGTGGATAGTGCGACAGAGTTCTGCTTCTTGCTAAACCAGGAGACTAAAGCCTTTCCTAATAAATGACACGTGCCGTTCGTACTTTTACGGTCGACCTTGCATCCAGCGAAGTCAGCATCAGAGTAACCAATAAGGTCAAATGATATGGACTTGGGATACCATAGGCCCACTGTAACCGTACCCTTAAGGTATCGAAAGATACGCTTAACCGCGGTCATGTGTGATTCCTTAGGATTAGCTTGATATCTAGCACATAGGCAAACACTGAACATGATATCGGGACGACTAGCAGTTAAATAAAGTAAGCTGCCTATCATACCTCGATACTTACGTTGATCAACAGGTTTGCCGCTCTCATCTGGTTCGAGTTTGGTTGAAGTAGCCATTAGAGTGCTGATTGGTTTGACGTTGTCAAGATCGAACTTCTTCAGTATGTCCTTGGTATACTTCGATTGACAGATGAAAGTTCCATTAGCCATTTGTTTCACTTGCAGGCCAAGAAAGTAGTTGAGCTCTCCCATCATGCTCATCTCAAATTCCGTCTGCATACACTTGGCAAATTCTTGACAGAGGGTTTCATCAGTAGACCCAAAAATGATATCATCAACATAGATTTGAATCAACAGAATAGTGTCTTTAAAAGATTTTATAAACAGTGTAGTGTCAATTTTTCCTTTTGAAAAACCTTTCTCAAGTAAGAAGCTACTTAGCCTTTCATACCAAGCTCTGGGGGCTTGTTTGAGGCCATAAAGCGCTTTCTTTAGCTTGAACACGTGGTCGGGAAATTTGTGATTTTCAAAGCCAGGAGGTTGTTTTACATAAACTTCCTCCTTAATAAAACCATTCAAGAAAGCACTTTTCACATCCATTTGAAATAATTTAAAGTTTTAAAAATTAGCAAAAGCACAAAGCATCCGAATGGATTCTAGTCTAGCAACAGGAGCGTACGTCTCATCGTAGTCGATACCTTCCTCTTGGTTGTATCCTTGAGCTACTAGACGAGCTTTGTTACGTGTGACTGAACCATCTTCATTTACTTTGTTTCTACAAACCCCTTTAGTACCAATTATTGAGTGATTAACCGGTTTAGGAACGAGTTCCCATACTTGGCTTCTCTCGAATTGGTTGAGTTCTTCTTGCATAGCAGAAATCCAAAATTCATCATTAAAGGCTTCAGAAATGTTTTTAGGCTCTACTTGTGAAATGAAGGCAGTGCTAGCAACGGAGTCTCTTAGTGATGATCTAGTAGTTACTCCACGTGAAACTTCTCCTATTACTAAATTTTCTGGATGAGAAGGTTTGAAAGAGAATTTCTTAGGCAAACCCTCCAGAGAATCAGTTTCGGTTGAAGTATTCATTGGAGTAGAAGTTGATGGCTCAACGTCATCATCAAGAGTACTTACTGCACTGTTATCTTCATCAAAAGTCACATTTGTTGACTCTTCCACAATAAGTGAGCGTTTATTAAAAACTCTATATCCCTTACTCTTGACAGCATAACCAAGAAAGATACCATCGTCAGCTTTGGCATCAAATTTGCCTAAGTTGTCTTTGGTGTTAAGGATAAAGCATCTACAACCAAAAACTTTAAAATAAGAAACATTGGGGGTTCTCCCAAACCAAAGCTCATAGGGTGTTTTCTTCGTAATTGGACGAATCAGCACCCTATTTAAAATGTGGCATGCTGTACTGACAGCTTCTGCCCAAAAGTATTTCGGAAGTGAAAATTTATTCAACATGACTCTGGCCATATCGCCGAGAGTTCTATTCTTCCGCTCCACAACACCATTTTGTTGAGGAGTTCTAGGACAAGAAAATTCATGATCAAAACCATTTGCATTACAAAAATTTTCAAAATCATAATTTACGAATTCGCCTCCATGATCACTTCGGATTCGAGTAATCATGTAGCCTTTTTCGTTTTGAACTTTCTTTACAAAAACTTTGAAAACAGAAATAGCATCGCTCTTATTAGCGAGAAAGAAAACCCAAGTAAATCTCGAAAAATCATCAACAATAACAAATGCATAAAGTTTGCCACCGAGGCTAGCTATTCTACTAGGACCAAATAAATCCATATGAAGTAGTTGCAAGGGTCTAGTAGTACTTACAGAGTTGATAGAATAAAATGAGGATTTAGTTGCCTTGTTTAGTTCACATTCGGCACATACCGTGTCCTTTTTGAATGTGATATCAGGCAATCCTCTCACTAGCTTCTTGGTAGACAGCCTAGATATAGCATCCATGTTGGCATGACCAAGACGCTGGTGCCAAAGTAGTCGTTCGTCTTTGTGGGCATATAGACATCTACCTGCATTGTTAGTATTTATAGAAAGATAGAAAATATATATGTTGTCCTCTTTTTTTTTCTTCAAAAGCAATGTCTCCTGTTGACCTATCATAGATGTAGCAACTATTTTGTCCAAAGTTAATATCATATCCATGATCAGCAAGATGACTAATGCTGAGCAGGTTATGCTTTAACTCGGTCACTAGGCAGACATCCTTTATTACAGGAGAAGGAGGATAACCAATGATACCATTACCTATTATGTGCCCTTTGAGATTGTTACCGAAGGATACATATCCTTCTCTCTTCATCGATAGTGATGCAAAAAGATTTGCGTCTCCCGTCATATGTCGCGAGCATCCACTATCGAGAATCCACTTACTTTCAGTTGAAGAGGGAAGGTCCACCTACATCAAAAGTAGATGTGACCTTTGGTACCCGAGTTCTTGAGGGTCCTGAAAAGTTAGTCTTTGGAAACCAAGTATATATCTTTTTATCTACAAGTCTTCTAAATTTGCACTGTGGAGAGATGTGTCCATGTAATCCACAGTAAGTACAGATAGCATTCTTATTTATACTAGGAGCATGAGAATAATATCTATAAGCAACAGGATGAGGATGGTCATGATGTGAAGAGTTAGCATGGTGATGATGATTATGCATAGAATGAGTGGCATGGTGATGATGTCTATGAGGCATATCATAATGGTATTGTCTATGATGTGTGACATGCTGATATTGTCTATATGGCATGGCATGATGATTTTATCTATATGGCATATGATGATCTTGTCTATATGGCATTGCATGATGATCTTGTCTATATGGCATGGCATGATGATTCCTATGTGTGGAGTGATGTTGATTGTGTCTTTGTGCATGATGATTGTGTACTGAGTGAGAATTATTCTTCCGTGCACGTGGTTTGTGAAAGTTTGTGTATATAAATGCATGGTTATTTACTGTATGAGAATGACGTGGTTGACTAGCATGAGTGGTATTGTGCCCATGAGATTGGGTTTGAGGTTGAACAACCTGTTTACCCAATTTGGTTTCTAATCTTTTAGAAACAGCTTGCAGTTCATCAACCTTAATATTTAAGCCATATATCTTAGTCATGGAAATCTTGTGTCTACTCTTTTCTTCAGCAAGCAACGTGTTGAGTGTAGTGATTTCTTGGGTTTGTTGCTCAATACGTGCTTCAGCATCATGTAAGCTTAATTTAAGCTTGGATACTTCATCAGGGTCATTAGTGGGTGTCGTGTTTCTAACATTATCAAGAAGTAATGAAATTCTTTGTATCTCATCTTCAAGACTTTTGATTTTGTCCTTGGCATGTTTGTATTTACCGATGACCTTTTTGTGATCATCGAGTAAATCAGTGAAAGCATCGCCAAGTTCATCAAAAGAGAAGTCATCAAGAGTTTCGTTAGCTACCTTGTTGGAAGTTGCCATTAGGCACACATTTGCTGTATCTTGAGGAGAGCCTTTTTCTTCCTCGGAGTCACTCGCTTCACTTTCATGCCAAATTCCTGTGTTGGCATATTTCTTTGATGAGTTCTTTTTGTATGGCTTCTCATAGCGGTTGCTCTTCTTCAAGAATGGGCAGTCTTTTCGGACATGTCCAGTCTTCTTACAACCGTAACAGGTTGTCTCTTCTTCATCATCTTCTTGTGAATCCTTCTTCCTTCGATTGAAGCGAAGGAATTTTCTGAAGTTGCGAACCATGAGAGCTTGGTCTTCATCATCCGAGTTATCGTCTTCGGTCTCATCGTGATCAGCCCTTCGTCGATGAGCTTTGAGTGCGATCTCCCTGGTCTTCGGAGCAGGCTCTTCGAAGTCCTTGAGGTCAAGCTCGTGAGTCATGAGCTTACCCATCAAGGTCTCCATTGACATTGATGTGAGATCGTTTCCTTCTATGATGGCCGTCACCTTAGGGTTCCAAATCTTTGGCAACCCTCTGAGTAACTTACGAATCTTCTCGTGGTTTGAGTACTGCTTACCAAGCGAGGATAGAGGATTGATGATGTCAAGGAATCTTGTAATCATTTGAGTGATCGTCTCATTTGGTTTCATCTTGAAGGCTTCGTATTCTTGAGTGAGACGGCTTATTTTGGATTCCTTGACTTGTGTGGTTCCCTCATGCGTCACTTCTAGAAGTCTCCATACTTCATGAGCAGTGGTGCATGTGGAGACCCTGTTGAATTCATTCCTGTCTATAGCACAGAATAAAGCATTAATAGCCCTAGCATCTAGACTTGCCTGTTTCTTCTCTTCGACAGAATATTTGTCGTGTGGTTTCTCAATGAGGTCACCATCGACAACTATCCTGACGGGCTTTTTGTAACCGTCAGTGACGACAGTCCACAGGTCAAAGTCTAGAGACTTAAGATAGAAGCTCATCCTTGTTTTCCAATATGTATAGTTAGTTCCATCAAATAGGGGAGGCCTATGAGTGGACTGACCTTCACCACGATTGGAAATCAAGGATTGTGTGGTTGCCATGGATCAGCTCTTAGGATGTTAGTCCTTAAAAAGAGAACAGAGCTCTGATACCAATTGAAGAACAGTTTGGCAACTCTAGAGGGGGGTGAATAGAGTATATATAGAAAAATGACCAATTAAAAATAACTCTTTCACCAATAAAAAATAATCAGAGTAAAGTGCGGAAAATAAAACGAGATTAAAAGAGCATACGCAAACACAGCAATTTTAACCTGGTTTCCCTCGTGGAGGACTAGTCCAGGCCTGAGAACTCTTGCTCAGGATTCAAATCCACTATTTGTGAAATAGTAGTTTACAACCGTGCCTTTACTTCAGAAGAGCACGTCAACTTCTAACAGAGGATCGCAGTGGCGATTTGCTTGGAATTGTCCAAGCGACTTCTTCGACTCTTGCACAAGAATCCTAACTGAGAGATGCTGAGCACTCGAGACTTAGGAGGCTTGTGGCTAGTATATGGGAAGGGTATGGCTTATTTCAGCTATAAGAGAGAAGAGAAGAGAAGATTGGATGGTTTAGAATGAGAAAATTTATGCCCTATTTATAGTATTTTATAGGCAAAATTCGGCCAGAATTCGGGTAGGAAAATTCAAATATTTGGCCGTTGGACAACTAGCAACCAGCTAACCCTAAAATTAGGGTTCCTGATTTCTAGGGGACAGAGTTCGGCCCGAACTCTGTGTGGAGGCAGAGTTCGGCCCGAACTCTGTCTCCAGAGCACAGAGTGGTTCAAAGGGGATTTTTGGGCAGTGTTTGGTTCAGTAGAGCTTGGGATTTTGGGTAGGCTGTAGACTAAGTGTCAAGAGCTCAGCATGACTCAGAGTACACAAGTCTAGACTCAATGAAAATATAAAATACAGACTCGAAAACACACTGAGAACCGGAGACTGAGCTGTCGTCTGTCTTGAACGGAATACAGACGTCGTGTGTCGTATTGAATTAATACAGACATTATTTAGTCAATGTAGTTAATATTTTGTTGACTGTGACTTTGTGTCAACAAATACATCCCGAGCCATCTTCGAAAGGATAGGAAAACGAGAATAACTAAGCTTCCACCATCCCAAATATTAAATTCATCATCATCATCATCATATACGGTACTCTCATCTAGATAGCGATCAAACTCCGATTTAGTATCGCTCCCACCCAATTCCATTTTATGTTTCTTGAATTGGGCTTTCATAAACTTCTTCAAGTGCATAGGATGTGCCGGTTGATTTTCACTAGAAGCTTCAACTCTTTCACTAATAGTGGTGCCTCCACTTTGAGAAGTTCTCAAGTTTTTGTACTCATTGAACATAGAGTACGCAACACTTTTAACCTTTTTTTTCTTCATAGAATCGCTCTTCTCCGGACCATAAAGATGATCAAGAGCATACTCCATGTACTCCAACTTATGCCGGGGATCAAGAATTGGTACAATAAATATCACCATATTCATGTTTTCAATGTCACCCTAATACTTTTGATACTTTTCCCTCATCTTATCGGCCATGGTAGACAAGTCAAAGTCTACACTCTCCTTCGAAGTTCGCAAAAGAATGTCAATCGAGGTAATTCCATCAAAGAAATTATTGCAAGTAACATACAATGATCCCGAGATACGCAAGGTAAGTTCATAGAAATGTTCTAGGAACGTACATAATCTTCTTGAATTAGCCCAATCTTCCTCACTAGGATACCCACTACTCTCCGCTAGCTCAACTTTCATCCAAGGATCTTGTCCGGCGAACCTCTCAAAGGCACTTTCAAACCTTTGAGCCGTATTCAACATCAAAAATGTAGAGTTCTAACGAGTGCTCACGTTAAGACACAATATCTTCTTGTTTTGTATCTTTTCGGCTTCAATACACTCCTTGAATTTTTGAAATCGACTTGGAGAATGTCTCACATATCTAATTGCATTACGAACACGACCAACCGACGGAGACATCAACTTCAAGCCATCAACCACAACAAGATTGATGATGTGCGCAATGCACCGCATGTGTAGAAATTTGCATTGTAGAATGCTATTTTCTCAATTCTGAATTTTTTTGCTTAAATAAGAAATAGCAACATCATTGGAACTAGCATTGTCAACCGTGATAGTAAATATCCTATCAATACCCCACTCAAGCAAGCACCTTTCTACCGCTTTTCCGATAGCCTCGCCTTTGTGACTTGAAATTGGACAAAAGTTTATTATTTTTTCTTCAACTCCCAATCTTCGTTTATATAATGAGTCGTAAGGCACATATAGTTGACTTTTTGTAATGATGTCCATGTGTCCGTTGTAAGGCACACCATTTGCTTCGACTCTTTCAAGTATTTTTTGAATTGACGCTTTTCGATAGAGTAAATTTCAAAACAATCTCGTGCCACGGTCCATCTTGAAGGAATACGAAAGATTGGACACGCAACACTCATAAAGTCTTTAAAGCCTTCACACTCCACAAATTCTCATCAACAATCACCATTCGTGTCAAGGCCTTTCTCTGTGAAACCCATATCTTTTGTAATTAATAAATAATAGTGTTTAGTATTAATTTTAGTAAATATATCATTATTATTATTATTATTATTATTATTATTATTATTATTAAATATTTTTGATTGAAAAGGATTTCGAAAATAATATAATAACATGGATTTTTGTTTCAGACCCAGACCCGAGTCCGAACCCAGACCCAGACCCGAGTCCGAACCCAGACCCAGGCCTGAGCCAAACCCAATCCTTTTTCCTATCTTTCAAATCTGGTTTGACTTGGTTTATTAAAAAAAAAACACACGTTGGCTGGTCCCGTAAGACCAGCACCCCACTCCCTCACGAATTGGCCAACCCCCCTACTACTTCTCCCTACATGTTCTCCTTACCAACAGATCCTCCAACCACTCCTTAATAACTTCTCTTCCCACCTCTCTCACGAACTCACTCACAGAAGAACAAGCAAATCCCTCCCTCACAGAGCAAATAATCCCCAACTCAAGCTCCCCATTACCAGAAGCAAACTTTCTCTCTCATTCACCTCTCTCCCTCTCTGTTCTCTCTAAACCCTCTTCCCCCAACCCGACACTCGCGGCCCGCTCCTCCGCCAAGCCCCCGAGCTCGCCGCGCCCCGGCCAGTGCTCTGGCTGTCATGCCCCGACCCGGAATCACCCGAATCATCGTCCTCGCAGGGGGCGTGATGTCGCACGAGCCTGGAGTTGCGCTCGTGCAAGGCAAGATGACAAGTTCTCAAATGGTTATCTTTTGATTCGATATTTACAACGATAGAAAAACAGAGTATACGAAACAATTCTCTTTATTGATATTCGAAACTGAGATTACAATGGCTTTCGATAGCCTAACAATATATGCCAGATTGGCTACAACACTCAGGTTCTCTCTTGCCCACAAAGGATTTCACCGTTCCATACATCATGACTTCTATATCTCGGCCGCATCAATCCAGCTGCGTAGTTCGAGCGTCAATACGATAGCACGCTTCAATGCGCTTCGGCATTCCAAGCCTTAACACGTTCAAGCAACGCTTCGCCGCGAGCAATTCATTCCCTGCACCCTGCATGAAGCTGGTGGAGGATCAGTACGTTCGTCCTCGCATGTACTGATATCAAAGATCATCTTTCCAAACCAACATCTTTAATATTTACGTTGAGTCATGCAACTTAGCTTATGATCTTGCTATGTTCTCCTTAGGGTCAATTTCATGGCATCTTCGAAAACGTAAAGCATGTTAGCGTAGCATCATATTATCGAATTGAATGTACAAGCAAGCAAGCAATCTCGTGTTTGATTCGTGGCTTACCAAGTCGACGCACTCGCCCTTGCGTCCCTTGCACTGACGCAAGGTGAATACGCCCCATTTCCTCCCTGTCATGTTATAAGTGCAACTCTAAGTAGGATCTATATGCAGGACGCATTCGCGCCTACACTTTCAACCCATCGTTTCTTAACTATATGAGGGCCGTTGGCGTATCCGCGCCGGAATGGACTAAAGGAGTTCCTTTCTTTTCTCTCCTTCTTTTCTCACTATTTGGTTGGGCTGCCCGGCGTTTCACGGGTTGGGTTACAATCCCAAAACAACCGAAACGTTCCCGCTGCATACCATCATTTGCGGTATTTCCCATCTAGTTTTGATGTGCGCCTACAAAGATTATTCGAATCCCTCCGCGGCCAATCGGTTCCGGGACGCATCCGGTAACTATCCGATTGGGGGAAACACCCGTGCACGGGCGGTATCACATTTTATCTCGAGCCCATTCCAATCGACCATGCAACGCCCTATCATTCAAGTATCAATTTCAAACAACCAAACATAGTCTTGAGTCCGAGACTCAGACTTATCATCTCGCATTTCTTCTATTTAGCTTTCTATGTTCTTTCGTTTCGCACTTCGTTTCGATGATTCAATGGCATCGTGCCTCAACTCAATGCTCGTCAACTGAACGACCCGAAGGTCTCGAACACCTTTCGAGGCAACATGTCATATCCGACAGTTCCGCCACATTCATACCGCAACTGTATTCTCTCGCAACGAAGCCATCTTTTTATTATCTCGTGCACGTAGGCACGTTCTGACCATATTCCCATGTTCTACAACTTATAAATCAAGGTTCGGGACTTGCGCGCTAGGGCGCTCGCCTATTGTCTTTCAATGTTCTAGCCGTCTAACTCGTGCATCAAAGGCACGGTATGGTTCGTGCACTAAGGCACTCGCCGATTACAGTTATCCCATGTTCTTACGGCTTGCGCTCCGAGGCGCTCGCCTTTGCGATATCCAATGTTCCATAGCGACTCGTGCATAGGATGCACGTATCATTTCAATTGTTCTAACTTAGTGTTCGACTCACACTATGATTTTATCTCCGATCGGCCATGCCCGTGGCGTCGATAGGTTAACTTTTAGCATACAAATGATATATTTGACTTATCGAATGAAGGAGTAAAAAGAAGTCAATCCTCCCACCTTGAGTCGATATGCCTTCGTCGTTTCGCCGAGCCGATGCGGCTCGATTCCCTAACTTTGTTGCACGGCCACTCTCCTGACTTAGCCATTCGAGCACTTCGTGCTTTCATTGAATCATACGCCCGATTTCTCTTAGCGTGCCCAAGTCTCGGCCCGTCGCAAGGCGACGATTTGATTTCGCGGACCCCTTACTAAATATTGTAAAAGATCGACCTCTAATATTTTCCCGTCAAAGTATGACCTGCACACGAAACCAACTAAAATCAATACTTGCTTCGATTCGGACTTGCGCCTTGGTCGATTCGATTTCTTAGAATCTTCGAGCCAATTCAATGCACTCATCCTTCGGGGCAACGCGGCGCTTCGCATCGATTCACTCGATGCATTCTTAGGGACAAGGCAACTCTTCGCATCGACTCAGTTTGATGCGTTGCTCGGGACAACTTAGCTCTCGTATCGTTTTGCATCGATACATTCTTTCGGTCCACGTGACTCGTTGAGTCAACGCTTCAGCGTAATGTGCCGTGCGGAGCGGGGCATTACAGAATATACCACTCAAAACAAGGTTCGTCCTCGAACCAAAACCAACACTCTGAATAAGTGTTTTATAGATCGTTTCACGATCTTGTCCACCAATGTTGTTCGATTTCATAATATCTCGCAAGCTTTTCACTAACATTTCAAGTCATCCCTGCAGCTCGATTTGAATTTGGATACAACTCGATTTGGATTCGTACCTATATTCAAGGCGTCCCGAAGATATGTGTATTTCGACCAAGTCCAGTCGTAGCAAATTGGAACAAAGCTGACAGGTAAATTTCAATCCTATGCTTGCCATCTCGTACTCTCGATCGGACTCATCCATAGTATTTGTTCTCGAAATTTTATTGCATAACGCTATGCGATTCAAAATCGCATTTCTCATTTCGTATGTTTCACATGGACTACCAACTCTATTCGTCGCGTCAAGCCGTCGCGCATCCAATCACAACGAGTCTCCGCAACGCCTTGCGTTCGATGTCGCTGTCCAACTATTTCCGAAGTCTCGCTTGCAACTTGTCTCGATACGATTTTCTTTGTTGACTTGCAAATGCATCAACATTCAGGGCTACGCCCGCTAGGTTACTTTCCAAGGCACCGTGCTTAGATTCTTCCGACGCAAGTTTAAATTGACATTGCACAAAGGCCACAATCTATCCGACACGAAAGTTTACATCAAGGCGATGGTGCTCAGGACAACGATCGCCTTGACACGAATGTCTTAACGACGCATCTTACATTCAATTTCCTAACGAGTAGGAAATCACTAGCCAAATTCCCAACTTATCCGTCTCGCAACATTGAACATAATTTTGATTCACGCAAGCTCAATTGCAAGGTGAATCCGGATCTAACGACATGACTCGTAAGCCATTCCCTTATCGTTCCCTCTCGTGCATAGCACATTCCTCGCAATCGCCTAGACTTATCATCAACATGCACCGTGTTATATTTGTTATCGGTGCAATCCCATATACGATATCGCATGGGTCATCTTACGGTCTGCAGTATTCAATTTGATTTGGCGGTCAAGTCTTCTAGGGTCAGCTGCCCCGAAGCTACGCTCGATAATTATGGATCATTAACGAAGGACAGTTTAATACGAACCATGCTATATCTTATTTCGGAGCCAAATCACGTTCCGACGATTCTATGCGAATACCCAATTTCGGACACAACCATTTCTATCGACACAACTGATGCACAACTATCCTCCGAGTCAAGTCATGCACTGCCGTCGATGACTTTGCAATTTACGAAACATCTACTCGTATCGAATTCGAGTCTATCTTATTCGCGGGTCGACACACGAGATGCTATACGCATCGAGCAATCGTCGATAACTTATAGTCTCGTCTTGATCAATCACAAAATTTACGATCAACCAAGTTCGTTCATTCTCGTATCCTTACTTACAAAATTTTGATAGCGCAAGGCGTACTCCATTTTGTATTCTCACATCGCCTACGTTTCCTTACGTATCGATCTCGATACGCCGTATCCATTTCGATAACGTAAGGGTCAACTTTGAATCTGTTTCAACGTTAACTTAACTCGCCTCGCATACATCCAAGTTCGCAACAAACTTTTCCATACGCATCGAATCATTTTCCGATTCACCGCATCCCGCTATACTTTGATCGCGTAACCGAGTTACCGATTATCCAACATCGTGCCCTCGAGTTATACGATCTCGCCCTCTAAGTTTCGCGTGTTTTCAATCGTACTCAAATGATTGTCGTCGTAACTTAACCAACTATTTCATAGGCACGGTTTCTCGCGTCAACCAACTTTCTTACCGAAGTTGCACATTGTGCGATACGATTACAATTCACATCGCCCAACATTTCTATCGAGATCGCAAGTCGTACGATTCGATTCGTCTCGCCCAACGTTTCTACCGAGATCGCAAGTCGTGCGACTCATTTGTAAGCTCGAGTATTCCTTTCCCGTCGATCCGATTATTGCGTCAAGGCATAATCGTTTTGCTAGTCTCGGTCTTCCGACCGACTTTTTATTCTCGTACGACGTATCGTTCATTGATACGAGTCTCGTCTTATCGTCCCAACCGAATTTCGAAGAACACTTGCATCAACATACCGTCATACAAATTTTCAATCGAGTCTCGGTACTCCCCCGTCCGTTGCGGACAAACTTTTCGCAATTCTCACAAAGCGTCGATACAATTTATCGCACAAGTGCTATACCATATACCACTTGAAATCGAGTCATTCATCGCCTACGTGGTATGGCATATACCACTCGGAAATCAAGCCATTTCCCTCGCACTATACTTAGTACAAGCTGACAATATCTTCCGACTTACGATTTCTGCAGTGATCGTGCTTGATCACAACCGTAACTTTGATTCTATCAAAACCCGACACGATTCGGTCAATGTTCTCGTTTGCCAACATAAGTTTGGTGCGCAACCGAACGATTCGTTCTATCAATTTACGATTTCAATTCTTTCCTTACGTTGCATCTCGTGCAACAATTTATTTAGACACGCGTTGCACCCCGTGCAATAAATTTCACTTCCGATATGCGTTGCACATCGTGCTACGATTTATTTTCGACATTTCATTTCACTTTGTACAACAATTTATTTCCAATTTCCTTTGCACTTCGTGCGACGATTAATCTGATATGCGTTGCACCACGTGCAATGATTTTACTTTCCAACACGCGTTGCATATCGGGCAACGATTATTTTCGATATTTATCGCACCTCGTACAACGAATTACTCTCGACTTTACAAGTCAATGCACAATCCGTTTAACACATCGGTATTGGCTATCACTTCTCACTTTCATTTTAACGCATATTCATATTAACTCGCTGCACATCGTGCATCATTTTATTTCTCATTCAACATATTACATTGCCACAATATCTCAAATCGTATTTCACAATTCGTTGCGCTTGCAGCAACTAACACTTTTACGGCTCGTTTGCATTCAATGCAATATACCCCTCGCGACTTTCTTAGCAAACATCGTGTAATTTCCAAAACACATGCGGCAAAATTACACGATTTGTATTAGACTTATTGTATGGAACATCCAATGCGGCATCGAGTAGAGTCAAGAGTGATATCAAGTGGTGGTGGGCAACTTTTCGAATTGTAGTGAAGCGAGCGTCCAGAGGAAATTGAGCCTAGAGCTCTGATACCAATTTGTCACGCCCCGATCCGAAATCACCCGAATCATCGTCCTCGCAGGGGGCGTGATGCCGTACGAGCCTGGAGTTGCGCTCGTGCAAGGCAAGATGACAAGTTCTCAAATGGTTATCTTTTGATTCGATATTTACAACGATAGGAAAACAGAGTATACGAAACAATTCTCTTTATTGATATTCGAAACTGAGATTACAATGGCTTTCGATAGCCTAACAATATATGCCAGATTGGCTACAACACTCAGGTTCTCTCTTGCCCACAAAGGATTTTACCGTTCCATACATCATGCCTTCTATATCTCGGCCGCATCAATCCAGCTGCGTAGTCCGAGCGTCATTGCGATAGCACGCTTCAATGCGCTTCGGCATTCCAAGCCTTAATACGTTCAAGCAACGCTTCGCCGCGAGCAATTCATTCCCTGCATCCTGCATGAAGCTGGTGGGGGATCAGTACGTTCGTCCTCGCATGTACTGATATCAAAGATCATCTTTCCAAACCAACATCTTTAATATTTACGTTGAGTCATGCAACTTAGCTTATGATCTTGCTATGTTCTCCTTAGGGTCAATTTCATGGCATCTTCGAAAACGTAAAGCATGTTAGCATAGCATCATATTATCGAATTGAATGTACAAGCAAGCAAGCAATCTCATGTTTGATTCGTGGCTTACCAAGTCGACGCACTCGCCCTTGCGTCCCTTGCACTGACGCAAGGTGAATACGCCCCATTTCTTCCTTGTCATGTTATAAGTGCAACTCTAAGTAGGATCTATATGCGGGACGCATTCGCGCCTACACTTTCAACCCATCGTTCCTTAACTATATGAGGGCCGTTGGCGTATCCGTGCCGGAATGGACTAAAGGAGTTCCTTTCTTTTCTCTCCTTCTTTTCTCACTATTTGGTTGGGCTGCCCGGCGTTTCACGGGTTGGATTACAATCCCAAAACAACCGAAACGTTCCCGCTGCATACCATCATTTATGGCATTTCCCATCTAGTTTTGATGTGCACCTACAAAGATTATTCGAATCCCTCCGCGGCCAATCGGTTCCGGGGCGCATCCGGTAACTATCTGATTGGGGGAAACACCCGTGCACGGGCGGTATCACATTTTATCTCGAGCCCATTCCAATCGACCATGCAACGCCCTATCATTCAAGTATCAATTTCAAACAACCAAACATAGTCTTGAGTTCGAGACTCAGACTTATCATCTCGCATTTCTTCCATTTAGCTTTCTATGTTCTTTCGTTTCGCACTTCGTTTCGATGATTCAATGGCATCGTGCCTCAACTCAATGCTCGTCAACTGAACGACCTGAAGGTCTCGAACACCTTTCGAGGCAACATGTCATATCCGACAGTTCCGCCACATTCATACCGCAACTGTATTCTCTCGCAATGAAGCCATCTTTTTATTATCTCGTGCACGTAGGCACGTTCTGACCATATTCTCATGTTCTACAACTTAGCAATCAAGGTTCGGGACTTGCGCGCTAGGGCGCTCGCCTATTGTCTTTCAATGTTCTAGCCGTCTAACTCGTGCATCAAAGGCACGGTATGGTTCGTGCACTAAGGCACTCGCCGATTACAGTTATCCCATGTTCTTACGGCTTGCGCTCCGAGGCGCTCGCCTTTGCAATATCCAATGTTCCATAGCGACTCGTGCATAGGATGCACGTATCATTTCAATTGTTCTAACTTAGTGTTCGACTCACACTATGATTTTATCTCCGATCGGCCACGCCCGTGGCGTCGATAGGTTAACTTTTAGCATACAAATGATATATTTGACTTATCGAATGAAGGAGTAAAAAGAAGTCAATCCTCCCACCTTGAGTCGATATGCCTTCGTCGTTTCGTCGAGCCGATGCGGCTCGATTCCCTAACTTTGTTGCACGGCCACTCTCCTGACTTAGCCATTCGAGCACTTCGTGCTTTCATTGAATCATACGCCCGATTTGCCTTAGCGTGCCCAAGTCTCGGCCCGTCGCAAGGCGACGATTTGATTTCGCGGACCCCTTACTAAATATTGCAAAAGATCGACCTCTAATATTTTCCCGTCAAAGTATGACCTGCACACGAAACCAACTAAAATCAATACTTGCTTCGATTCGGACTTGCGCCTTGGTCGATTCGATTTCTTAGAATCTTCGAGCCGATTCAATGCACTCATCCTTCGGGGCAACGCGGCGCTTCGCATCGATTCACTCGATGCATTCTTAGGGACAAGGCAACTCTTCGCATCGACTCAGTTCGATGCGTTGCTCGGGACAACTTAGCTCTCGTATCGTTTTGCATCGATACATTCTTTCGATCCACGCGACTCGTTGAGTCAACGCTTCAGCGTAATGTGCCGTACGGAGTGGGGCATTACACCGGCGACTCCTCGGACGTCCGCCGACCACGCGCGCGGCCTCGCGCCTCCCCCGGCCGACCACGTTTGTCTCGCCCTTGCGCCCGCCGCCGAGTTCCCCTCCGACGACCACCGAGCTCGCGAGCCCCTGGCCGCGCTTCCCCGACAGCGTCGCCCGACAGCACCGCCCCCGTCTCCCCCTTCGGCGGCCGACCACCTCGCCGAGCTCCCCTCGGCAACCGCGATAGCGCGCCCGGCAGCCCCTGTGGCCGCTGCACACTTGATCGAGCTCTCCCCGTTGTTCCAGCACTCCTGGCGTGCCCTAATTTCTGACTTCTTCGGTATTCCTCGACGTCGCAGCTGATTTCAGTGCTATTTTGGGGATTAATTCGCTGTCGGAGCTCTTTTCCTTCTTTAATATTCATCTGAGAGCTCTAGCCGAGCAATCCGAGGTATAACCCCCTGTCCCACTATTTTTATTATCTTAGTCGATGATGAAATGGTCCCCGATTCCCTTTGGGAACTCGGTTTTAGCGACGTCGTAATTTTTTGGGACTTTCGGAAAGGTCCCGTGGATTATTTTGAATTCCCGAAATATTTCGGGAATTGATTTTTAGTATGTGTTGGCTTTTCGAATTTTTTCGGGAACGTTCTGTGATTTGTGGATTTGGAATCGAACTTCCGAAATTATTTTGGGTCGTCCCGATTATGCTGTGGATTGGTTGTGGATATTTTATATATATAAAATTTGGGTTTTTCCCTGGTTTGGGACTTGCAGGAATTATCGGCGCCATTTTTCCAGTTTTTGGGTTGACCAAAAACAGAGGAGATGCTGCCCGATTTTTCCGTAAATCCTGAATTATTTTTAAAATGAATTTAAAATAATTTTCAGAATTTATTCGATATTTGATTTTGGGTGACGACCGTATCGGTCAATGGACCCGACTAAGTGCAAACGAAACCGGCCCCGCCCGGACGTTGAGACAATTAGCCAAAATGAGGATCGGACCATATCTGAGACTTATACTTTTTACCTTTAATTTTTACTATTAATTTCTGTTTAAACATTATTTAATATTTTCAGTTTAGGACTAACGTCAGTCTTATCTTATTTCAATTTATGTAAATAAATTGTAATGGGCATAAGCCCAGCTGGCTGTGGTCTGTGACTGTAATAGCTTAGATTCCTGTCATTTTCTGGTTTTTCGAGTTTTGGATATTTAACGATTAAAATAATTAAAACGTATTTTCGTATAAAATTAATTAATATTTTCTCATGTAAAAAATTGACGAGTTTATTAATAATTAAAAATCACGTGTTTTCTCACTAAAATAAGAAAAAAAATTAGCTTTATATTTATAAAAATTACCAAGTTTTCATAAATAGTCTGGCAGCGACGATGTTTTCCCGAATTCAAAGTTAAAGTGATCTTTTTCCCTCGTATTAAATCAACGCACAATAATCGTATTTTTCTGTGTCTGGTTAATTAAAAGAATTAAAATGAAATAGGACACAATTAGAGATTTCAACTAGCGTAACTAGATTGGTAACCCTGGTTTCTGAGTCAATTTCTCGAATGTAGGAATTCGGGGACGATCCTAATTCCCATCTTGAAGTCTTCAACTTTTCAGTCCAGTCCATTTTGAGGCAAGTACATTTTGTGTTAGTTTACAATTATTTAGTAATCGTTTTAATGCAAGTTTAAACCACGATGCAACACGGAACTCTCTCTGAGAGCACTGACTGTAACTACTGTAACTATTGGGGACTGGGGGAGTAGTGTAATGAGTATGACCACATCCAAACTACTGTAACTATATTAGCTTACACCTCATACACACGGGAATAAGCCGTATCTTACTGTAACAAACCCAAGCCGGTCATATTTTATTGCCTATTCACATCACAGAACTGTAACTGTTTTAAAACTGTAACTGCTTTATTGTGGATTTCAAAACTGTTTAAAAGTGCATGATTCTATTATTATTTCAATTGTCAAATTAGCATGAATTGTACTTTGCTCCCTCCTGACTGGAGACCCAACATTTTTAGGTATCACTGTTGAGGCTTTGTTCCGCGATATTTCCAAGGTCTCAACTAGAAGACGAGAATTTCGAGACTGATGAGCTGTTTGCCTAGAGTTTTCTTTTCTTCTTGATGTATGTAGAAATGGTTTAAGTTGTATCTTTCATTTTATTGTAAAATTTAATAAAGTTTTAAATTTCCGAATTTTGAGTTGTGACAAATATAGATGTTGTTGTGGTTACCTGCTAATGGAACAGCTTACTGCCGCCGTCTCAACAACGGTGCAGGCTGGACATGATCCGGTTCGACCCAATTATTTGGGATCGGGTGGTGACATTCTCACCTCATCTTAATTAAATTTTCAACGAGTGAGCATTTTATCCGTGCCCTTTACATTGGATTGCAAGTTGAGTATGGATTGAGTAGGATCATGATTCTTTGGATTAAGCGGACATGTATTCCAATGATTCTTAACATTGCTTGTCCCATTTATTTTACTATGACAATAATATTCTTTTGTACAATGCTTGCAACTGGCTTTTGGACGACCTTATGCATCCTTAAATTCATTAAAGTCTATCCAAAAGGAAGCTCGTTTCTTCATAGGTTTTCTAGTACCCCGAAGCCTCGAACTAGGATTGGATATCGGTTCATTAGTGGCTTCAGAACTAGGTGGTGGTTGAGGATGATCATCCCCTTGAAACATCTAAAATAACAAATTTATGGATTTCAATATATGAAATATAATTAACAATTCTTGATAAAAATAGAGAAATACGCACATTGCATGAATATGAGGTTGTTTCCATTGATTGGAGGGCTACCTAGTAAACATCACACAATTAAGTGAGTAACCTAAGCTACCTAACCCTTACCCAACCTAAGCGCTACTGTATGTTAAAAAATATTATACATTATATGTAGTATTAAACAATCCTACTGGTAACCCAACTAATCTAAACATGCATAAATGCAATGTTAAACAGGCAGCAGAACACAAACAGAATACAAACCGCAGTGCATTGCTAAACAATGATATAACAAACATTTTTTCGCATCAAGCAATAATAAAACAAACAGAATCACAAACAGGCAGCAGACTTTATGCTTCTTCCTCCTTCTTTTTTTACTTTTTTGGCAGCAAGCAAAGCATTAAGCAATTTTCCTGCATATAGGATATAATGATAGAACAAACATACATTTAAACAATTAACAATAAACTTACAGTGGGGAGACTCAGCAGTCTTGAGAGAAAATAGCAATGTATAATGAACCAGCAACTGATCTCCAATAGTCCAATATCAATATGAACCTGCAAGTGTTGGGAGAAAAAGTATCAAAAATGTACGAATATGGGTTTTTTTGGCCTGTTAAAGAGGAAAATTATCAAATATGTTCATCAATTTGGAAAAAAATGTATGATTTTTTTGGAACCCGCAAGTCTGCAAACATTCTTCTTAGAAGTTAGAAGTACTCAGTAAATATGCATGAATTTCTTTGCAAATAAAAATTTAAAATTGTTTGCTTAATTTCAAAGAGTCAAATACTAACATTTTACTCGTACTCCTCAGACCTCAGTAATTAAAAATTTTGAAAAATAACTTACAGAATTTAGGGTTAAAAAATAACTTACAAAAATTAGGGTTAGAGAGCGAACTTACAGAATCTAGGGGCCGTACTACTTAGAAACCAGAGAGGAAGTGGAAGACCATATCTCGAACTCCTCAGAGATCGACACCGTGGTTCTCGAGAGTCGAGAGATCGAAAAGAGAGAGTAATAGAGAGCGTCGGAGAAGGAGAAAGAGTCTCCGGCCGGCCTCCGTCGATCTCTAGGGTTTAGGTGAGAGAAAAGTTAGGGTTAGGATTAGAAAAATTAGAGAGTGGTAGAGAAAGAGAACACGATGAAGCCGGGGGAAATGCTTAGAGAGCGGCGGAGGAGAAATAAAAGTGAGGAGGGAGAAATTAGGTTAGGTTTTGTATTATATAGAGTCAAAGGTATTATGGTAATATCATAACTTATATTCGGGTTTCGGTTCGAGTTGAGAACCGAAACCCATAACCGCAGTCCGACCCGTAAACCGATATTAGCCACTTGGCTGAACCGAAATCCGATCCGATAGGCCCACAACCAACCTGGTAACCGAATTGGGTGGGTTCGGTTCGGTTATTTCGGGTCAGACCCGATATATGCTCACCCCTAACTCTGGGTGCAACCAACGAGATACGTTGGCTCTCTATATTCTAACCTAGGATATAGGAGACTACCCTTACAATGTTGAGCGGATACACTGATATCTCGTAGGACCCTGACACTACTTTGGACACGAAGAGGAAATGATGAGATATAGGATAGGTATCCCCGTATTCGACTGATCATCTATACGATTGAGCGTGTGTCGGCATAGTCATGTTGATCATTTCATTATTGTTATTGGACTTCTAATTAGGGATTGAACGTGATGAAGATTCAACATGTTCTATATTTATTGGGTGAAGAGGACAGTCACTAAACGTAAGGGCTATGAGTTTAGTTCACTTGACGTTGCTACATGACAGGTGCCTAGAGGGAGCGCCACTGCACGAGTACCCATGACATCATAGACAGCCCCATGCGTTGAAAGTTGTCCTCATTTGCGTATACATATAGTTGATAGAGCACCCTTGGTTCTTTATGCTTTTTTATACAATAGTGGCATGTATATTATGTATCTTGTTGCGTCCCGCTGAGGACCTGGTTTCCTTCCAGGTTGACTGAGTAGATTTGTAGAGCTCCTTGTTGGATTTGTTGCTGGTACTTGTTTCATTTCAGGTATTCACTCTTTTCGGAGTTACATAATTCATTTTTTGCTATTTGTATCTGCTTAGTAGCCTAGTATTTATAGACTCATATTATTCTTTTTGAGTCTACTCGGACGAGTATGATTGTTAGGCTGCAAACTAGTATTCATATTTTCCTCTTCTTATGCTTCTGTTATATGGATTGAGATATAGAGTTGATATAATGATAGATACACCATTTCGAACAGCTTATACGTATTCAAGTCAGACTAGAGTCTAGTTGAATACATAGATGGCCATTGCCACATGGCTTAGTCCCGCATATTTTGGGACTGGGACGTGACATTAGGGTTTTAAACTTCGAACATTCGTTCTTAGTCATGACGAGGACGATAATGGACTATCAGAATTTTTAACAGTCTTGCCTATAGTCAGGACTGCCAATTTTTTTGACAGTCCTACTGTCACGACCCGCTCCCAATTTTAGGATACGAGTACGTGGCCAAGTCCAGCCTACGCCGCAGCATCGGCGGTAGTACGCTGTCTATGATAACAATGGTCCACAACAAGCACAACACGCATATATATCATCCACAACTAAGCCAGCAAAAATCACTAAAATATTCAATAGTCTCAATATTATAAATATGAAAAATCCACTACAACTCAGAAAGTCTCGGGAACAAACCCGGATAGCAGAAAATAAAATAGACAACTAAACTCCATAACTATAACTACTAACTAATGCGAATCCATAAGGAAAAAAATATGCTAATTCGCATCAGTGCTGGAACCGGATACGCCAGTGACGTCAGGGTCGCCAACATACTCACCGTAGACCTCGGGGCAAATCTCTTCGTCTAAAGCTGAAAAATAGTTATCCAGTCAGGATTGGAGCAAGATCACCATAACACTACATTACACAATATAGTATACAAGCATGAAGGAAAGATAAAAGGAATTTAACTGAAGATAAGTATAGGCATGACATTGTATGATAAGAAAGTACCTTTGAGACGTGATAACAATATGAAGGTAGACTTTGACATACCACTAAGACATGATGACAATAAGAAGGTAGACTTGACGAAAGAAGAACAATAGACGATAGAGTAACAATAATTAAGTCACGTGTACTGTGTGTTTTAGAATACCAACTTTCAGCATGTAGACGGCTTGGGATATCCGTCAGTCATACGTGTGGTGCATGACTGATATTATGCAATCAATGTATAGGGGGTCTGTATTCAATTCGTTGACCACATGCTTACTTGTTGTATTCCCCCGCCCGACTCACTCACAATACATGTCCACTACGATAAACATTAGCAATACGATAAACTGTAAACAATATGAAACAATGAGTAAGGCATGAACATGTATGTATATCCAACCGATTCTAACTCTCGTGCACAATAGTAATCATGAACAATGACAACCATGAACCAAAAGGGAGTAATAGTGAAAAGATGACACGAAGATACATGCAGTATAAAATAAAGAAAACATAGGTCATAGTGATACTTGCCTGCTCCGATAGATGATAAAGTCACAAGTCAAGATGTCGTAGCCCGATCTACCCCGACACAAAAATAATCACAAGTTAGATCAACGATTCCCACTCTAAAAATCCTAGAAAGTGGCTAATGGGTTAAATCAATTAATACTATTCTAATTCTGGAATAAATCATCTAAAATCCTATTTTAACCTATTTAATTCTGAAATAACAATCTATACACTAATATTTGGCCAAAGAAATTCACGGTTCCAAATTCGGGACTCGTGGCACGCAAACCGAGACATATTGTTGACTAACTAGTCAAACATTATAAATTCAAAGTTTGAGTGTGCAACATGATAGATTTCAGCGTCATGAGTGCACTGGAATCGACCGTGCCGTAAAATCACGACTTGGTCAAAAGTTATCGCTATTATGGCTAACCATGACCAAATCGATGAATTGTTGACCAAATCTGACTTCTAGGAATAAAATAAAATATTAGATGAAACTATGAATTTCTAGAAAAATTATATGTTTTAGATCTTGGTGTCAGCTTTCCAAAACTTCAAACGGATCGTAAAACGGAGTTCGGGATCGCTCGGAATCTCGAAAACCGTGCGACGTATTGATTTTTGGACAACCGACACTCAAATAATTATTCAGAAATTCGAGATCAAAATACCAGAAAATAAATTATATATTCAAAAACCTAACCTCAATATGCTTCCATTAAAAAAAATGGCGCACAAAAAGGACGTCTAGATCAATGGCAATCGCTTCGCGAAGTCGAAGATCCCAATCAAACTCTCCAACTAAAAGCTGCTGAATTTCTAGGGTTTTCGGAAAACTAAAAACTAATATATATATAGAGAGAGAGGCTGCTAAGCCGTGGCTAAGTCGGCTGCCACGTGGCGCTATCTCACGCGCCCACAGCTGGATCCGACGGTTGTAAGCAATCAGAGCTTAGCTCGGCTCCGAGCTTGGCTCGGACTAGGATTAGGTGGGCGGCTAGGACACCCAGCCATCCCGCACCCGCGCTGACGGGTGGGCCCGCACCCCGCACGCCAGCGGCTGACGTGCGGGCCCCCGCTCGGCTGATTGGATATTTGTTTTGGAAAATAGGTTTTTTAATTACAGAAAAATAAATAAAAATAAGGAAAAATCCTAAAAATTCCAAATAAATCCCAGAAAATTCCTAAAAATTCCTAGAAAAATATAGAAAATATTTTATGGGTTCTAGAGCCCAAATAAAATATTTGACCTCAAAAATACCCTCGGGTGCTCTCACAGTAAATCCTAGAAGCTTAGAAAATTAATAAAATAATATATAAAATTCTCTAAAAATCTCCATAAAATCCTGAAAATTCTAAAATAGTGAAATAATATACTAGAGACTATCTAGGGGCCCCAGAGACTATATACAACCTAATTTCCTTATATCTAACCTATAGGCTTAGGCAAAAAATCTTACGATCCCAAATCAACATCCTAGTAAATAATTGATTTTAACTAAAATAAAAATAAAAAAAATCTCCAAAATAAAAAATAAATTCTAGGAACCCAAATGCTACAAACTATCCCCCTTAAAAGATTTTTGTCCTCAAAAATCAAAACATCACAAATAGCATAGTATAATACCTAACTCTTACAAGCAATAATTTCTTAAGCTAAGTCACGGAAAGATAATGGCTAGGAACATAAGGGAACTGATCAATAATAATCCTACTACAAACTAACTAAGCATGCATAACAGCTAAAACTAAAGAAGGCTCTACGAACTCGGTACTCTCTGCTGTCGATCCTTCGAATTCGGGAGTAGCATATGGGTTAGCTACCCTTTTTCCCTTACGGATCGCACTGCGCCTTGTCTCAACCATTGCAAACTAAAAGGAAAGAAAGGATATGGTTAGAATGGTAGATACAAACATATCGAAGAAATCATGGACGGAATCAAGCAAGATGCAAATTAGAAGACAATAAGATCCTAAGATAAAATAGACTCATAAGGTTAGAAGTCCTATTTTGTGGATGATATAACCTCCTAACTTCAAATCTATTCACAGGCTCGTAGTAGTACAGCTAACTTAAGCATACCATGAGTTCGCAGTCTTTTGCGAAATTGGACCTGCATGGGCCACCATAAAAACTTGTCACGACCCGCTCCCAATTTTGGGATACCAGTACGTGGCCAAGTCCAGCCTACGCCGCAGCATCGGCGGTAGTACGCTGTCTATGATAATAATGGTCCACAACAAGCACAACACGCATATATATCATCCACAACTAAGCCAGCAAAAATCACTAAAATATTCAATAGTCTCAATATTATAAATATGAAAAATCCACTACAACTCAGAAAGTCTCGGGAACAAACCTAGATAGCAGAAAATAAAATAGACAACTAAACTCCATAACTATAACTACTAACTAATGCGAATCCATAAGGAAGAAAATATGCTAATTCGCATCAGTGCTAGAATCGGGTACGCCAGTGACGTCAGGGTCGCCAACATACTCACCGTAGACCTCGGGGCAAATCTCTTCGTCTAAAGCTGAAAAATAGTTAACCAGTCAGGATTGGAGCAAGATCACCATAACACTACATTACACAATATAGTATACAAGCATGAAGGAAAGATAAAAGGAATTTAACTGAAGATAAGTATAGGCATGATATTATATGATAAGAAAGTACCTTTGAGAATATGAAGGTAGACTTTGACATACCACTAAGACATGATGACAATAAGAATGTAGACTTGACGAAAGAAGAACAATAGACGATAGAGTAACAATAATTAAGTCACGTGTACTGTGTGTTTTAGAATACCAACTTTCAGCATGTAGACGGCTTGGAATATCCGTCAGTCATACGTGTGGTGCATGACTGATATTATGCAATCAATGTATAGGGGGTCTGTATTCAATTCGTTGACCACATGCTTACTTGTTGTATTTCCCCACCCGACTCACTCACAATACATGTCCACTACGATAAACATTAGCAATATGATAAATTGTAAACAATATGAAACAATGAGTAAGGCATGAACATGTATGTATATCCAACCGATTCTAACTCTCGTGCACAATAGTAATCATGAGCAATGACAACCATGAACCAAAAGGGAGTAATAGTGAAAAGATGACACGAAGATATATGCAGTATAAAATAAAGAAAACATAGGTCATAGTGATATTTGCCTACTCCGATAGATGATAAAGTCACAAGTCAAGATGTCGCAGCCCGATCTACCCCGACACAAAAATAATCACAAGTTAGATCAACGATTCCCACTCTAAAAATCCTAAAAAGTGGCTAATGGGTTAAATCAATTAATACTATTCTAATTCTAGAATAAATTATCTAAAATCCTATTTTAACCTATTTAATTCTGAAATAACAATCTACACACTAATATTTGGCCAAAGAAATTCACGGTTCCAAATTCGGGACTCGTGGCACGCAAACCGAGGCATTTTGTTGACTAACTAGTCAAACATTATGAATTCAAAGTTTGAGTGTGCAACATGATAGATTTTAGCGTCATGAGTGCACTGGAATCGACCGTGCCACAAAATCATGACTTGGTCAAAAGTTATCGCCATTATGGCTAACCATAACCAAATCGATGAACTGTTGACCAAATCTGACTTCTAGGAATAAAATAAAATACTAGATGAAACTATGAATTTCTGGAAAAATTATATGTTTTATATCTTGGTGTCAGCTTTCCAAAACTTCAAACGGATCGCAAAACGGAGTTCAGGATCGCTCGGAATCTCGAAAACCGTGCGACGTGTTGATTTTTGGACAACCGACACTCAAATAATTATTCAGAAATTCGAGATCAAAATACCAGAAAATAAATTATATATTCAGAAACCTAACCTCAATACGCTTCCAATAAAAAAAACGGCGCACAAAAAGGACATCTAGATCAACGGCAATCGCTCCGCGAAGTCGAAGATCCCAATCAAACTCTCCCACTAAAAGCTGCTGAATTTCTAGGGTTTTCGGAAAACTAAAAACTAATATATATATAGAGAGAGAGGCTGCTAAGCCGTGGCTAAGTCGGCTGCCATGTGGCGCTATCTCACGCGCCCATAGCTGGATCCGACGGTTGTGAGCAATCAGAGCTTAGCTCGGCTCCGAGCTTGGCTCGGACTAGGATTAGGTGGGCGGCTCGGACACCCAGCCATCCCGCACCCGCGCTGACGGGTGGGCCCGCACCCCGCACGCCAGCGGCTGACGTGTGGGCCCCCGCTCGGCTGACTGGATATTTGTTTTGGAAAATAGGTTTTTTAATTACAGAAAAATAAATAAAAATAAGGAAAAATCCTAAAAATTCCAAATAAATCCCAGAAAATTCCTAAAAATTCCTAAAAAAATATAGAAAATATTTTAAGGGTTCTAGAGCCCAAATAAAATATTTGACCTCAAAAATACCCTCGGGCGCTCCCACAGTAAATCCTAGAAGCTTAGAAAATTAATAAAATAATATATAAAATTCTCTAAAAATCTCCATAAAATCCTGAAAATTCTAAAATAGTGAAATAATATACTAGAGACTATCTAGGGGCCCCAGAGACTATATACAACCTAATTTCCTTATATCTAACCTATAGGCTTAGGCAAAAAATATTACGATCCCAAATCAACATCCTAGTAAATAATTGATTTGAACTAAAATAAAAATAAAAAAAATCTCCAAAATAGAAAATAAATTCTAGGAACCCAAATGCTACACCTACAAATTGCATGGATAGTCAAAATTTTGGATAACCCTAAATAAAATATGTTGTTCATTTTGAAGAGAGAGAAAGGGTTTGCTTGGATTGAGGGTTAAGAGAGTTAAATGAGGGGAGCATAAGTGAGAAAAAATAAAACCATGTTTGGTTTGAGGGCGAGAGTTTAGAAGAAAGGGTTAAGTAAGGGTTTGTTTAACCCTTTTTGTCTTTTAACCCTGAAATCGAAGGGTTAACGAGAGAGATTGAGAAATTTTGTTTAAAAAGTCATAAATAAACCTTATTTGTCATAAATTACGATTTTTTTTTTTCATTTTTTTTATTTTCAACAAGCTGTTCCGTAGCTTCCTCATCACTGAAGATATTTTCATAAGTTATAATTATAATTCCAATCAAATTTAATTTTTACATATCTGAGAATGATATTTTGATAAATAGTATATTTTTATAGGGGGAGACGGAAGGTGGGCATCCGAGTAAAAGTTGTCTAAACTGGACTAGTCTTTGAAGTGCCCGAAATAAAACCATTTTTTAAAATAAGGACTAAAATAAAACCCTCCAATTCCCAGGTACAATTTTCCGCCCAAACTTCTCTCTTTCCCCTGCCCCTAGGGGCTTGTTTGGTAAAAAGGATTTAGATTTGGATTTGGATTTGGATTTGGAAATCCAAAATTCAAATCCAAATCATGAATTTCCAAATCCAAATCCAAATCAAAATACAAATTCAACTCCAACCAAACATAAAATTTGGTAAACTATAATTATGATAATAAAATATTAATTAATAAAATAGTAAATAAATAAATGATTAAGTATTATTATATTTATAGTTATGGTTAATAATTAAATTATTATTATTATTATGATAACATTTGTGGTTAATAAATTATTAATTAGAATTATAATAACGATCAATAAATTATTAAAAAAATTAATAATATATTATTTGTTAAATAATAATAATTAATTTTGATGATAATTATGATTAATATATTATTAATTAAGATTATAATAAAATAGTAATTTATAATTAAGATTATAATTAAGACTAATAAAATATTAATTAAGATTATAATTAAATATTTATTTATAAATTATTAATTAATTTTATAGTTATGATTAACAAATTTTATAATTATGATTAAAAAATATACAAATTATTAATTAAGTATTAATATTAAAATAAAATTATAAACTATTAATCAATATTATAATTATGATTAATAAATTAATAATCAAGATTAACAATTAAGATTATGATGAAATATTAATTAATGAAATTAATAATTAATTATTTAAGTGATGAAGTAAGCTGTATAGTCAGACCCGAGTAATCTGTACACGAGTCGGACACGCCCAGGATAATCGGACACGAGTCGGACACGCTCAGCCTTCATCGTTGGACACGATGAAGTAAGTTGTATCAATATAGGGAAATCTAACCATATAAACAGGAATAAGTATAAAATACAGCATCTATAAACGAATCCCAGAATCAAGTACAAGTCTAAGAGTTATTACATTTCCAGCAAATGAAAAGTAAAGTCTGATAGTCTCAAATACAAAGAAATATAGACTACTAATGGGTAAAGTGCTAGGCTTCCTCAGCCTCTTAGTCCAGAGTAACTCCAGCTGGCTCTACTGCATCTACAGGCTCTCGGCCATAATATGTGTCACACAAAGCCTCCATCTCACCTGCAACATATCCTAGTCAGGAGCAGAGCAAAGTACAGTTCTAGGTAATGAACAAGAACATCATAATATTGAAAATAAGTACAGGAGAACATGAATATGATATACAGGAAGTGAACATGAAAGTACAGGAATGAAAGTACAGGAAATAAAGTATAAGAATGTAACCATGAACCTAAAGTACAAGACATGACAAGTGCACAATGTTTGAAATACAACTAACCTATGTGATCGGCTGTGATGAGTACAGGAATATGTACAGGAGTACATGAATATCAGAACGGCTTAGGACCCGCGTGCACGATGCGAGGCCTAAGCTATCTACATGAATATGATAACTGGGGTTTGGTCACATAGCTAGTGTATTTTCCCACCCGACACAAGTAAGTACAAGAACAAAAAATATAGGAGTACAGGATATCGTGTCATGACGTGTCACAAGAAGAGTACAAGATATGTAAATGCACAAGACCATAGAAAAGTACTTGCCTTGCTCCGGAAAGGTACAGGTAATCAGTGGAGCTGGATGTCCTCCTGGTTTATTAAGTACAAGTGGGTAAATATCTAAATGAGTTCTAGCTAGTCATGTGATTCCCAATAGAATACATTTCTTTTTAGTTTTCTATTCAAAATTAATACAAATCAGTTAAAGTATACTAAATCCACTCATAAGTTGTTCACGAAGTATTACTTCAAAGTTTATAGGGCAAATTCAATTGACAGTTTGCCCATATCACAATTTAACTTATAAACTAGCTTAACTAAAAACTTGATTTAATGAAAAGTATTTAACCACCCTCTAAAATATATTTAATGAATGGTACATAACTAACCAAGTCCTAATGACTATAGATTGGTCTATTGGAAATATAACAAAAGATACCTACTTTCCTATCCTTTACCATAATTCAACAATAGGATAGTCCTTACTAACACCTGCTACCAGGTCATCCTTTATCTCACCCATATCCAAACCCCTCTATCCAAATCATAAGTCCCATGCTATAAACAGTTGGACATAAGGATGCAAAACTTTTCTCAGACATTACTCACTGGACATCATCCACCAACACTTCCAGGTAGGATATTCCAGTCAGTACTAACACTGATAAGTATCACAGGCCTATTGAACTTGGTTGCAGCTAAACCGTATGTAGGGACAGCAGTACTGGCATCCATGCATCAGTATCCCAAATTGCTCAGTTGACAAAAAAAGAGAAATAGTCCTACAGACTTAGGTAGTCTCAATTTCTCTATAGGTAACAGTCCAGATAACACTCAAAACATTTTAGAACTAAAATGAAGGTTTAGCTAAAGTTTCTACTTCCCAAAATAAAATTAAACCAGGTCTTACTGATATATACTGGAACGAAAAGCCTGATGTATGTAGATAAATTTATAGGTTTCTAGAGAGATTGAATCAGCAGAAGAATATATAGGATTTAGGATTAATCCTACAGGATTCTAAAAACAGAACATGGTTGGTTTAGTGTTAAACTCAGACCTCTAGCTTCAACTTCCTATATTCATTTTCTTTTAAAAATGAAACTCGATTATCTCCTAGAGGTCAACCAACTCCAAAACCCTAATGCCTGATATCCCATTTAGTATCAAGTGACTCAGGTTACTCAAGAAAACTATTTTTGATCAATCTGCAGACAATAATCTGACTACTGCAAGTCCAAATACCTCTCATGATTCATCATTCACTTTAATAAACAAATTTCAGAGATTCGATTAAGTAAACCTTAGCATGATAACCTTCAATACATCTCCATTCAACAGTTTAATATAATTCATGTAAGTTACTGAAAAAACATTACTCAATTGAAACAAGAACAGAGCATCAAATTCTCAAAACACAGTCTAAATCCACTACCAACTTCGACTGATACAATGAAGCTAATCCAAGAGATCCAACTAAAACTATTCTATTCTTAAATCGATTGTAAAGAAATCTACATAACATAGTAGAAGAAATACCTGTAATCTTCAAAGGGTGCACACGATTCCTTATTTGACCTCTCTAAACCTCTTTGAAACCTTGCCACAAATAAACAATCACACAGAGAACAAAACACGAAAATTCTCATTTATTCAAATTATCACAGCCATGGCTCACCTTGTCAACTAATTCCCAGTTGTGATACTCACTGATATCAGGAATTTTAATTCACTGATCTGAAAATTAAACACAAGTTACTCGATAAACGAAAGCTCTTAAATCCTATAAAAAATCAAGTGATAAATTCAAAACTAACCTAGACTTCTGGTCAATCTAAACTACAATAGTCCCTCTCTCTAGTCTGCCCTAATTTGTTACAAAATAGAAGATGTCATGATCAATTACACAAAAGAAATTGGTTAAAAAAAAAGAAGTCAAAAAACTCACCATGTTGACATTCCTCTGCTCAAGGAAAACAACTGAAATCGATCCAACTCTTCAACAATTCGATATTTGAAGAATCTGCAAAGAAGCACAGATCTCTGTGATTCGAAACAATTAAGGCAAAATACTAAAAATCTAAGAAATCCCTAGACCTAGATCGATCATAGATTGATCCATCAGGTAGTTGAATTAACAAAGTCGAACGGATCTCTATCTAGAAATCTTTGACTCTCCATGTCCATCAATCAGAACGAAGAGTCGAAGCTTTACAAGAAGGATCGATCATCCTTACTCCAAATCTGGACGGTAGATGCAAATGAACTGAAATCGAAAATGTTCAATCATTGGAGAGGAATTTGAACCAATCTCAACTTGATATGATTTCTCAGAGATGAAGACATTGATCCGCCATGGAGCCTCGCCTAGCTCTCACCACTGTGCCATCCGAGCCTTCATCATCGCCATCACTGCTTCTTGGAGAATGGAATTATGGAAGAAAGAGGAGATCCAATTTTTTTGTGTCTCTGCTATGAATTACAACTGGCCAGAGACGAGAAAGAAGGGTTTTTTATAGGGGAATTGGGGGTGGTCACAAAACTTGGGAAGAAAGAAATTTGAGCGGGAATTTGAGATTCCTCCAGCTGCATAAACGGTTTGAGAGAGGAAATTTTGAATTTCCTCTCCTCCATTCCAACGGCATACAAATGAAGGAGATAGGTTCTTCTTCAAGGAATCAACAAAATTATAAAAGGAAGGGCAGCTCCATGGGCTTGGGCCTATCAAGGCCCAACAGTATACTAAAAATAGAAATTCAAAATTTACATGTGATAAAAAGTGATTCATTTTATTTAAAGATTAAATATTTTGCAAATACTTTAATTACAAAAAATTATTATTAAAATTTGGGAAGTGGGATTACAAATCTTTCCTCCTTGAAAAATTTTGTCCTCGAAATTCCAAGAAAAATAATCATATTTACTAAATTCAAAACTCAAAACAATTCTCACCAAGATAAATTTTTATTGAATGGAAAATTCTCTAGTACCAAAGTGCAATCAAACAAATAAACTGGGATATCGCTCCTACATCTCGTCCTTGCACTCCCACGTGGACTCTCCCGGAGAGTGGTGTCTCCACATGACTCGAACAAGCGGTATAGTCTGATTCCGCAGTTGTTTCTCCCTCTGATTAAGGATCTCCACTGGTTGCTCCTCGTAGGTCAAGCTCGGACCCACCTCTAGCTCTGAGTAGTCCACCACATGGCTCAGATTCAGAATATAGCATCGAAGCTGAGACACGTGGAAAATATCATGCACTCCCTCCAAGCTAGCAGGAAGTGCTAATCGATAGGCCACCTTGCCAATCCGTGTCGTCACGTCGAAGGGTCCGATGAATCTGGGACTGAGCTTCCCGTCTCTGCTGAAACGAATGATGCCTTTGGTCGGCGAGATCTTCAGGAACACTCTATCCCCAACCGCGGACTCCAATGGCCGTCTGCTGCTGTCCGTCCAGTGCTTCTACCGATCCTGTGCAGCTTTCCGTTCCCGAAATACGTAAATTTTTTATTTTTTCTGTATATGGTATCTGGCACCTGTATCTTTATTGCATGTATCCTGTATTTGCACCTGGCCATGGCATGGAACAGTATCTCGTCATGGAATAGTATGCCACCCCTTATCCTTGTTTGGTTGTAGGCGTGGTTCACTATTACAATGATAGAATTTCTGGACCGTGTTGTGGTTAGGATTTTATTTAATTAATTTAATTAGTTGTATCATATAGTATTTAACATGTCATTAGTCATATGGTTTAGAGCATGCTTAAGATTAGGATTTTATGAGTCAACCCAACCCCTATATATAATCTCTTCCTCACTCTCTCTCCTCATTCACTCTTTTTATTTTATTTTTTCTCCAACCAACATTTAGGCAAGTACACCTTGTACCAAATGGAGAGATTCTTGTATTTTTTATTTCTTGATTTTCTTTGATATAATTTGTCTATATTGTTCTTCTCATCATCCTCTACAAGTTTAGTTCTTAGAGTTTTTGATTTTAATGGCTAGTTTTGTGTAGATCTAAGTTTGTATCATTTTTGGTTTTCTTGGGTTTTGATCTATCAAACTTCTTTGTTTTCAAAATCTAGTTGTTCTATGTTGTGGAGAATTTTGTTATACCCCATTTTGACCTATGGAAGTCCAAATTTGGACTTACATTGAAGGTTTTATGGAGCTTGGAAGTTATGGGTTCCATGTCCATCATTCTCAGATTTTCGGAGAAGATGGGTACCATGGCACCCCATCGACCCTTGACTGCATGGTTCCTATTTTGGCTATTTTGTATGTTTTATGTCCTATTTGGCTGATTTGTGGCCAGAATTTCTTCAAACTCCCAACATGAAAGTTGTAGATCTTTGTCTTGGCTTCAAGAATATTTATGTCTCACTTTAACCAGAATTCATATGTGACTTTTATGTCACGAGGGATCCGTGTGACTTCCTGACTTGACCATGTTCCTGACCTGATTACCTGTATACGTGCTGGTACCTTTTCTAAGTGTGTATATTAGTATTCACTGCGGTGCTATTTTATGAGTGTACTGAGGTGCGACTCTACATGCTAAGTGATCATTCGTGTTATATGTCAATACATGTGTACCTTCCAGCATAGTCATGATAATTGGTCAGTAATAGTATCGTGGTATAATGATTGTTGTTTGATGCATTACACTAAGCATGGATCTAGATTTGGGACTCCTTGAGCCGATGTGGATTCATACTTAGGGTACACGTACTATGGTACGACATATAGGAGGATGATCATGTGACCACGATATGTAATTCCAATATCAAGATAGGGTTAATATAAGCAACTTAAATCAGTAGAAGTATTGGGAGGGGACAGAATCCCGAGATCGTGCCATACTAGCCATCCCAGGTCCAGTCCTGACGTGTCGGGTTGGATGCCATGGATACAGTTTCATCCGCCTATAGTGGATGACTATATCCGACTCCTACGTGCTATGTGTTATATGTTTTAGCACAGTGGCCTTACGGGAGACCGGTGCATAATCAAAGTGTTATGCGTATATGTATATTATATGGTTTGGCTAGCCCTGTTTGTTTGACACGATCTGAGGATTCCTATATATTATATTACTGGGATAATCCAGACAAATCATAAAAAGTCGTAGGATTGATTGGCCGCTTGTAAGCCGACTTGTTTGTGATATGTTTTTTTCTGTTAGCAACTGAGAAACATGGACTATCGTGGTGCGTGGTCCAACCCATGTCCTTATTTAGTTGTTGGATTGGACTATTGTGCTGCGATAGACTATGGACCGATGTCACGATCAGAAGTCCTTCACCTGCCCATGGTTATAGTATATATCTTATCTCGGCATGATATTGGCACCATTTGTCCTTGTTTGGTTGTAAGGGTGTCGTATTATTTTGATGATATGGTATAAGCCTATAACTCTTGAATCAGGTCTTATTATTATGCTTGGATTTTATCTCACTCTTTTATTCTCCCTTGTGGTACTTGCTATTCAGGGCCTGACCCCGCTGGTTTTGTTTGGCCATATCTAGTAGCAGCGCTAGAGGATCCAGCTTTCTACTTGAACAATGGTGCACACCAGAAGTATGGGTGCCAGGGATCATGAGTGGGTTTCTTCTTCACTGCTCTGATATCTTCTATTTTGTACTTGGCATTTAGCCACCGGCACCTGTTTAGCCGGCAGTTCTGGACATTCAGTTTCTTACATAATTGTAATTAAATCAGACTGCAGCTGACTATGGTTATGTACTATTGACTCTCGGTACTAGCTTATTATTTTGTATAGCTAGGCTCATGAATCATTTTGATGAAGCATCGGGGACGCCTTACTGCTTTGTCTTGTATAATTATTATTACTGCTTCTTGGTTGATTGATTGAGACATAGATACTCTGTGGGACCATATAAGACTTGATTGTAGCATGCACCCCCTAGTCTCTTGACAGCCACGATCGTCGTATAACGTTTATATACCTCATATGGAGTAGATGACCTAGTTCGTCTTAGTATTTCAGTACTGGGGTGTGACAACACACATCCATAATAATAGAGGTGTTTGTTCTTTTATGTAGTCAGTACAAAGAGTACAACTCCAAGTGGTCCTGTTCAATACACACAAAGTGTACTAATATAAACCTATAGTCAAGATAGACTAATACCAGATTACACTACAACATTTCTAATAGATTTTCCAAGTCCATCTAGGTTGTGAACTATTTATATATTTCATAAAGAACTGATAATATGATATTCTGTGTGACACTACACACCATATTATCTACAATATAGAATATCAGACACTTGCATTAATACTTGCAACAAATACAATATGCAATTATTTGCCCATATGATTCTCATTCAAAATTTAAGAAAATAAAGTTACTACAAAAGTGATGCTTTTAGTATATAACCCTAAAAATGATCAACCCCACATGGGCCGTATAACTATCTAAAAAGACATTCGAAACATGAAGGATAAAGAAACCTACCCGGTGGACTGGCGAGCTACAAGTCCTAGGATACAGGAGCGAGATTCTTTAAAAAGTCAAGGTTGTGGGCGGTTAAGAGAGCCCATTTGGAGACTTGGGATCTTAGCAGGAAATACAAAGGTTTAGTGATGGCAGACTCCTTCCTCTGATTAAGCCACACAAAGAATGACCACAACATCCTTCATATTCAATGATTCACTGTATTACCGACCGGATTGACATCATTCGAGAACATGATCTGATGAGACCAAGGCTTGTTCTCTCCTTTGTAGGAATTAACCATGACAATACAAAAAATATAAGGTGAGATGGGACCTCTTTCGAGCCACAAAGCAATCACTTCTCTGCTCCTCGCTTTTGTCTACAATTTTTGGGTTTGAAAGATCAATAGAGCGGTAAAAATACTAGCTTTCCGTCTTGTCAAATATATATATATATATATATATATATATATATATATATATATATATATATATATATATATATATATATATAATAAGCTTATTGTAACTTGATACCCACAACTATTACTGTTTTTCAACTTGATATCCTAAACTTTTTTTTTCTTTCACAATTTGATACCTTGAAAAGAAAATCCCAAAGGCACTAGTCTAGTGGTAATGCGGAGGGGGGGGGTGGTGGTGAGGGGGGTTGGGCAAGCATAGGTCTTGGTTTCAAATCCCCCTCGGGTGGCTGGGTGACTTATATAGCCACGACTCGACTTGGAGAATATATATATATATATATATATATATATATATATATATATATATATATATCATCATTTTTTGGGTCTAATTATATTTAACATATTTTAATTAATTTAAATTTTGTCTAATTTTTTAATAATATTTTTTTTGTACGCATGATGCACTTACGGTGACTAGTTAGCATGTAACAGATAAGACGATGTGCACCAAGCTTACATAAAAAGGACCCCTTTTCCAGATTTGTAAAGAGTTTTTATCTGGACACTTCAAAACATACTTAGGGCTATCCCAAATTAGTTAGTTTTTATTTACAAGTTTGCCACAATGAAAACTTACTCGGAGCTACCCACTACATACTATAAAAGACATCTTTTTATGGTTTTTTTCCTTTTGATTCTTTTGATTCTTTCTCTTCCAAATTTCAAATATGTTAGGATTCCATGTTCATGCCTAGATTTCATTTTCTAGTAACTAAATTTTGGTTTATGATTCATTCTGGACGAAATTTCAAAGTTACAATCCATTTAGGGTTTTGAACTTCGAACATTCGTTCACAGTCTTAACGGGGGTGATAATGGACTATCAAAATTTTTGGCAGTCTTGTCTATAGTCAGGACTGTCAAATTTTTTGACAATCCTACAAATTGCAAGGATTGTCAAATTTTTTGACAACCATAAATAAATATATGATGTTGATTTTGGAGAGAGAGAGAGAGAGAGAGAGAGAGAGTAAGGGTCTGCTTGGATTGAGGGTTAAGGGAGTTAAATGAGGGAAACTTAAATGAGGAAAAATAAAACCATGTTTGGTTTGAGGGTGAGGGTTTAGGAGAGAGGGCTATAGAGGGTTAAGTGATGGTTTATTTAACCCTTTTCTATTTTTTTAACCCCGAAATTGAAGGGTTAACGAGAGAGATTGAGGGATTTTGTTAAAAAAGTCATAAATAACCCTTATTTGTCATATAAATATCATGACTTTTTTTTTCTTCTTTTCCTTTTTTTGTTTTCAACAAGCTGTTCCGTAGCTTCCTCGTTAGTGAAGATATTTTAACAAATTCTAATTAAAATTCTAATCAAATTTAATTTTATGACATATCTGAGAAAGATATTTTGATAAATAGTATATTTCTATAGGAGGAGAGGGGAGGTGGGCACTGACAGCCCATAGTATTTTTTTGAGATGCTCAGCTCATAGTGAAAAGAGAGCAGATCTGCTGTTCCATTTAACATGTTCCAATTATGTCCCCCTTTCTAATACATGTAGGTCATGGGAGTAGATAAGTGGATAGTGGCCCATATGTATTAGAGAGAGGACAAATTTGGGACAGAATAAATGAGACAACAGATCTACTCCTAATAAAAATGAGTAGAAGTTGTCTAAACTGACTAGCCTTTCTAAGTGCCTGGAATAAAACTCTTTTTTAAAAGGCTTTTTTCTAAGGGCACCTCCAAAGTTACTTGGGGCTAGCCCTTACTTGGGGGCAACCCAAGAAGGTGGAACTTTTACTAGGAGCTGTCCACAAGTTGCTTGGGGCTAGTCCAAAAATTAGGGTTTTCCCCTCTTCTCTTTCCTCCTCCTCCTCCTTCTCCTCCTCCTCCTCCTCTTTGCTCCAGCGGCGGCGCCACCACCACTACCAGCAGCCACCGTCGCCTCCTTCCTCCTCCGGCTCATTCCTCCTCCTCTGTCTCCTTCCTCCGTCTCCCTCCGTATCCTCTTGCTGAAAAAAATTGGGGTAGTCCCAAGTAAAAAAATGGATGACAAATTTGTAATTTTTTTGAACATTTTTTTAGGCTAATTCCAGTAAAAGTGATAGCGCCCTTAGAAAAAGCCTTTTAAAATAAGGACAAAAAATAAAGGCAAATGTTAAAGGCCACCCCCTTTTTACTAAGGGCCACAAACTTAAAATTTTAAAAAAATTTACAAGTTTGCCATTTTGAAAACACTAAGGGCCACCCCGTTCCTGTCAATCGAGGACTGCAGGACTTGCCTGCAGTCCAAAGTGAAGATAGGACTGCAGGCAAGGCCTGCAGTCCTCGATTGACAATCTTTTCTCTTTTTGATTGACAATCTTTTCTCTATTCTCGATTGACAATCTTTTCCTCGATTGACAATATTTTCTCTTTTTTACCTACAGTGACTGCTGGGCTTGCCTGCAGTCCAAAGTGAAGACGGGACTGCAGGCAAGGCCTGCAGTCCGCCTTTCCCGTGAACGATCCACGGTGAGGGAGGAATACCGGTCCTCCTTTCTTGACTCGACTGACCAGTTTGAGCGAGCATCCGCTCGTGGGAGTCTCCGGCGGGAACAAACGACGAGCAGAAGGAGAAGGAGATCGATCGTTCGACAGGGGAGGAGACAAATGAATCATAGCAGCCATGACCGATCGATCGATTCAGTAGTGGAGGAAGAGTTGGTTTGACATTTATTTGTAGGATCTCTCTCTCTCTCTCTCTCTCTCTCTCTCTCTCCTCGTCTATAAATGAAGAAACAATTGATAGAGTGGAGTGAAGAAGAAGAAGCTTCTTGGTAGAGTGGAGTGAAGAAGAAGCTTCGTGGGAGTCGACCCCAACCCCTCCACCGCGTGCCTCCCCGTCCGCCGAGCTCCTCCCCGAAGCAGTTCGCCGAGCTCCTCCTCCGCCTCCTCGAGCTCCTCCCCGTCCGCAAAGTTCACAAGTTCGTCGAGCTCCTCCCCGTCCGCCGAGCTCCTCCTCTGCCTCCTCGAGCTCTCCTCTACGACGTCCGCGAGCCATGCGACCCGGGTCTCCGGCGACCCCAACCCCTCCACCGCGTGCCTCCCCGTCCGTCGAGCTCCTCCTCCAAAGTCCTCTTGGCGGCCCTTAGTAAACTTGTGAACTTTAGGTTGGCCTTAGTAAAAAAAAATACAAAGGCATGGTTGCCCTTAGTAGATGGGTTGCCCTTAGTAAAAAAGGGGTGACCTTTAACATTTGCCAAAATAAAAGGGTCCCTCCAATTTCCGCCGAAACTTCTCTCCTTCGCCTGCCCCTGGCCTCGTTTGGTTACCAGAATTTGAGCTTAGGAAAGGAAAGTGATTCCTTTCCTATGTTTGGGAGCCAAAAGAAAGTTGTTGGAAAAGGAAAATGATTCCCAAGATGTAGGAAAATAGGGAGGAAAGTGGTTCCTCCCATTTATCTAAGGAATCACTTTTCCTCCAACTTTTCCGCATTTATTACAAAAAGTTTTGACCAAAATATCCATGTTCATAATATTATTTACCATTTTTATCCATAATATCTTTTAGACAAAAATATTTCTAAGTAATAATTATTTTTATTAGCACGAGGGTATTTTTGAAAAATTGACTTGATTTTGTTTCCTTTCCTTACAAACACCAAACACTATAATAGAAATTAAAGATATATTCCGGCTATAATCTCGATCTTTCCAAACACCGGAAAATAAAGTTTATAGGAATTATAATTTCCTAAAGGAAAGAAAATACCAAGGAATCAGTTTCCTTTCCTTTCCTTTCCATTCCATTCTGCGAACCAAACGAGACCTAAGTACCCAGACCCTAATTTTTTAAATTTTTAAAAAAAATTAAAAAAAAAAATTTCTCCACCTCCGCCAAAACCATCGAAACCATCCATGGACTCCGCCGCCTCCTCCCTCCTCGAAACCCTAACCCTAAATTCCTCCGATCCCCAAACCTTAATCTCCCAATTCTCTTCCTATCTCCGCCCCTTGTTCAATCTCAACAACACCACTCTCCGTCCTCTTGCCAATAAATTCCTCCCGTTCCTCTCCAGCACTCTCAAGCTCATCCCAGACCTCCTCCTTCTCCAACCCCCCTCCCTCGACGCCAAGAGGGCGGCGGCGATCCTTGACGTGTTCTGTCTTGTATTGGACTGCATGGACTCCATCTCCCCATGCTTCGCCGGAAACTTAAAATTCATAATCGTCGAGCGGGTAGCGCTGGTCTTCTTCTTGAAGCTGTAGGGGAAGTACGAGGAAGCAATGGAGGAGGGGGTTTCGGTGTTGAAGAAGTTGGGAATTGATGTCTGCAGTGGGGTTTGTGGTGGGTTGGATGATCCGGAGCCGGAGATCGTGGATTTGGTTTGGCAGGTGGTTTGTATTCTCGTTAGATCTGTTTATGAGAGGAAATCCAAGGATGGGGAAGTTTACAAGTGGGTCTTGGGACTGGTCGAGCTCGTGGGGCCGAAGCTTGTTGGTGCTTTCTTTACATGGAGAGAGCTTGCTCTCAACATACCTTGTAAATTTTAGTCCCACATCGAAAATGCACCATGAGTTATCTCAACATATATACTTGGGTGTGTTGTTGAGAGATGCACATGGGGTGGTGACCCTAAGGAGGGAACCATGTGGGTGATTTTACAAGGAGGTAAGAATAAGGCTCCAAGGATTAAGCATTAATACTTTTGTCATTCTCTTGGATTATTTCCATTTGGAGCTAAGCCCCAAAGGGGCTTAGCGACTCGGACTCATGGGCTCATGAGGCGTAATATGGCGTTTTGTTGGCGCACTTTGCACTTACGTCAGCAGTCATGCGGTCTTTATGCGGCTCATGCGACACATGCGGCACATGCGGCACATGCGGCACATGCGGTTCATGCGGTTCATGCGGTTCATGCGGTCCATGCGGTCCATGCGGCCAGGCTGCTGCTGCTGCCGCATGGAGGGATCCGCTGACTGTGCAGATTACAAATCAGTTATGGAAAGGCTGAATCAATGCAATTAAATCAGATCCTATCTTTGTGGGATTTGAATTAATTCAGATCCTATCTTTGTGGGATTTGAATTAATTTCGTGGGATTTGAATTAAATCTCGTTGCTATCTTTTGGGATTTGATTCAATCTTTCCATAACTGAAGAGGCGGCTAGGGTTTCCACCCTCTCTCTATAAATACTCTCTTCTGGCCTCCTTTGTGACTACGACGAATATTACAAGTCAAAAAAGGAGAGAGAGAGAGAGAGAGAGTTGCTGCCGCCATTGTAAGTCCATCCGAGGAGTCAGAACAGAGGTGACTTCGAACGTTCCACAAGTTCTTCAAACTTGCTGGTTCCTGGAAGCAGATCGTGTGGGGCGAATCTTGCTTTGAGCAACGGTGTTTTGACACCCCAGCAACTGTTCTTCATCTAATCTTCCTCCAGATTATTGTAACTCGTTCTGTCCCAATTGCAACACGTTTGCAAGGAAGAACGAGAGATCTTCTCTTCTCTATTTCCTTCCTTCAGATTGTAATTTGGCTATTTGTTTTATTGTACCATCGTAGATCTTGAGTTTGATCACTGCAAAGTTTTTGTGTGACATCTCAGATCTCGATTGCATCAGTTTTTCCATCTTTGATCAAGCCCCGGGACTAACAAAGCTTCGGTATGAACTTTTGGCACTAGTTTAGGTTGGCTAATTATATGGACACATCCAAAAGTGATCGGGGCTAGCCCATTTTTTCAATTTTTCTGGCAGTCCAGCCTGTAGACTGGACTGCCTAGTTTCTAACAAGGACTGCCAGAATCTAACAAGGACTGTCCACTTTAGTCCAGTCTGTAGACTGGACTGTCAGAAAAGTGGGCAGTCCTAGGACAGTAGGACTGCCACAATGGGATAGCCCCGATCACTTTTGGCTGTGCCCATATAATTAGCCTTTAGTTACAATTGAAGGTTGTGATATCCTTTTTGAAATATTTTCAAGTCTATATTGAATAATTATCAGAGATATTGGTTTGGTGGATAAGTCCGTTTGGTTTTCATATTGAATATGCACAAGAAGGAACATACAATTTATAATATATAAGGGAGTTCTGAGTATAGATATGCCGTGAATAGAGAGACTAATTAATCAACAAAGTTGATGACAGACAAATACACAATTATACAACAGAAGATGTTACATACATAAGACATTTTGGCTTTCTTAGTGTGTTGTGGAGTGTATGTGTCGTGTCTTATATCTAAATTATAATGGACAAGATTGAGGTGCACTCGAGACGCAAAGGATCATATTGTCGAAGGTGCACTAAGGCGTGCTCCCGAGCGAAGCGAGACACAAAAATAAAAATAAAAATATACATAAATAAATAACTAAATTACTAATGTAAGAAATAAAACAAACATAAAAATATGTTTCTTTTATTCCATTTATTATTTTTAATTTAAATTACAAAAAAATAGTCATCATTAATTAAAAAAAATTAATTTTTACTGTATTAGTCTCACAACTGGAAATCTAGTAAAAAAACAATTTTCACTCTCTAGTCTCAAAAATTGAAAATCATTAGTAAAAAAGTAGAGATTTGCAATCAATATTTAGTCTACTAAAAATGGAAATCATTAGTAGAAAATAAAATCAAAATTTTATTCTGAAAAAAAAATGAATCTCAAGAACATCAATATTCAGTCCCAAAAAGAAAACTCAAACCCCAACAAATTCAAAGAAAAATCAGTATTACACAAAAAAGAACAGTCTAAACAAAAAATTAAAATCATTTGTAAAAAAAAAGTCAGATAAACTCAACCCCTCCCCCCCCCCCCAAAAAAAATAAAAAATTATTGTATTATACAAAAAGTCAGGCAATAAATAAATAAATAAGTTGAAATGAGGGCTAAATCTCAGATAATTTTATTGAGGGCTACTGCCTACTACTTATAGAGGGTCCAACCCCTCTTCATATTACATCTAACCGATGTGGGACTAAAGTCCCTTATTTACTCTCAACACTCCCCCTCAAGATGGGCGATATATATTAATCATCCCCATCTTGTTACATAGCTTTGACAGACTCAATGAACTAAGACCCTTAGTCAGACAGTCTGCCACTTGTTCTTCTGAGCGAACATAATCAATCTTCAGTATCCCTTGTTCCAGCTTTTCCTTGATGAAGAATCGATCGATCTCGATGTGCTTCGTTCTGTCGTGCTGAACCGGATTGTTTGCTATACTTATCGCAGCTTGACTATCGCTCAGAAGGCGCAATGGTGTCCCCTTGTCTAGCTTCAACACTGTCAGCAGCGCCTTTACCCATAGCAATTCTGATACTCCTAGAGCCATTGCTCTGTATTCTGCTTCAGCTGTCGACCGTGCCACCACTGACTGTTTTTTGCTTCTCCATGAAACCAGGTTTCCTCCTACAAAAACACAGTACCCTGTGGTAGACCTTCTGTCGTCTATGCAGCTTACCCAGTCTGCATCGCAGTATCCCTCAATATCTGTACATCCATTCTTCTTGAACCACAGTCCTTTTTCCGGCGTCCCTTTCAGATATCTTAGGATCTGAAATACTGCATCCATATGACTCGTTCTTGGATCATGCATATAGCGGCTTACAACACTTACTGCAAATGAGATATCAGGACGAGTATGCCCTAGATAAATCAGTCTGCCTACTAGCCTTTGATACCTTTCGCGATCAACAGGCATTCCTGCTTCTGCTCCCATCTTTCACTTCTGGTCAAGTGGAGTGACTGCTGCTCGGCATCCCAGCATTCCTGTCTCCTTCAGCAGATCTAGTACATATTTCCTTTGTGAGAGAACAATTCCTTGTTCACCATCACAAACCTCGATACCCAAAAAGTATCTCATCTCTCCCAGGTCCTTCACCTCAAACTCTTTGGTGAGTTTCGTCTTCAGTTTAGTGATCTCAACTACATCGTCACCTGTGATCACTATATCATCTACATATACAACAAGTATAGTAATGTGGCCCCTTGCATGCTGGAGGAAGACAGTATGATCTGCATTTGTCTGATGGTACCCCATGCCAGTGACAGCCCTTCTGAATCTGTCAAACCAGGCTCGAAGAGATTGCTTCAGCCCGTACAGCGACTTCTTCAGTTTGCACACTTTTTCATGTGACGTTCCTTCACCTGAATCTGACACAGAGTAGCACCCCGGAGGAGTCTCCATGTATACTTCTTCTTGTAGGTCTCCATGAAGAAATGCGTTCTTTACGTCTAACTGGTGTAGCTTCCATCCATAGTTTGCTGCAATGGAGACCAGTGTTCTTACGGTACTCATCTTCGCTACTGGGGCAAAAGTCTCATCATAGTCGATACCATATGTCTGGGTATAGCCTTTTGCAACCAGTCTCGCCTTGTATCGTTTAACTTTTCCTTCTGGTGTCTCCTTCACTGTGTAAACCCATTTGCATCCCACAGCTTTCTTCCCTTCAGGTAATGGCACCAGCTCCCATGTCTTATTTTTCTCTAGTGCCCCAAGTTCTTCCATCATTGTGGCTTTCCATCTTGGGTCCTTCTTTGCTTCCTGCCAATTCTTAGGTAAAGAAGTAGAGTCTAACGAAGTGAAGAATGTTTGATAAGTCGGAGAAATATTAGAATAAGATAGGTAGTTGGCGATATCATGTTCATAATCTTTATAACGAATAGGAGCCTTTCCCGCATTAATGCGAGAAGACCTCCTTAAGGGAGCAATGGGTGGTGGAGAAAGCATACCATCCGAATCGGAGAGATCCGCTTTCGAATCCGAGCGATCCGGTACGGGAGTAACATCTTCAGGAGTCGGGGCAGGAGTAGACGAGGGACTTGGCACTATAGGCACAGGGTACGGCACAGTACTGGACCTCTGCTGTCTTCTTCTGTAAACTTGGAGCTCCTTTTTCCTTGTCTGCTTCTCCCCCTGCGAAATGTACGTATTGTCTTCTTCATCCTCCGTATCAGTATCATTGATGCTTTCTTCCCCTTTCTGCTAGTTTGTCACGACAGGACAAGGTACCGATCCGACAACTACGTTTGGGCGTACTACCTCCCCCTCACGTCTAACACCCGCTGTGGGAGGTGTGTTCCCAAACGCAGAACCTTCGTCCGAACCATAATAAGGTTCCAGCTCTCTGAATGTAACGTCCATGCTTACAAATAGCTTCCGTTCAACCGAGCTCCAGCAGACGTAACCCTTTTGTGTCCCGGTGTACCCAACAAAGACACACTTAAGTGCTCGAGGATCCAGCTTACCAACACCAGGCCTGTTATCGTGGACGAAGCATACGCAACCAAATACTTTCGGAGGAACGGTGTACGCAGTTGTCCCCGTGAGCATTTCCAAAAGCGTCTTCCAGTCCAGTAATTAAGAGGGCATCCTGTTGATGAGATAAGAGGCTGTCAAGCCAGCCTGCCCCCACAAAAATTTAGGGACATTCATAGCCAGCATCATCGTCCGAGCTACCTTGACAGCCTCTTATCTCATCAACAGGATGCCCTCTCAATTACTGGATTGGAAGACGCCTTTGGAAATGCTCACGGGGACAACTGCGTACACCGTTCCTCTGAAAGTATTTGGTTGCGTATGCTTCGTCCACGATAACAGGCCTGGTGTTGGTAAGCTGGATCCTCGAGCACTTAAGTGTGTCTTTGTTGGGTACACCGGGACACAGAAGGGTTACGTCTGCTGGAGCCCGGTTGAACGGAAGCTATTTGTAAGCATGGACGTTACATTCAGAGAGCTGGAACCTTATTATGGTTCGGACGAAGGTTCTGCATTTGGGAACACGCCTCACACAGCGGGTGTTAGACGTGAGGGGGAGGTAGTACGCCCAAACGTAGTTGTCGGATCGGTACCTTGTCCTGTCGTGACAAACTGGCAGAAAGGGGGAGAAAGCATCAATGATACTGATACGGAGGATGAAGAAGACAATACGTACATTTCGCAGGGGGAGAAGCAGACAAGGGAAAAGGAGCTCCAAGTTTACAGAAGAAGACAGCAGAGGTCCAGTACTGTGCCGTACCCTGTGCCTTTAGTGCCAAGTCCCTCGTCTACCCCTGCCCCGACTCCTGAAGATGTTACTCCCGCACCGGATCGCTCGGATTCGGAAGCGGATCTCTCCGATTCGGATGGTATGCTTTCTCCACCACCCATTGCTCCCTTAAGGAGGTCTTCTCGCAATAATGCGAGAAAGGCTCCTATTCGTTATAAAGATTATGAACATGATATCGCCAACTACCTATCTTATTCTAATATTTCTCCGACTTATCAAACATTCCTCACTTCGTTAGACTCCACTTCTTTACCTAAGAATTGGCAGGAAGCAAAGAAGGACCCAAGATGGAAAGCCGCAATGATGGAAGAACTTGGGGCACTAGAGAAAAATAAGACATGGAAGCTGGTGCCATTACCTGAAGGGAAGAAAGTTGCGGGATGCAAATGGGTTTACACAGTGAAGGAGACACCAGAAGGAAAAGTTGAACGATACAAGGCGAGACTGGTTGCAGAAGGCTATACCCAGACATATGGTATCGACTATGATGAGACTTTTGCCCCAGTAGCGAAGATGAGTACCGTAAGAACACTGGTCTCCATTGCAGCAAACTATAGGTGGAAGCTACACAGTTAGACGTAAAGAACGTATTTCTTCATGGAGACCTACAAGAAGAAGTATACATGGAGACTCCTCCGGGGTGCTACTCTGTGTCAGATTCAGGTGAAAGAACGTCACATGGAAAAGTGTGCAAACTGAAGAAGTCGCTGTACGGGCTGAAGCAATCTCCTCGAGCCTGGTTTGACAGATTCAGAAGGGCTGTCACTGGCATAGGGTACCATCAGACAAATGCAGATCATACTGTCTTCCTCCAGCATGCAAGGGACCACATTACTATACTTGCTGTATATATAGATGATATAGTGATCACAGGTGACGATGTAGTTGAGATCACTAAACTGAAGACGAAACTCGCCAAAGAGTTTGAGGTGAAGGACCTGGAAGAGATGAGATACTTTTTGGGTATCGAGGTGTGTGATGGTGAACAAGGAATTGTTCTCTCACAAAGGAAATATGCACTAGATCTGCTGAAGGAGACAGGAATGCTGGGATGCCATGCAGCAGTCACTCCAATTGACCAGAAGTGCAAGATGGGAGCAGAAGCAGGAATGCCTGTTGATCGCGAAAGGTATCAAAGGCTAGTAGGCAGACTGATTTATCTAGGACATACTCGCCCTGATATCTCATTTGCAGTAAGTGTTGTAAGCCGCTATATGCATAATCCAAGAACGGGTCATATGGATGCAGTATTTCAGATCCTAAGATATCTAAAAGGGACGTCGGAAAAAGGACTGTGGTTCAAGAAGAATGGATGCACAGATGTTGAGGGATACTGCGATGTAGACTGGGCAAGCTGCATAGACGACAGAAGGTCTACCACAGGGTACTGTATTTTTGTAGGAGGAAACCTGGTTTCATGGAGAAGCAAGAAACAGTCAGTGGTAGCACGGTCGACAGCTGAAGCAGAATACAGAGCAATGGCTCTAGGAGTATCAGAATTGCTATGGGTAAAGGCGCTGCTGACAGAGTTGAAGCTAGACAAGGGGACACCATTGCGCCTTCTGAACGATAGTCAAGCTGCGATAAGTATAGCGAACAATCCGGTTCAGCACGACAGAACGAAGCACATCGAGATCGATCGATTCTTCGTCAAGGAAAAGCTGGAACAAGGGATACTGAAGATTGATTATGTTCGCTCAGAAGAACAAGTGGCAGACTGTCTGACTAAGGGTCTTAGTTCATTGAGTCTGTCAAAGCTATGTAACAAGATGGGGATGATTAATATCTATCGCCCATCTTGAGGGGGAGTGTTGAGAGTAAATAAGGGACTTTAGTCCTACATCGGTTAGATGTAATATGAAGAGGGGTTGGACCCTCTATAAGTAGTAGGCAGTAGCCCTCAATAAAATTATCTAAGATTTAGCCCTATTTCAACTCATGTATCTGATGTGAATCGACCTATTCGATTCACAAAAGATTTGTAGAAACAGAGAAAGATAATGATCTTTTTGTGAGAAAAGAACAAACTTCCAACTTTGGTGGACGGACAAAGTCTAAATCCTTCTTATTGATACTTGAGAGTTTCTTCTCAATACAAGCATGGAAAATAAAAGATGGCTAACCCTAGTTTATATAGGAAAAAACAAAGGCTTAATTAAGGAAGGATTATTATTGGTGAAAGACCAAAATAATCCTTGGCTTAATTAAGGAAGGGTTATTATTGGTGAAAGACCAAAAATAATCCTTCCTGACTAAAATAGGAAAATGACTACTAAGGAAAATGACTATTAAGGAAGGGTTATTATTGGTGAATAATCCTTCCTTACTAAAATAGGAAAATGACTAACAATAGAACATAGGCTCAATTAGCTCCTCTACGTCTCCTGCGACGTGTGTACGTGATGACGCCTCCATCACTGCCCGTGCCCGCCCCCGGGTCCGCCCTCACGCCTGCTCGTCCTGTGTGTGGTCCGCCCACATCAATACCCCCTCCTAAAAGAGCCACCTTGTCCTCAAGGTGGAAATCTGGAAACTGTGCCTGGAACCCCGTATAGTCCTCCCAATTCGCGTCACAATCAGGTAGTCCGACCCAGTGAATCAGAACCTCCCTCGTCTGTCCCGGTCCCTGCCGAACTGCCCGTACCTCCAAAGGCTCTAACTGTACCTCCATATCCTCCGTGAGTGTAGGAGGAAGAGTGTGTGATACTGCATGATCCCTGATCGCCCTCCTCAGCTGAGAAACGTGAAAAACGGGGTGAATCGCCGACGTATCCGGTAGCCTCAACCTATATGCCACCTGTCCAATCCGGGCCTCGATTTGATATGGACCAAAGTAACGAGCCGCCAGTTTCTCATTCTGCCTCCTCGCCATCGATCTCTGCCTGTAGGGACGTAGCTTGAGATAAACCATATCTTCCACCTGGAAGCTTACGTCTCGTCGATGTCTGTCCGCCTGCGCTCGCATCACCTGCTGAGCTCGTAGTAAATGCCTCCGCAACTCCTCTAGAATCCCATCCCTCGCCTCCATGTAATCCTCCACCTGTCCCACCGGAGTCTGAGTATCGCCAAACCGGACCAAAGGCGGGGGATCTCGCCCGTACAATACCCTGAAAGGGGTTGTTCCCGCTCTCGAATGATAAGACGTATTGTACCAATACTCTGTCCATGCCAACCATCGGTGCCACTACCGGGGAGAATCAGAGGCGAAGCACCGCAAATAAGTCTCCACGCTGCGGTTGACGACCTCCGTCTGGCCGTCCGTCTGAGGATGGTAAGCGGTGCTCCTCTTCAGGGCCGTACCCTGCACCCTAAACAACTCCCTCCAAAAGATACTCATGATCACCTTGTCCCTATCAGAGACTATGGAAGCTGGTATCCCATGCAGTCGTACCACCTCCCTCATGAAAGTCGTCGCTACAGACATAGCTGTGTAAGGATGCTTCAAAGGAATAAAATGAGCATATTTACTCAGCCTGTCCACCACCACCATGATCACCGTGTATCCCTCTGAACGTGGTAGCCCGTCGATGAAGTCCATGGTGACGTCATCCCACACTCTCTCGGGCAGAGTCAGTGGCTGCAATAGCCCTGCAGGTGCCATAGCCATGTACTTGTGACGCTGGCAAACGTCACAAGCAGCGACCAGTCGGGCGATACACCTCTGCATCCCTGGCCAAAACACCTCCCTGGCCATCCTCTGATAGGTCTGCTGAACGCCCGAGTGCCCTCCCATCACCGAGCTATGAAACTCCTGAAACAATACCGGAATGAAGGCCGAAGTCCTCGGTATCACCATCCTCCCCTGATAAAGCAGTCGTCGTCCCACTACCGTATATCCCGCAGGACCGTTCTCGCCGCTCTCTATCTGCTGCCTGATGTGCTGTAACCCCGCGTCATGCTCAGCCTCCTGTAGCATCGGCTCCCAATCATGTCCTCTGGGTCGGGATAGAGCCCTCAAATCCACCACCTCCTCCCGTTGCGACAAAGCATCAGCAGCCTTGTTCTCCATCCCCGGTCGGTACTCGATCGTGAACTGGTAGCCCACCAACTTGGACAACCAACGCTGGTGCTCCTCTGTCACGTGTCGCTGCTCGAGTAGGTACTTAAGGCTCTTCTGATCGGTCCGGACCACAAACTCCTGCCCCATTAGATAAGGCCTCCACTTCAGCACTGCTAGTACGATGGCCATCAACTCCCTCTCGTAGACTGACTTTAGCCGGGCTCTAGCAGAAAGCACCTGACTAAAGTAAGCAATGGGTCGCCCCTCCTGCATGAGTACTGCCCCTAGACCATATCCTGAGGCGTCCGTTTCCACCACAAATGCCTTGCTGAAATCTGGTAAAGCAAGTACTGGCACCGTCGTCATAGCCACCTTCAAGGCCTCGAAGGCTTTGGTGGCTTCCTCCCCCCAGTGAAAACCTTCCTTCTTTAACTGCTCCGTGAGGGCCCGTGCGATAGTGTCGTATCCTCTGACGAACTTCCTGTAGTAGCCCGTCAACCCCAAGAAGCCTCGCAGTGCTCGTAGTGTAGTGGGCACCGGTCAATCCAGCATTGCTGCTATCTTCGTCCTGTCTGCCGACACCCCCTCTGCGGATACCACGTGCCCCAGATACTCCACCTGTGCCAAACCGAAACTGCACTTCTTTTGGTTGGCATATAGCTGATGCTTCAACAGCTCCCTAAATACCACCTCCAGGTGGCTCACGTGCTCCTCCCTGCTCCTGCTGTACACCAGGATATCGTCGAAAAAGACCAAGATGAACCTCCGAAGGTAAGGATGAAATACCTTGTTCATCAGAGCCTGGAAGGTCGATGGCGCGTTGGTCAAGCCAAAAGGCATGACCAAGAACTCGTAGTGCCCCTCATGTGTCCTGAAGGCGGTCTTCGGTACGTCCCCTGGCCGCATCTGAATCTGATGGTAGCCTGCTCTGAGGTCAATCTTCGAGAAGACTGTCGCTCCATGTAGCTCATCTAGCAGCTCGTCGATTACAGGAATGGAAAATTTGTCAGCCACCGTCTCCTTATTCAGCGCCCGGTAATCGACGCAGAATCTCCAACTCCCGTCCTTCTTCTTCACCAAAAGTACTGGTGATGAAAAAGGGCTCACACTGGGCTGGATCACCCCGGCCTGTAGCATCTCCTGCACCATCCGCTCTATCTCGTCCTTCTGCAGATACAGGTACCTGTAGGGGCGCACGCTCACCGGTGCCCCCTCTCCTCGTAGTACTATCGCGTGCTCATGTCCTCGGCTCGGTGGTAACCCCTGCGGACTCTGGAAGACCTCTGAATACTGCTCCAACACTGCCTCTATCTCCACGGATGTCTCACCCTGTGCCGTGCCCTCGACAGACACCCCCTGGAACTCCACTAAGTACCCCTCTCCTCCTGTCCGCAAAGCACGCGTAATGGCATTGAAGGCCACTAGGGAACAACAGAGAGTCGGATCCCCCCTCAACACCACCGTCTGACCGCCCTCCCGGAACTCCATCCGTAGCAGCTTCCAGTTCACCTTCATCTCCCCGAGCTTCTTCAGCCACTGGACCCCCAATATGATATCGACGCTGCCCAGCTCTAAGGGTAAGAAGTCCTCCGCCAGCTGATAACCCTGTAGTGTGAGCGACACCCCCTTGCATAGACCCTTGCTCTCCTCCGTCTTTCCGGTGCCCAGCAATACTGTGAACTTCTCCGCCGTGCTCAGCTCTAACCCCAGCTACTCGACCAATCGCTGAGAGATGAAGTTGTGGGTGGCCCCACTGTCGATCAGTACCGTCACTCCCTGCTCCCCCAGTGTCCCTACCAACTTCATGGTGTGGTTCGGGGTGAACCCCACCACGGAGTTGAGGGTCACTTCCGCGACATCCATGTGTACCTGATCTGGCTCCTCCTCTGTCTCAGCAGCTATGGTGGTTTCCCCCTCCGTCGGGTCCTCCTCCTCATCGGGCAAGATCACGATCTGTAGCAACTTGCTCGCGCACCGATGACCGGGAGTGAATCTCTCGTCACATCTGAAGCACAATCCAGCTGCTCTTCGTGCCTTCATATCCGCATCTGACAGACGTCTCCCCGGTACTATGGTGGCTCCCGCCCCGCCTGCAGTCCTCGGTGGTACTGGTGTCTGTGCCCCCGCTGTTGGTCGTGGGGGTATGGAGCCAGTATGACTGCGCTGTCCCGATGCTCCCCAAGCGCCTTTAAGACGCTTCTCCTCCGTCAATTTCTCTTCCGCCTTGTGAGCCAGGCGGAGGAGATCTTCTAAGCACTGCGGACTCTGCAATCGGAGCTCTGCTCGTATGGAGGGTTTCAAACCCTTCATAAACATCCCAATCTGTAACTCATCCGACACGCCTCTGACACGTCCGGACAATATCTCGAACTTTGCTACAAAGTCCCGGACCGATCCCTCCTGTCGCAGAGAAGACCACTGCTCGTAGAAGTCTCCCCCGACTGTCTCCTGGAATCGGTCTAAGAGATATGCAGTCAGCTCCTCCCAGCTATGGAACGGGGTCCTCGCCGATCTCCACCGATACCACGCCAGGGCCGGGCCCTCGAAGTAGATACCGATGCACCTGAGTACCTCCGCCTCTGTCAACTCCATGACTTCGAAGTAGCGTTCCGCTCGAAAGATCCACTCGTCCGGACCCGTACCCTCAAACGTGGGTAGCTTCAGCTTCTTCAACCGTCGGTCCGCGCTGAGATCTCCCTGATGTCCGTCGTCTCTGACTCGACCTCCTCCCCACCGACCTGCGTCTCGTCGGTGGGCCTCGTAGGGTGCCCCATCTCCTCCATACCGCTCCTGGCCCTGAGCATGAGCCGTTTTTCCAAAGAAATTGCTACCCCCGGGGGCGCCTCCCCCGGTCCCTGTCCCTCCTGTCCGCCCCCCTTGGAGGATGGGCGGTCGTAGCGCTCCCCAAGGAGGGGTTGCTGGGTTGTCATGCTCTCCCCATTCGTTGACGGCTGGCGCTAATTCCCTCCCTGTCTGTGACGGAGCCCCGCCATGGCCTATGTAGTCGGCGCCGATCGACCAGTGACCCTGGGGTTCGACGGCCCCCGGCCACTGGCCCTGTCGGTCGGCCGGCCCCGGCCCGCGATCAATAGCCAACGGCCATTGGCCCTGGCTCCCTCCCGAATTCAGCCCGCTGAACCCGCCCCAGCCGCTGGACCCGCCTGGTCCGCCGAACCCGCCCGGCTCGACCGGTCCGCCCGGTCCGCGCGGGCACCCGCCCGGTCCCACCGGCCCGCCTGGTCCGCCTGGCCCGCCTGACCCGCGACCTCCCTCGGCCAGTCCGTCGGTTGGCCCCACCCCTGACGATGCCGCACCAATGGCCGGCCCGCCTTGGTTTTGTATCGCTGCCGCCCCCGTTTGGCTTGTCGACCTGGCACCGGTCACCTTCTTTGAGATGTCTTGCAACAACTTCATCATTGCCGGAATCGACGTCATCTCCTCCCGCATGCTTCGTACCTCGGTCTGGAGATCCTCCTGTGTGGACGCTTGATCTTTGATTGCGGCCTTCAAACTTTCGATCTCGATGTTGAAATCCTCCCGAAGCCCCTGGATCTTCTCCTCGATCGTGTTCCTTGTGCCGGACGCCATGGATCGTAGAGAGCTCTGATACCAATTGATGTGAATCGACCTATTCGATTCACAAAAGATTTGTAGAAACAGAGAAAGATAATGATCTTTTTGTGAGAAAAGAACAAACTCCCAACTTTGGTGGACGGACAAAGTCTAAATCCTTCTTATTGATACTTGAGAGTTTCTTCTCAATACAAGCATGGAAAATAAAAGATGGCTAACCCTAGTTTATATAGGGAAAAACAAAGGCTTAATTAAGGAAGGGTTATTATTGGTGAAAGACCAAAATAATCCTTGGCTTAATTAAGGAAGGGTTATTATTGGTGAAAGACCAAAAATAATCCTTCCTGACTAAAATAGGAAAATGACTATTAAGGAAAATGACTATTAAGGAAGGGTTATTATTGGTGAATAATCCTTCCTTACTAAAATAGGAAAATGACTAACAATAGAACATAGGCTCAATTAGCTCCTCCACGTCTCCTGCGACGTGTGTACGTGATGACGCCTCCATCACTGCCCGTGCCCGCCCCCGGGTCCGCCCTCACGCCTGCTCGTCCTGTGTGTGGTCCGCCCACATCAGTATCATAAGATGCTTCACTATGGAGCTTGAGAAAGCTCCATAAAAGAATTAATGGACTATTGTGACCATCTGGCAACTCGATGTCAATCCTGTAAATTGTGTCAAATACCTAGCCAAATTAGTTGGGAGCAAGGAAGACCTTGCATCAAAACATGAAACGAATTTGGCGGCCAGATAGACCTACCTTTGGTCTAGCTAGCTTTTTGTTAAGACCATGCAATATTAGCTCACACAAACAAGGAGCACACCCTCAAAGTTCCCCCGATTGGAGAATGTTCTAGAGAAACCTGAAGTCATATGGTTTGTTTTAGAGAATTAAATCTATCTCCACGGCACACTGTCTAACAGCAAAAAGGTATGACATTCCCAAGACTCCAAAAGAATGCTACAATCAAGATCATTTTTAAAACTTTAATAGCCTGGATGAACTGCTTTAATAGCCTGGATGAACTGATCAGTAAGTTTAAACTAATTATTACATATAAGAGGTACAAAATATTGGAAATCTAACAAATTTATGTAGTGAGTTAATGATATTATCGTTGCCTAGTCTCTATCATATATTTCCCATTTATGTCAACAATCAATTGCTCAATACTGTCAGTTGCATAATCCATAGGTAACCATAGAAGCAAGGTTCACAGTATCGGTATCGGACTATTCCTATGAGTACTGGTATCGGCGATATCGGTAGTATCGGCGGTTTCGGATCGGAGTATCGGATTTTTTGGTATCGGAAAACAAATAATTATTAATAAATTATTTACATTTGAAAATATATTTTTTATACATTTAGGCATAATTTTAAGTATTTTCAGTGTTATTTCTTAGTAGTTTTGAAATTAAATGAAATAGTAGTCACCCTTACCGATTGGTTTACATACAATAGATTGATTTTCTTATTTTACATGCTTTTACAACCTTATTATGCTTTAAACCTTTGTTGATTTGTTTTTTTTCGTTTAATTTTCTTTGCCGAATTGACCGGTAAAGAGACCCTCAATGTCGGTATCGGACTATCGGTCAGTATCGGGTATCGGTCAGTATCGGATTGGGGCATGCCAAACCGTATCGGTATCGGCCGATACTTTAAACAATGCATAGAAGCATCCGTTGTGTTGCTGATATCCAACAGATTGTAGGCATTACATAAATTCTCTCTGAAATATTTAGACAGAGAACCAGGGTGCTGTTCTAAACTGCTATGACATTAGGTCATTTACATCTATTAGGAGGTGCACATTTTGTAAATCTGCATAATAAGAATGCATGGATAAATAAACAAAGGCAAAAATATGTATACATCCTTATGAGACAATATTATAAAGGGTAGAATGTGGAGGACATCAAGTTATGTATCCTTTACTCTGCCTCCTAACAGGCATGGGAAAAAAGTTGAAGGAAGCAGGGCATGCAAGCATTTCATTTTCTTGTACTCCAGCAACTTCTGCTTAGCCATACATATCGTTTTGGGTACAGCTATAAAGATCTCTCTCGACTGGCATTACATGCTTTCTTCTGCTCTCCCTCTCGTATGTTGTTTAGTCAGCCTGCTGTTTATTCCCTTATTATCCTTTTCTTCTTAACTGTGTTGCATGGACAAAAAAGGGGACACATGGCACAGACCTGGCACAAATTTTGGTGCATTTTAGTCGGTGAAGCTATTTTAATTACTATTGTGCTATTTTGTCAGGCTGGCGTACTGAAAGTTGTAGATGAACTTCTTCAATTTGTATCCTACTGTGCCGTGAGCTTTCCAGCTGCTAATTTTGATATTTGTAGTTAAGCAGTTGAACTATTATATGAACAAGGCGGCGAATTCGTTGAGGTACATTTACTTTGTTTTGCGTAATAAAGTTGCATGAGCATACCATTTGCTGTAATATAATCTCTTTCTTTGATCGATTGCAATTGTTTTCTTTTGCTCCCTTTGAATTCTTTCAGGTTTCACCTCCAGTTTCCTCAATTATGTTTCTTTATGCTACTGGATTATATTTTAAATACAACAATGTTCAGGCCAAGCATGAATTAGAAGTGTTAAGCTTGAATAAGTCCCCCAAGAAACTGCGATTACTGTCTGATTCAGTTGGTGTCTTAATTAAATACTCTACCATCTCTAGCTACACAAACGAGGTATCTCTTAAGCATGAAGTGAAAGAGACGGAGATTGTAGATATGGAATCTTGGAGAAATGGGTCCTGTAAACAGTTGCATGGAAATGCTTCACTCTTATCATACTTGGTTGCCATGGATTTTTTATGCCAGATGCTAGTGGAATATGTAAACATGACATGGAAATGCTTGACTTCACAAGGCAAAGCTCTCTGTCTTTCTACTAACGTAAATGAGATACAGGACGTAATGCATCAGTTATGTGATTTTGTTCTTGCTGCTTTCAGGTTAGCACACGATATTTGTTTTCAATATTTGGTCTATCTGCATGCTTCATTTTTATTTCTTCTGCTTCTTGGAATGTCATTCTTTCCTATCAATAGTCTTATTGTAGAAGTAGTTACTTTTGAACCATGGGTTGCAAAGTGTTAGAATACATTGATATGCAGAGAATTAAGGGTTCTTGTTCTTTCCTTTATCACTTTATAGATGCCAAAAAACATCTCAAAGGTACAAACAAAGGTTACAAGAAAGCCGCGTGACATTGCTTCAAGTAGCGCTTTCAGCTTTCAAACTTTCCCTTGGGACCTCTTCAAACCACCAGGTTATTGAATTCTATAAATGTCTAAACTTCACTGTATATAGGAAATACTTATTTTTCTTGTTTCAGCTTCTCCTTTCTAACAAGTGCGTTCTTTTTCCAGAAGAGCCTGATCTTGTTAAATTGTGTCATTTCAAGTGAATGGATCAAGCTTCAGGAGCTGAAGTTCCTAATCGCAGAGCTTGATATTGTTGTTGTGTCACTGTATAATGTGGGACAGTTGAAACAGGTAGCCCTCTTATGAAAATAATATTGCTCTTTTGGTCATGTGGATTCTGATGTTGATTTTCTTGTAAGGCTGTTACTTTTTTAAGATTAGTTTTTTCTTTGTAATATAGTCTAAGTCCCTTTTGGGACAATGTCAAACATTGCATAGATGAAAAATCTGCCTTAATTTACTAATGATCAATGAGCGTAATGTTGTTTTTAGGGAAAAAAAATTATGATGTACATCTATGACTTAATCTAACCGTGAGACACCATATATTGCTGTTTGTGTCCTCCTGAGCTGACAATATTCTTGTGGTTTGAGAATTACCATCTGTTTTTTCAGTGTAGAATCTTGGAGTGGTCTAAATAACAATCGTGTTTAAAGAAAGTCCTTTGAATACATACCAACGACTTCAACCAACAATGCCATATTAATGGCAGCTAATAGTTCTCTCTTTTTGCCCCTGCATTTCTCCCTTGACCCATTTGGTGATTCCTTTATTACTAGACAAGGCCAGCTAGTTACTGGAAATATTAGGCATACAATAAACATGTGAATATGTGAAGGTACACAAATCATATACTCTGATAATCGGTATAAATATGGGATGCGTCATGCATATTTTTCAGTTTCTAATATGTAAGTTTTGATTTACATTATGGAGATATGCTGATGCTTGTAGCTACTGGTGTAGTCATTTCCAAAGCAATAAGTTGGTTCTTTGACTTCCCCGTTTTATAATCTATTATGAATAGAGGTGCATTCAGAGTGGTTGCAGATCAAATATGGGTAATTGCCATAACCAAATTTGTTTTCTAATAACGAATACATCTATCGTTTTGAAATAAAAATCAGTAACCATATTTGGGAAAGAACCAATCCAGATCTATTTTGGATATAGAAAGAAATGGATATGGATAAAGTGGAAATGAATACGGATCAGGTATAATAGGTTTTTGGAGAAACTAAATTTTGCATCCTTAAGAGAAGTGATAATTTCATATATGTTCCATTAAGAACTTTTTTTTTTGAGTAACGATATATACTATGAATATAATAGCTTTTGTTACAAGACAATGCTCCCTAGTGTTAGAAGCATGGATATAATAATTGAAGTAACCCTAGAAGGGGTGTGAATAGGGTCAAGCTAACTAATCAAGCACTTAGCACAAGTTAATGAGCAATTTAAAAATATAAGTGCAAGAGAAGAAGCAATAACAATACCGACACACGATATATCCTGGTATCCTCCCAAGGGGCACTCCAGTCCCGGAACTCTCTCCGGCTTTAATCTACTATTTGAGTAAATAGTTACACACGAGTTTGGATCCGAAGAACTCGCCAACTTCTTACACGAGAGCTTTAGTCTGAAGGCCTCTCCGACTTCAACCGAGAGTTTAGATACAAAGACTCTCCAACTTCAACCGAGAGTTTGGATACGAAGACTCTCCAACTTCAACCGAGAGTTTGGATCCGAAGACTCTCCAGCTTCAACCTTTCACAATAGGTTTTGATCTCCTTATACAACAGGATGAAGATCTCACTTTTCAACTCAATAATAACACAATTTTTGGATGGCGGATGAAAACTTTGTAGAGTTGTTTGTGGATAAGCTTTGGTGGTTTAGAAGTTTTTAGGCTCAAAGCATCAACCTTGAATGAAGGGGTTCAAGGCTATTTATAACTAAAACATTGAAAAGAGCTCAAAGGCAACTTTTCAGTCAATAATCGGTATACCGTCGGACCGTCGGTATGCCGATCTGGAATGCAACGGCTAGAAATATAGTCGTTGGGATCATTAAATGCTTGAAATCCGACCGTTGGAATTTCAACGTTACTGAATCGGTATACCGTTGGTATAGATTGGTATTCCGTCGGTATGCCGATTTTGTACATAGAAATTTTCTGTGAACAAAATCGGTATACCGTCGGTATAGACCGGTATACCATTGGTATGTCGATTTCCATCCGAAAATGATCCTGGGCTAATTTCTACCCTAGCTTTCGATTTTGCCATCCATTTCTTGTGTTTACAAATATTTCTAAGACTCATTACAGACTCCATATATACTGTAGCAGGTGCAGGCTTCTTCAGAGTCTTGAAATGATGATGGCATGACTTGGCTTCTTCCTTTGATAGGTGCTGGCCTTTTCCCTTGGCGGCAATTGTCCATAGATACTCAGTTTGTGAAAACTGAATACCTTTCGGGGGCTTCGCCCCCGAACCCCCGACAAGGGGCTGTGCCCCCTCGACCCCCGTCCGCTGACCGGGCAGCGGAACCCCCGAATGCGTGGCTCCGGAGATGTCGGGTGGTTCAAAAAAATCTTGTGGGATCCGTCGTCTTTGGCCTACCATAATTTCTTCATTTGCATAAGTCCATGTTGATCTTGTATATTGCTTTTCTGCATGTATATGTTAGGCGAACAAAACAATATACATAATAGCAAGTATAATAAGTTAAATGCATTAGGACAATGCTGAATTTAAGTATAAGTGCTAAAGTGATATCATAAATGTTAGTGATATCATAATGATTAAACTTAATTGAATGACCACAATCAAAAACATAGTTTTGATTTTGGCAACCCGATTAAATTTAAGATAGATAAGCTCATATCACTAATATGTAAACCGATAGGCACATATCACCAAAGGTATAAGTATAAGTAGAAATGCTTTAGCGATAGTATGAAGATTAGTGATAACGAAGTGCTAAACTTAACATATTAACCATATTCAAAAACATGATACAATCATTGGGCCAACAATAATATCATCTATATATTTATATAGGTATCCATGAGTGGAATCCTTATCCTTAGCCAGGTAAATTAAATCTGGATCCGGATAAATTAAACATGAATTCGGATTCGATCCAAAATTAATAATTCCCATCCTCTTTGATCGGATTTGGATTCGAACAGGACCCGACCTTGTATGCACCTCTAATTGTGAATCATGAATTGACTTTTATATTAATTTTCTTTCTTTACCGCCTATATGAGTGCAGTTGTTTTGAACATAAGTTTAATACTTATATTGTTTACTTGTACCTTTTACCATTAGTTCATGTGGCAAATACATATATAAACATATTCATGCACACATACTTCCACACAAGTATATGCATGTGTGCCTACATGTCCGCATGCAAGTTTAAACATATTTATGCATTCTCTTAAGGGCTGTTTGGATAGGTAGAAGTGGTGGAAGTGGGAAAGCTAAGTGGTTTTTTTCCTTCTTACTTCCACCTTTTGGATAACAAGAGGTGGAAGAAGTTACTATGTTGCATTTAATGCTGCCACTTCTTGTCCCTCCTCTTTTCTCCTACTAAATGTCAATTTCCACGTCTTCCAAAATAAGACAAAGTGGATTGGAACTTTATTTTTTTAAATAATATTAAGTAATAATTGTACTAATAAATATTAAATAATAACTAAACAGATACCTAAAAAAAAGTATTAAGTAATAAATAATTGTTACTAATTAATATTAATAAAGATAATTAAGTTTAGGTAATTAGTAATGCATAACTAATTTGTAGGTAAATAAGCTTACTAATTAATATTGATAAAAGAAATATTGTAGCATTAGTATATAGTTCATTAATATTAATATTTGAAACTAGTTTGGGATTGTCATTCCTTTAGTCTTTGGCATAATGTCACGTAGAGATCAATGCGATTTCTTATAGCAAATTGTATCATCTTACCTCTTCGTGTAGACTTTTTATAGTTTAGGGGAACTTAGAGGGTGCTCTTTGGTTGCATAAGCTTAAACTGTAACCCAAAAGGTAGGTCTACCTACGTGCCAACTAACAATCTAGGTCTTTGTTGAGAGTCAATAAGGGACCTTTAGTCCCACATCAGAATATGTAGTATGTAGAGGAGCTAGACTCCCTATATATAGTGAAGTAGTCAATCAATAAAATCATCCAACAATTATTTTCTACATGGTATCAGAGCCATAACTCTCTCTCTCCACAAAAAAATAAAAAAAATTCTCTCTCTAGCCGAAACCCCCCCCCCCCCCCACACCCCCCCAAGCCTGTGGCAGCCCGACCCTCCCTCGACCCCTTCCCCCGCCCCCCCTGTAGCAGCCCCGAACCCCCCTCCCTCCCGCTCCCTCCTAGACAAACACCCCCCTCGACCCCCCTCCCCCCGACCCCCCCTATAGCAGCCCCGAAACCCCCCCCCCCCCGCCCCCCCCCCCCCACCCCCCTGACGTAGTCCCGACCCCAGCAGCCTCCCGCCCCCCCTCCTCCAGCACCCTCCCGGCAGCACCCCGCCCCCCCCTCCAGCACCCCTCAAGCACCCTCCCGCCCCCCTCCTAACCCTAGCCTCCCTTGCCATGGAAACCCTAACCCTAGCTCTAGCAGCCCCATCCAAACCCTAGCCCTAACCCTAGCCGCCAAAAAAAAAGGCGTATTTCGAAGACAGTCGAGATGTCAAATCTTTATTTGCACCGACTCCGTTCCTAGATTGCGCCGTTTGGAACTAACAAATGTTTATTTTGTTATTCCTCATTCATATCGGGATCTATACAGAGACTGATCATGTCTTCTCTGGTGTCCTGACGTGTTCACTTTACATGCGCTCGCCGGTGCTGGCCAAGTTAGTAGCGCATTCGTAAAGTCTCTGACGTCGAAGAAGACGAAGACGACGAAGTTCGACGAGGAAGACGACGAATAGGGTTCACAGTTGCCGCGATCATGGATTCGATCAGTGGAAAACTGACGGCCGAAGAGATGAAGGCCTTGGTTGATGATATCTTATCCAAAAGATTAACCGAGGTAACCCCACGTGTGATCCATACTGATGTGGATCCGTCCCCTTACAAAATGGGGAAATTGGAGAAGCTGGAGACGAAGTTGGAAGGAACTTCCAACTACTTAAAGTAGTCGCGGCAGGCGATGCGGACACTGAAGGGACGTGGCTTGGTTGGCTATGTCACTGGCCAAGCCAAGACGCCAGCCGATCACTCCACCAAGGAGTTTGCTGTGTGGGAGATTGTCAACAACGTCGTGGCTGGGTGGTTGACTGCCTCTTTAACCGACCAGGTGTCGGACAATGTCGAGGCTATGGAGGCTGCTGCTGATATATAGCAAACTCTCAAAGATATGTACTCCGGCTTCGGCAACCCTATGCGAGTCTTTCAACTGCAAGATGAACTCGATAGGGTGGCCCAAGACGATCGTACCATCTCTGAGTACGCGGCCCTGTTGAAGAAGTATTGGTCTGATCTGGATCATTATGATCCTCTTGGGATGGAAGATGCACAAGTCGAACCAGCCTTCGCAAAGTACTTTCAGACGTTCCTGGCTTATATTTTCTGGCAGCGTATGATGAAATTCCTGAAGGGACTACACCCTGTATTTGAGCAGAGACGGAATATCCTCCTATCCCAATCCACGCTTCCGACCTTGGAAGAAGCTATAGCTGTTATGACACAAGAAGAAGCTCGACTGAAGTTGATGTCCAACAAGGGCTCCTCCCAGGGGGAGCCAGCCGCGGTTGAAAAGTCTGCCCTTGCTGCCTTCAATCAACCTCCATCTATGGGTGGTGTTTGTCACAATTGTGGTGACTCCGGACATTATATCCGATTTTGTCCAAAACCCTTGCGCAATCAGTCTACTGATCGAGGACGGGGTCGTGGAGGCCGACGTGGTGGTAGAGGAGGATATGCCGGTAGAAGGGTGGACACAAAGCAAATCTGGCGGAGGAAGGGGGAGAGAATCAACTGGCTGAAATAATCCCGCTTGAGCGGGAGTTTCTTGAGAAGTTACGAGGCACAAAGCTGGGTTCGGTCGACTGTCCTGGGGCGTCTTCAACCTCGGGAGATCACCTCACTTGCTTTGCCCAAACCAGCACCGATGATTCTGCACGTGCTCTTGCATCTATCCATCAGTCAGGATGGATTATGGACTCTGGGGCATCTCGCCATGTCACGGGGTCCCGTGATGCGTTTCAGGGATATGCTCACCTACCATTGCTGGAGAGTATTCAGACCGCTGATGGTACATCCCGCCCTGTAATGGGTAAAGGCACTGTCGCATGCACCCCCTCCATCACTCTAACCAATATCCTACATACTCCGTCTTTTCCTGTCAATCTCCTATCCATTAGTGCCATTATACTTGATCTTAACTGTACTGTTTCCTTTGACATTCCTCAGGTGACTTTTCAGGAGAAAGGGACAGGACGACGACTTGGGACTGGCACATGGCATAAGGGGCTGTGGTATTTAGACAAGACTGGACTGGACACTGCATTGACATCCTTGGTAGCAGACGCACCACCAGAAGCTTTCTGTCGCAGTGTTGAAGCCGACTTGCTACTCCACCACCAGCGTGTCGGTCATTCTTCTTTTAAAGTTATGAGTCGAATGTATCCGTCCTTATATCAAAGGGCTAATAAAGAGAAGTTATTTTGTAATGCTTGTGAGTTGGGCAAACATACCAGAAGTACGTATGTGAGCACAGGGAATAGGAGTTCAGCTGCTTTTGACATGATACATTCAGATGTATGGGGCCCTTGTCCTACGACTGGTATTAACGGCTTTCGATGGTTCGTCACCTTTATTGACTGTTATACCCACGTGACATGGGTCTATCTTATGAAGAATAAGAGTGACGTCCTTGAGGCCTTTCAGGACTTTCATCGACAGGTGGAAACACAATATGGCGCTAAAATTAAGTGTTTCCGGTCAGACAATAGGACGGAGTATACTAATAAGCGGGTTGCTGAGTACTTTTCCACTCATGGAATACTTCATCAAACTTCATGTGCTTATACTCCGGCCCAAAATGGTGTGGCGGAACAAAAAAACAGACACCTGCTGGAAGTCGCACGGACGATGATGCTGGCTATGAATGTCCCGAAACACTTATGGCGGCAGGCTATATTGACGGCCTCTTATCTTATCAACAGAATGCCATCTCAAGTATTGGACTGGAAGACACCGTTGGAAATGCTTACTGGGGCAACGATATACACTGTTCCACCAAAAGTCTTTGGATGTGTGTGCTTTGTCCAAGATAATAGGCCAGACGTTGGCAAATTGGATCCTAGGGAAATTAAATGTGTCTTCGTCGGTTACACGGCGACTCAGAAGGGTTATGCCTGTTGGAGTCCAGTCGAGCGGAAGATGTTTGTCAGCATGGATGTTACTTTCAGAGAACTCGAACCATACTATGGTTCGGATGAAGGTTCAGCATTTGGTGACACACATACCACAGATGGCATTAGATGTGAGGGGGAGATAATAAGCCCAAATGTGGTCGTCGGAACGGTTTCGTGTCCAGTTGTAGAAAACTGGACGAAAGGGGGAGAGCACAGTGACTCAAATACAGATAATGAAGAAGAATATCCATATGTTACGCAGGGGGAGCAGCAGACAAGGGAAAAGGAGCTCCAAGTCTACAGAAGGAGACAACAGAAGTCCAGTACTGTGCCTATGCCGTGCCCTGTGCCTACTGTGCCAAGTCCCACGTCTACTCCTGCTCCAACTCCTGAAGATGTTGCCCCCGCACTGAATCACTCGGATTCGGATGCGGATCTCTCCGACTCGGATGGTATGATCTCTCCACCACCTATTGCTCCCTTAAGGAGATCTTCTCGCATCAATGTGGGTAAGGCTCCTGCTCGTTTTGATGATTACGAACATGACATTGCCAACTTCTTGTCTTATTCTAACATTTCTTCGAATTATCGAGCCTTCATTGCATCGTTAGACTCTACTTCGTTGCCTAAGTGTTGGCAGGAAGCAAAGAAAGATCCAAGATGGAAAGCTGCAATGATGGAAGAACTTGGGGCACTGGAGAAAAATAAGACATGGGAGCTGGTACCATTACCCAAAGGGAAGAAAGCTGTGGGATGCAAATAGGTGTACACAGTGAAAGAGACGCCAGAAGGAAAAGTAGAGCGGTACAAGGCGAGGTTGGTTGCAAAAGGATTCACACAGTCATATGGAATAGACTATGATGAGACATTTGCCCCAGTAGCAAAAATGAGCACCGTGAGAACTCTGGTCTCCATTGCAGCGAACTATGGGTGGAAGCTGTACCAGCTAGATGTAAAGAATGCCTTTCTTCATGAGGACCTGCAAGAGGAAGTATACATGGACCTACACCTGGGTGCTACGCGACGGAATCAAACGGAGGGACGTCGCAAGGAAAGGTATGTAAACTGAAGAAGTCACTATACGGGCTCAAGCAATCTCCTCGAGCCTGGTTTGACAGATTCAGAAAGGCTGTTACAGGCATGGGATACCGTCAAACAAATGCAGATCAAACGGTCTTCCTCCAGCATGCAAGAGGCCACATCACTATACTTGCTGTATATGTGGATGATATAGTGATCACAGGTGATGATGAAGTTGAGATCACTAAGCTGAAGTCAAAACTCGCGAAGGAGTTTGAAGTGAAGGATTTAGGAGCGATGAGGTACTTTCTAGGTATCGAGGTGTGTAAAGGCGAACAAGGAATTGTTCTCTCACAGAAAAAATACACACTAGATCTGCTGAAGGAGACAGGGATGCTGGGATGCAAAGCAGCGGTCACTCCAATTGATCAGAAGTGCAAGTTGGGAGCAGAAGCAGGAGAGCCCGTTGATCGTGAAAGATATCAAAGACTTGTAGGGAGATTAATTTATCTGGGCACACTCGCCCTGATATCTCATTCGCGGTGAGTGTAGTGAGCCGCTACATGCATGATCCAAAAAAGGGTCATATGGAAGCAGTATTTCAGATCTTGAGGTATCTGAAAGGAACTCCGGGAAAGGGGCTATGGTTCAAGAAGAATGGACGCATAGAAGTTGAGGGATACTGTGATGCAGACTGGGCGAGCTGCATAGACGACAGAAGGTCTACCACGGGATACTGTGTTTTTATAGGAGGAAATCTAGTCTCATGGAGAAGCAAGAAACAGTCTGTGGTAGCACGGTCGACAGCTGAAGCAGAATACAGAGCAATGGCTCTGGGCGTGTCAGAGTTGCTGTGGGTGAAAGCATTGCTGACAGAGTTGAAGCTAGACAAGGGAGCACCATTACGTCTTCTGAGCGATAGTCAAGCTGCAATAAGTATAGCTAACAATCCCGTTCAGCATGACAGAATGAAGCACATCGAGATTGATCGATTCTTCATCAAGGAGAAGCTGGAACAAGGGATACTGATGATTGACCATGTCCGCTCAGAAGAACAAGTTGCAGACTGTCTGACTAAGGGTCTTAGTTCATTAAGTCTGTCGAAGCTATGTAACAAGATGGGGATGATCAATATCTATCGCCCATCTTGAGGGGGAGTGTTGAGAGTCAATAAGGGACCTTTAGTCCCACATCGGAATATGTAGTATGTAGAGGAGCTAGACTCCCTATATATAGTGAAGTAGTCAATCAATAAAATCATCCAACAATTATTTTCTACAGTCTTATGTTACGACTTCTCATGCTAATAGCTGCCTTGGCTAGGAACTTGACACCAGCGTTGAATGTTGATATCAGGCCGACATCCGGTCATATAAGTTTATCATATCTTGTATGAAGCTTTCTTTTGCTCCATAACTAACCTCATTGTGATGGGAGAAAGCTTAAATTATTATGGTGAGTATTTGAAATGAAGTAAATGACTTTTAATTAATATTTCTATTGCAAGTAATAATGCTTAATTAATATTAAGTAAGATAATGAATTAATATATTATCGTTTTACTTGGATAATTAATTACTAAAAAATAAGTTTAAGATAATTGATAAATAGTGTTTAATTGCTATGATTTCAGTAGTTAAGTTAAAATATTAATAATTATTTATAAATTAAGTTAATAAACTATTTATCATAATAGTATTATAATGTACTCTTCTACTTCTACACTTTATAGCGGCTATCCAAACACATTTTGGAAGAAATTGGAGACAAGAACAAACAAGAAATTTCAGAACTTTCTCCACTAAGGGGTGTTTGGTTGGTTGTAAATGAAAATCGTGCAATATTTGTTGCACCATTTTCTCAAATTCCAATGTTTAGTTTGATGTAAATGGTGGAAACCGTGGAATTGATGCAACAAATGTTTCATCATTTCCTAAGTACCACATCATTTTTTGTGGCCATAATGACCACAACATTACTTATGGCAAAAAATGCAACATCATTTCTAATGATTCTCTTTATTCAATGTGATAAAAATACACCAAACAATAAATTTTTATTTACCGCAATAAAAGTTGCAACCATACATGCCAATTACATAATTGCAAACAATGATTTTGTTAATCATGTAACATCATTTATATGCAACCAAACATTGGATTTGCATCATCACTTACATGCAACAAATGCTACATGCAACAAATGTTTCATGGTAATTCCATTTACAGGAAACCAAACACCCCTTAAAACTCCCACTTTTTCACCTCTAGCTATCGAAACAGCCCCTTACATACTTATTCATACCATGCAGGCATGCATGTGCTTGCATGCACATAAGCACATACATAGACATGTACACATATACCGATTACCAGCTGTGCCTCCACAGAGTGTCTATTTACTTCTAATTTGCTGTATTGTTGTATCTGTACCTTTTCTCTTTATATCACTTTTACCTAGCCCTCATTGTTCTTAAGCTCACATATGTTTCTTTTCAGGCATCTGTAGCCTTACGGTTGCGTTGTAAAACTATATGGGCACATGTAAATCTCCTTTGCCAGTTGTGCTCAGATAAATCAAAAGGAATTCAGTGTGGTGACGAATCTGATGAGTTACTGAAAACTGTCACATGCGCATTTGAAAAGTGTGCTAGGATAGTTGATATTCTCCATATGTGTGGTTCTGCTGATTTTCAAGACATTTTTTTTCTCGAAGGCAATGTTTATGAGATTGTTGTCAAGAGTCTAGTTGAATTATCTTCTGCAGATAATATGTTTCCAGATTCAACTGGCTCTTTCGTGTTGGTCAAACAATGGGTTAAGGTGCTATTTTCGAATGTGTCACGTTTTTCTTTGAATACTACAATATCAATATTAGTCTTAACCTAACCATCAAGAGTTCAGATGTTGTGTAGGGACTTCAAGGATGCTGATGCGGTTAATAATGCTCCAGTGCTCTATTCTTACCTAAAGACTCATTGTGCAACATGGTCAAATATGGCATTGGGAAAGATTCTAGAGCAGGTAAATACTAGTACTTGGCAATCACTTATTTACTATAGAAACTGTTTTATTACCCTTCCTCTTACAGGAACTTTTAGCATATGATGTGATGGAAGCTCGAAATCCAGAATTAAGCCGGAAAATGCAACTACGAGTTGTGGATATTCTCTTGGATGAAGTATTTTCTGCAAGAGAATAAAATTTGCAGAGGGCTAGGATACTTGTAAGAAAGGGAAGATTTCTTAGAGCTTGTGGGATAGAAGGTTTACATGGCTGTCTCAATTGTCTCCGTGATGCTATTTGCTTACTTGTGAGTTGTCTTCTAGATGTTCTTTTGATTGTTACCTTATTCCTTATGTTACATTTTCTTTGGCTTTAAATAAGTGTTGTGCATTTCTTTTTGGATTTAACAGAATGATATCCTGGGGAATCCTTCAGCAAGAAAATTTTCAGTCTACAATCAATTGGCCGTCACGCATCTCTTGGCTGCACAATGTACCCAAGATGCTTCACAGTACTCTCTAGTGGATAATCAAGATCCCAAGGTAGGATCAGGATTGGATATTTCTTCATATAATTTTTAGACAATTGTTTTTTTCCTTGCAATTCCTGGCAACCTTCATGCTTGTAGCAAGCGACTTGGGCCTTTGAATTTTGATTGTCTTTTGTTTTTCCTTCTTAAGCAGCTAATCTTGCAAGATATTCGTAAAGCATTAGAGTTATGGTCAAACATAGATATGGGAGGTCATTATTCTGTGAATGACCAGCCTGAAATATCTGAACAAAGTACAATACTTTTGTTGTGCAGTATTGTTGACTTGTTGTCTATGAAGGTATTCATTTGTCAACCTTGTATTTAGTTATCTTTTATATATTCTTACATTGTGTAGAAAATAATGGTTGGTTGATTTTATTGATGGACTACTTCACTACTTATAGGGAGTCTAGCTCCTCTACATACTACATATTCCGATGTGGGACTAAAAGTCCCTTATTGATTCTCAACACTCCCCTTCAAGATGGGCGATAGATATTGATCATCCCTATCTTGTTACATAGCTTCGTCAGACTTAATGAACTAAGGCCCTTAGTCAGACAGTCTGCAACTTGTTCTTCTGAGCGGACATGGTCAATCTTCAGTATCCCTTGTTCTAGCTTCTCCTTGATGAAGAATCGATCAATCTCGATGTGCTTCGTCCTGTCGTGCTGAACTGGATTGTTAGCTATACTTACTGCAGCTTGACTATCGCTCAGAAGACGTAGTGGTGCTCCCTTGTCTAGCTTCAACTCTGTCAGCAATGCTTTTACCCACAGCAACTCTGACACTCCCAGAGCCATTGCTCTGTATTCTGCTTCAGCTGTCGACCGTGCTACCATAGACTGTTTCTTGCTTCTCCATGAGACCAGATTTTCTCCTACAAAAACACAGTATCCCGTGGTAGACCTTCTGTCGTCTATGCAGCTCGCCCAGTCTGCATCACAGTATCCCTCAACTTCTATGCGTCCATTCTTTTTGAACCATAGCCCCTTTCCCGGTGTTCCTTTCAGATATCTCAAGATCTGAAATACTGCTTCCATATGACCCTTTCTTGGATCATGCATGTAGCGACTCACTACACTCACCGCAAATGAGATATCAGGGCGAGTGTGTCCCAGATAAATCAATCTCCCTACAAGTCTTTGATATCTTTCACGATCAACGGGCTCTCCTGCTTCTGCTCCCAACTTGCACTTCTGGTCAATTGGAGTGACTGCTGCTTTGCATCCCAGCATCCCTGTCTCCTTCAGCAGATCTAGTGTATATTTTCTCTGTGAGAGAACAATTCCTTGTTCGCCTTCACACACCTCGATACCTAGAAAGTACCTCATCGCTCCTAAATCCTTCACTTCAAACTCCTTCGCGAGTTTTGACTTCAGCTTAGTGATCTCGACTTCATCATCACCTGTGATCACTATATCATCCACATATACAGCAAGTATAGTGATGTGGCCTCTTGCATGCTGGAGGAAGACCGTATGATCTGCATTTGTTTGACGGTATCCCATGCCTGTAACAGCCTTTCTGAATTTGTCAAACCAGGCTCGAGGAGATTGCCTGAGCCCGTATAGCGACTTCTTCAGTTTACACACCTTTCCTTGCGACGTCCCTCCGTTTGATTCCGTCGCGTAGCACCCTGGTGGGAGCTCCATGTATACTTCTTCTTGCAGGTCCCCATGAAGAAAGGCATTCTTCACATCCAGCTGGTACAGCTTCCATCCATAGTTCGCTGCAATGGAGACCAGAGTTCTCACGGTGCTCATTTTTGCTACTGGGGCAAACGTCTCATCATAGTCTATGCCATATGACTGGGTGAATCCTTTTGCAACCAGCCTCGCCTTGTAACGCTCGACCTTTCCTTCTGGCGTCTCTTTCACTGTGTACACCCATTTGCATCCCACAGCTTTCTTCCCTTTGGGTAATGGAACCAGCTCCCATGTCTTATTTTTCTCCAGTGTCCCAAGTTCTTCCATCATTGCAGCTTTCCACCTTGGATCGTTCTTTGCTTCCTGCCAACACTTGGGCAACGAAGTAGAGTCTAACGATGCAATGAAGGCTCGATAATTCGAAGAAATGTTAGAATAAGACAAGAAGTTGGCAATGTCATGTTCGTAATCATCAAAACGAGCAGGAGCCTTACCCGCATTGATGCGAGAAGATCTCCTTAAGGGAGCAATAGGTGGTGGAGAGATCATACCATCCGAGTCGGAGAGATCCGCATCAGAATCCGAGTGATTCAGTGCGGGGGCAACATCTTCAGGAGTTGGAGCAGGAGTAGACGAGGGACTTAGTACAGTAGGCACAGGGCACGGCATAGGCACAGTACTGGACTTCTGTTGTCTCTTTCTGTAGACTTGGAGCTCCTTTTCCCTTGTCTGCTGCTCCCCCTGCGTAACATATGTATCGTCTTCTTCATTCTCTGTATCTGAGTCACTGTGCTCTTCCCCTTTCGTCCAGTTTTCTACAACCGGACACGGAACCGATCCGACAACCACATTTGGGCTAATTATCTCCCCCTCACATCGAACACCATCTGTGTTAGGTGTGTCACCAAACGCTGAACCTTCATCCGAACCATAGTATGGTTCGAGTTCTCTGAATGTAATATCCATGCTGACAAACATCTTCCTCTCGACTGGACTCCAACAGGCATATCCCTTCTGCGTAGCTGTGTAACCGACAAAGATACATTTAACTGCCCTAGGATCCAGTTTGCCAACGCCTGGCCTATTATCTTGGACAAAGCACACACATCAAAAAACTTTTGGTGGAACAGTGTATGTAGTTGCCCAAGTAAACATCTCCAACGGTGTCTTCCAGTCCAATACTTGAGATGGCATTCTGTTGATGAGATAAGAGGCCGTCAATATAGCCTGTCCCCATAAGTGTTTCGGGACATTCATAGCCAACATCATCGTCCGTGCGACTTCTAGCAGGTGTCTGTTCTTTCGTTCTGCCACACCATTTTGGGCCGGAGTATAAGCACACGAAGTTTGATGAAGTATTCCATGAGTGAAAAAATACTCAGCAACCCGCTTATTAGTATACTCCGTCCCATTGTCTGACCGGAAATACTTAATTTTAGCGCCATATTGTGTTTCCACCCGTCGATGAAAGTCCTGAAAGGCCTCAAGGACGTCACTTTTATTTTTCATAAGGTAGACCCATGTCACGCGGGTATAACAATCAATAAAGGTGACGAACCATCGAAAGCCGTTAATCCCGGTTGTAGGACAAGGGCCCCATACGTCCGAATGTATCATGTCAAAAGCAGTTGAACTCCTATTCCCTGTGCGCACATACGAGCTTCTGGTATGTTTTCCCAAAGCACATGCATTACAAAATAACTTCTCTTTATTAGCCCTTTGATATAAGGACGGATACATTCGACCAATAACCGGAAAAGAGGAATGACCGACACGCTGGTGGTGGAGGAGCAAGTCGGCTTCAACACTGCGACAGGAAGCTTCTGGTGGTGCGTCTGCTACCAAGGATGCCAATGCTTTGTCCAGTCCAATCATGTCTAAATACCACAGCCCCTTATGCCATGTGCCAGTCCCAAGTCGTCGTCCTGTCCCTTTCTCCTGAAAAGTCACCTGAGGAATGTCAAAGGAAACAGTACAGTTAAGATCAAGTATAATGGCACTAATGGATAAAAGATTGACAGGAAAAGACGGAGCATGAAGGACATTGGTTAGAGTGATGGAAGGGGTGCATGCGACAGTGCCTTTACCCATTACAGGGCTGGATGTACCATCAGCGGTCTGAATACTCTCCGGCAATGGTAGGAGAGTATATTCCCGAAACGCACCACGGGACCCCGTGACATGGCGAGATGCCCCAGAGTCCATAATCCATCCTGGCTGATGGATAGATGCAAGAGCACGTGCAGAATCATCGGTGCTGGTTTGGGCAAAGCAAGTGAAGTGATCTCCCGAGGTTGAAGATGCCCCAGGACTGTCGGCCGAACCCAGCTTTGTGCCACGCAACTTCTCAAGGAACTCCCGCTCAAGCGGGATTATTTCAGCCAGGTGATGCTCTCCCCCTTCTTCCGCCAGATTTGCTTTGTGTCCGCCCCGTCTACCAGCATATCCTCCTCTAATACAACGTCGGCCTCCACGACCCCGTCCTCGATTATTAGACTGATTGCGCAAGGGTTTTGGACAAAATCGGATGTAATGTCCGGAGTCACCACAATTGTGGCAAACACCACCCATAGATGGAGGTTGATTGAAGGCAGCAAGGGCAGACTTGTCAACCGCGACTGGCTCCCCCTGGAAGGAGCCCTTGTTGGGCATCAACTTCAGTCGAGCTTCTTCCTGTGTCATAACAGCTATAGCTTCTTCCAGAGTCGGAAGCGTGGGTTGAGATAGGAGGATATTCCGTCTCTGCTCAAATACAGGATGTAGTCCCTTCAGGAATTTCATCATACGCTGCCGGGAAATATAAGCCAGGAACGTCTGAAAGTACGTCGCGAATGTCGGTTCAACCTAGGCAACTTCCATCCCAAGAGGATCATAATGATCCAGATCAGACCAGTACTTCTTCAACAGGGCCGCGTACTCAGAGATGGTACGTTCGTCTTGGGCCACCCTATCGAGTTCATCTTGCAGTTGAAAGACTCGCATAGGGTTGCCGGAGCCGGAGTACATATCTTTTAGAGTTTGCCATATATCAGCAGCAGATTCCATTGCCTCGACATTGCCCGACACCTGGTCGGTTAAAGAGGCAGTCAACCACCCAGCCACGACGTTGTTGACAATCTCCCAAACAGCAAACTCCTTGGTGGAGCGATCGGCCGGCGCCTTGGCCTGGCCAGTGACATAGCCAACCAAGCCACGTCCCTTCAGAGTCCGCAGCGCCTGCCGTGACCACTTCAAGTAGTTGGACGTTCCTTCCAACTTCGTCTCCAGCTTCTCCAATTTTCCCATTTTGTAAGGGGATGGATCCACATCAGTATGGATCACACGTGGGGTTACCTCGGTTAATCTTTTTGATAAGATATCATCAACCAAGGCCTTCATCTCTTCGGCCGTCAGTTTGCCACTGATCGAATCCATGGCTTCTGCAACTGTGAACCCTATTCGTCGTCTACGTCGGCTTCTTCGACGTCAGAGTCGGCAACTTCCCCAACTTCGTCGTCTTCTTCGTCTTCGTCGGCTTCGTCGTCTTCTTCGACGACAGAGACTTTACGAACGCGCTACGAACTTGGCCAGCACCGGCGCGCGCATGTAAAGTGAACACGTCAGGACACCAGAGAAGACATGATCAGTCTCTGTATAGATCCTGATGTGAAGGAGGAATAACAAAATAAACATTTGTTAGTTCCAAACGGCGCAATCTAGGAAGTCGGTGCAAATAAAATATTTGACATCTCGACTGTCTTCGAAATACGCCGTTTTTTTTTTTTTTTTTGTGACGGCTAGGGTTAGGGTTAGGGTTTGGATGGGGCTGTTAGGGCTAGGGTTAGGGTTTCTATGTTAGGAGGGGGGGGGGTGGTAGGTGCTGTAAGGGGGGCGGGCTGAAGGGGGGGGGGGTCGACAGGAGTGGGGGGGTCGGCGGGTGCTGCAGTAGGGTGGCGGCGGGGTGCTGGAGGTAGGGGGCGGGTGTTGCAGTAGGGTGGGCGGGTGCTGCTGTAGGTAGGGTGGGCGGCGGGTGGGGGGGTCGGCAGGAGTGGTGGAGCGGGGGGGGGGGGGGGGGGGGGGGGTCGAGAGGGGGGGGGTCGGCTAGGGTGGAGCGGCTAGGGGGGAGTCGGCTAGGGTGGAGCGGCTAGGGGGGGGGGGGTCGGCTAGAGAGAGAGAGAGAGAATTTTTTTTTTTTTTTTGTGGAGAGAGAGAGAGAGAGAGTTATGGCTCTGATACCATGTAGAAAATAATGGTTGGTTGATTTTATTGATGGACTACTTCACTACTTATAGGGAGTCTAGCTCCTCTACATACTACATATTCCGATGTGGGACTAAAAGTCCCTTATTGATTCTCAACACATTGTTCTATTATTCTGTATTTACTTGTTTCATTATTTTGTCTCATATCACCTCGGCAGGGTTGCTTGGAACTTCAGATTGGTATATGCAAGCTGATCATCACGTACTTCAAGCGTGAAAGAGCCCCGGTAGATACTTGCTTGACAATATTATGGAGTGGCAGAAGGGTTAACCATTCGCTTTGTTCTTCTCCAGTTGATAACGATGTTGTTTTATATGCGTCAGAGCACCTTGATACCCATGCAAACACCTTTGAATTTTGGGTTAGTTGCTTGAAAGGTGACCCATCAGATCTGTTGGCATTCCTCCAGAAGTTTTTACTCTGTGATTCCTTAATACATGAACTAAGCCTGTATAATCCCATAAAGTGTCATGGTTTAGAAGTGACTGTGGATGAAGTGAAAAAGGCTGTGTCATCCCTGTTATCAGAGGTATTCTGAGATAACAAATCATACTACATGCTTAATCTCCCTAAATATAGTACATAGCAGTAATTCTGGTGCATTTGTCTATTGTAGACCCCTTTGTCCAGTCAATCAGCTTCAATTGCTGGATATCTCTACTATGATTTGTCTGAAAGACTCTTTTCAAATGGACACCTATTTCAGGTAATTCCCTCTGTATACCAGATAGATTTCTCATGCATTGCTGCAAGATTGAACTTTTTTGATTAAATCATTGGTCTAGTCATTTTATTGAAACTGAATACACATAAAAGCTCATTTTAACACAGGAGAGTCAAGCGACTAATACTGTTTTGCATCCACAGTAATGTAATTTGTGTAACCACTTCTATTATTTATCCTGTCTGTTCTGAAGTGGGTGGTTAGGGGTTGTTCTGAACCAAAACTAACTACACGAGAGCTTTTGATCTTGGTTGAATCAATTTCGTAGGTGCTAGACTTTTAAACAATTGGTGTCGTGGTAGGATATCCTAAGGGGTCTAGGAGACTTGTGGTCAAACAGCTATATATAGGAGCAGACCTGCAGTGCAATGCTGATATGAAAAGAAGAAAATGTGTTTTGCCATTTACCACTGTAGAGTGAGAATGATTCTCTCCTTGTTTATCAACACTTTGTTAGTCATCCTTTTCAACCTCCCAATACTTCATCCACCCATTATTCTCAAATGTAGGGATGCAACTCGGGCAGGCTAAATCCGAACCCGATCGGATAAACCCGTTAATGGGTTGGGTTAGGGTTGGAAATACTTGGGTTCTGACTCGGGTTTGGATTAAAATATTTGAACCCGATAAGAAATCGTGTTGGGCTCGGGTTCATGTGTCGGGTTACCCGAAACCCGATATATATATATATATATATATATATATATATATATATATATATATATATATATATATATTTTATATATATATATATATATATATATATATATATATATATATATAAAGTTTAAATCCTAAATTTTTCCAGCCAAACCCTTCAACTCATTATCCTAAATCTTATTCCAATTTGTATTTTGTAATGATCAAGGCTTCATTGCTATTTGATTATGTGTTTAATATTACTTTTGTTTAAAATTACTTAAATATTATATTAGAGTCCGATAAACCCGATGAACCCGACCCAACTCGAGCCCAATCCGATCCTCCGGGCTTGGTCTTGGACTTCATATGTTGAACCCGAGGTTGGGTCGGGCTCAGGTTAGGCTTATGATTCATCGGGTTGGACTAGGATTGACCTCAAGTCCGACCCAACCCGCCCGAGTTGCACCCCTACTCAAATGTCACCATTTCTTCCCTGAATGGCAGTTCCCAATGACCTCAATCACATGGGTCTTTTTACATTGATGCATTCCTAACACTAGAGATTCTTCCATTTGTCCTAAAAGTTTAATAGGTACCTGGTTTGTTCACTTTTCATGATTATTAGCTATTGACGAGTTTCATTTGTAATGGTTGAATCACAATATTGTTGCTGTAAATTATGAACTAGACTGCAATTTGACTTTGATTCCCGGAATAATTGATTTATTGCTTTAATTGTGTAGTCATCAAAGTTCATGATCTTGGGAAACATTTTCAATTGGCCAGGGTTTTGTTACTCTCCAACCCCAACTAGGCCACCTACTCACCAACTTACAAATTTTTGATTTTATGCGACCCTAGTTCACATCATTGTGGTAACATCCATTGAATGCTATCGTTGTTACTTCGAACCCAATACATCTTGGGTCATGGAACGGACTTGAGAACATGGTATACGACTTGTCTTTATTTTTGGTACAAACTGGTAGATTGAGTTAGTCCAGCAATTCGATTCGTTGTACACTTTAAAACAATAATGAGGTCTTACTTGTTCAAATTTGAATTGATAATTGTGTCATATCCGGAAAGAAAACCTTAAAAAGAACATAAGACAAATCCAAAACTCATTACTTTACTTCATTCAATAAGATGTAAAACTTGATTTTTGTTGTCATACATCAACTGGAACACAACAATCCAAAATAAAACGCTAGTGCTGCTAAATCAAAACATATAAATAAACCATAATATAGAACAATTAATATGGCAAAAGACTCGAAAGTCAGAACCTTCACACAAAATTACAAGAGCATCATAAAATCCCATAGGCTCATTCTACTCTTTGCATGAGCAACTTGCAAAACAGAGTGGTGGTTCATGAGCAATGAAGAAATAACAGTGGTACAAACTATGAATTCAAAGTTCATAATTATGGAGTTGTGGATCACAAGTGACAAGAAATCTTAATTTTTTATTTTCCAACTCTTTGAATTGAAAAACAAGTTTTTAGTGAGATTCCAATGATTGATTCGGATCGCCAAAATTAATGTCTGGATCGAGTACCACAATAACCCAAATTGGAAATGTACCCCGATTCCCGAAGGGCCCGAACCGGAATGCTCGCACTGAATATGATTCAATGGGGGTTTAGGTGTACCTGGTAACCATGAATGCCCTTGTTGAGAGTCAATAAGGGACTTTTAGTCCCACATCGGAATATGTAGTATGTAGAGGAGCTAGACTCCCTATATATAGTGAGGTAGTCCATCAATAAAATTATCCAACCATTATTTTCTACATGGTATCAGAGCCATAACTCTCTCTCTCTCTCTCCACAAACAAAAAAAAAATTTCTAGCCGACCCCCCCCCTAGCCGACCCCCCCCCCGCCTCCCCAACCCCACCCGCCCTCGGCAGCACCCCACCCCTGCAGCAATCCCCACCCCTCCCGACCCCCCCCCCCCCCACCCGACCAGAACACCCCCCACGCCGACCCCCCCGCCGACCCCCCCACCCCACCCGACCAGAACCCCCCCCCCCACGCCGACCCCTCCCTGACCTTCCCCACCCGACCACAGCAGACCAACCCCCTCCCGACCCCCCCCCCCCGACCAGCACCCCGCCCCCACCCCTTCCAGCAGACGCCCCCCCCCCCCCACCGCCGCACATCAACCCTAACCCTAACCCTAGTTTTTTTTGTGTTTGTTTCCATGGAAACCCTAATCCTAAGACCTAGTAGCCTCATCAAACCCTAACCCTAGCTTTTAACACACAAAAAAAACGGCGTATTTCGAATAGAGACGGCTGTCAAATCTTTATTTGCACCAACTCTGTTCCGTGCTTACGCCGTTTGGAACTAACAAATGCTTTATTTGTTATTCCTTCTTCACATCGGGATCTATGCAGAGACTGATTATGTCTTCTCTGGTATCCTGACGTGTTCACTTTACATGCGCGCGCCGGTGCTGGCCAAGTTAGTAGCGCATTAGTAAAGTCTCTGGCGTTGAAGAAGACGACGTCGACGACAACGACGACGAAGACGACGAAGTTGGGTCAGTTGCAGACTCCGACGACGACGAAGTAGACGACGAAGAAGACGACGAAGGAGACGACGAATTGAGTTCACAGTTGAAGACGCCATGGATTCGATCAGTGGCAAACTGACGGCCGAAGAGTTGAAGGCCTTGGTTGATGATATCTTATCCAAGAGATTAACCGAGGTAACCCCACGTGTGATCCATACTGATGTGGATCCGTCACCTTACAAAATGGGGAAGCTGGAGAAGCTGGAGACGAAGTTGGAAGGCACTTCCAACTACTTGAAGTGGTCGCGGCAGGCGATGCGGATACTGAAGGGACGTGGCTTGGTTGGCTATGTCACTGGCCACGCCAAGACGCCAGCAGATCACTCCACCAAGGAGTTTGCTGTGTGGGAGATTGTCAACAACGTCGTGGCTGGGTGGTTGACTGCCTCTTTAACCGACCAGGTGTCGGGCAATGTCGAGGCTATGGAGGCTGCTGCTGATATATGGCAAACTCTCAAAGATATGTACTCCGGCTCCGGCAACCCTATGCGAGTATTTCAACTGCAAGATGAACTCGATAGGGTGGCCCAAGACGACCGTACCATCTCTGAGTATGCGGCCATGTTGAAGAAGTATTGGTCTGATCTGGATCATTATGATCCTCTTGGGATGGAAGATGCACAAGTCGAACCAGCCTTCGCAAAGTACTTTCAGACGTTCCTGGCTTATATTTTCCGGCAACGTATGATGAAATTCCTGAAGGGACTACATCCTGTATTTGAGCAGCGACGAAATATCCTCCTTTCCCAACCCACGCTTCCGACCTTGGAAGAAGCTATAGCTGTTATGACACAGGAAGAAGCTCGACTGAAGTTGATGCCCAACAAGGGCTCCTCCCAGGGGGAGCCAGCCGCGGTTGAAAAGTCTGCCCTTGCTGCCTTCAATCAACCTCAATCTATAGGTGGTGTTTGTCATAATTGTGGTGACTCCGGATATTACATCCGATTTTGTCCGAAACCCTTGCGAAATCAGTCTACTGATCGAGGACGGGGTCGTGGGGGCCGACGTGGTGGTAGAGGAGGATATGGCGGTAGACGGGGCGGACACAAAGCAAATCTGGCGGAGGAAGGGGGAGAGACTCAACTGGCTGAAATAACCCCACTTGAGCGGGAGTTCCTTGAGAAGTTGCGAGGCACAAAGATGGGTTCGGTCGACTGTCCTGGGACGTCTTCATCCTCAGGAGAACACCTCGCTTGCTTTACTCAAACCAGTACCGATGATTCTGCACGTGCTCTTGCCTCTATCCATCAGTCAGGATGGATTATGGACTCTGGGGCATCTCGCCATGTCACGGGGTCCCGTGATGCGTTTTAGGGATATACTCACCTACCATTGTCGGAGAGTATTCAGACCGCTGATGGTACATCCAGACCTGTAGTGGGTACAGGCACTGTCGCATGCACCCCTTCCATCACTCTAACCAATGTCTTACATGCTCCATCTTTTCCTGTCAATCTTTTATCCATTAGTGCCATTATACTTGATCTTAACTGTACTGTTTCCTTTGACATTCCTAAGGTGACTTTTCAGGAGAAGGGGACAGGACGACGACTTGGGACTGGCACTTGGCATAAGGGACTGTGGTATTTAGACAGGACTGGACTGGACAAAGCATTGGCATCCTTGGTAGCAGCCGCACCACCAGAAGCTTCCTGTCGCAGTGTTGAAGCCGACTTGCTACTCCACCACCAGCGTGTCGGTCATTCCTCTTTTCAAGTTCTTAGTCGAATGTATCCGTCCTTGTATCAAAGGGCTGATAAAGAGAAGTTATTTTGTGATGCTTGTGAGTTGGGAAAACATACCAGAAGCTCGTATGTAAGTTCGGGAAATAGGAGTTCAGCTGCTTTTGACATGATACATTCGGACGTATGGGGCCCTTGTCCTACAACCGGAATTAACGGTTTTCGATGGTTTGTCACCTTCATTGACTGTTATACCCGCGTGACGTGGGTCTACCTTCTGAAGAATAAAAGTGACGTCCTTGCGGCTTTTCGGGACTTTCATCGCCGGGTGGAAACACAATATGGCGCTAAAATTAAGTGTTTCCGGTCTGACAATGGGACGGAGTATACTAATAAGCAGGTTGCTGAGTATTTTTCCACCCATGGAATACTACATCAAACTTCATGTGCTTATACTCCGGCACAAAATGGTGTGGCTGAACGAAAGAACAGACACCTGCTGGAAGTCGCACGGACGATGATGCTGGCTATGAATGTCCCGAAGCACTTATGGGGGCAGGCTATTTTGACGGCCTCGTATCTCATCAACAGAATGCCGTCTCAAGTATTGGACTGGAAGACACCATTGGAGATGCTTACCGGGGCAACTACATACACTGTTCCACCAAAAGTTTTTGGATGTGTGTGCTTTGTCCAAGATAATCGGCCTGGCGTTGGCAAACTGGATCCTAGAGCAGTTAAATGTGTCTTTGTCGGTTACACGGCGACTCAGAAGGGATATGCCTGTTGGAGTCCAGTCGAGCGGAAGATGTTTGTCAGCATGGACGTTACATTCAGAGAACTCGAACCATACTATGGTTCGGATGAAGGTTCAGCATTTGGGGACACATCTAACACAGGTGGTGTTCGATGTGAGGGGGAGATAATAAGCCCAAATGTGGTCGTCGGATCGGTTCCGTGTCCGATTGTAGAAAACTGGACGAAAGGGGGAGAGCACAGTGACTCAGATACAGATGAAGAAGAAGAAGATACATATGTTACGCAGGGGGAGCAACAGACAAGGGAAAAGGAACTCCAAGTCTACAGAAGGAGACAACAGAAGTCCAGTACTGTGCCTATGCCGTACCCTGTGCCTACTGTACCAAGTCCCTCGTCTACTCCTGCCCCAACTCCTGAAGATGTTGCCCCCGCACTGAATCACTCGGATTCTGATGCGGATCTCTCTGACTCGGATGGTATGATCTCTCCACCACCTATTGCTCCCTTAAGGAGATCTTCTCGCATCAATGCGGGTAAGGCTCCTGCTCGTTTTGATGATTATGAACATGACATTGCCAACTTCTTGTCTTATTCTAACATTTCTTCGAATTATCGAGCCTTCATTGCATCGTTAGACTCTACTTCGTTGCCCAAGTGTTGGCAGGAAGCAAAGAAAGATCCAAAGTGGAAAGCTGCAATGATGGAAGAACTTGGGGCACTGGAGAAAAATAAGACATGGGAGCTGGTTCCATTACCCAAAGGGAAGAAAGCTGTGGGATGCAAATGGGTGTACACAGTGAAAGAGATGCCAGAAGGAAAGGTTGAGCGATACAAGGCGAGGTTGGTTGCAAAAGGATTCACACAGTCATATGGCATAGACTATGATGAGACGTTTGCCCCAGTAGCAAAAATGAGCACCGTGAGAACTCTGGTCTCCATTGCAGCGAATTATGGGTGGAAGTTGTACCAGCTGGATGTGAAGAATGCCTTTCTTCATGGGGACCTGCAAGAAGAAGTATACATGGAGCTCCCGCCAGGATGCTACGCGACGGCATCAAACGGAGGGACGTCGCAAGGAAAGGTGTGTAAACTGAAGAAGTCGCTATACGGGCTCAAGCAATCTCCTCGAGCCTGGTTTGACAGATTCAGAAAGGCTGTTACAGGCATGGGATACCGTCAAACAAATGCTGATCATACGGTCTTCCTCCAGCATGCAAGAGGCCACATCACTATACTTGCTGTATATGTGGATGATATAGTGATCACAGGTGATGATGAAGTCGAGATCACTAAACTGAAGTCAAAACTCGCAAAGGAGTTTGAAGTGAAGGATTTAGGAGCGATGAGGTACTTTCTAGGTATCGAGGTGTGTGAAGGCGAACAAGGAATTGTTCTCTCACAAAGAAAGTACACACTGGATCTGCTGAAGGAGACAGGGATGCTGGGATGCAAAGCAGCGGTCACTCCAATTGACCAAAAGTGCAAGTTGGGAGCAGAAGCAGGAGAACCCGTTGATCGTGAAAGATATCAACGACTTGTAGGAAAATTGATATATCTGGGACACACTCGCCCTGATATCTCATTTGCGGTGAGTGTAGTGAGTCGCTACATGCATGATCCGAGAAAGGGTCATATGGAAGCAGTATTTCAGATCTTGAGGTATCTGAAAGGAACGCCGGGAAAGGGGCTATGGTTCAAGAAGAATGGACGCATAGAAGTTGAGGGATACTGTGATGCAGACTGGGCGAGCTGCATAGACGACAGAAGGTCTACCACAGGATACTGTGTTTTTGTAGGAGGAAATCTGGTCTCATGGAGAAGCAAGAAACAGTCTGTGGTAGCACGGTCGACAGCTGAAGCAGAATACATAGCAATGGCTCTGGGAGTGTCAGAGTTGCTATGGGTGAAAGCATTGCTGACAGAGTTGAAGCTGGATAAGGGAGCACCATTGCGTCTTCTGAGCGATAGTCAAGCTGCAATAAGTATAGCTAACAATCCAGTCCAGCACGACAGAACGAAGCACATCGAGATTGATCGATTCTTCATCAAGGAGAAGCTGGAACAAGGGATACTGAAGATTGACCATGTCCGCTCAGAAGAACAAGTTGCAGACTGTCTGACTAAGGGTCTTAGTTCATTAAGTCTGTCGAAGCTATGTAACAAGATGGGGATGATCAATATCTATCGCCCATCTTGAGGGGGAGTGTTGAGAGTCAATAAGGGACTTTTAGTCCCACATCGGAATATGTAGTATGTAGAGGAGCTAGACTCCCTATATATAGTGAGGTAGTCCATCAATAAAATTATCCAACCATTATTTTCTACAGCCCTATTTCATCTATGTCCTGATTACAAGTTAGATTTGAAGTGTTTATATTGAGATAAAGAAGGTGCCATTTCCACTCAAGAGTTTTCAGTGCAAGGTTGGTAAAATTAGTACTTCGATGAGTTGGTTTTCTATGAGACTACCATTTTGTTGGGCTCTTGCCTCACCTTTAGTACTTTGACTAGTAAATACACAGGCTACTTATAATCAAGTATAAGTTACAGAAGTATGTTACTTCTTAGAATATTTGATTGCCACTATTAATTCACTCTCTTGTTGACTAGCTCTATGGAAGTTTTCAGTTTCCCATGTGGATTATATGATGATAGCATAGGTATCTAACTCTAGATAATATCCATCTTATGTATTGATGCAAATTATAATGTTCTTATTTAGGCACTTTCACATGCTAGGATGGCCCTTCTATTGCGCATAAATATTCTACAGAGAAAATTCATTTGTTCCTTTGAGCAGCAGCCTGCAGATCATGTAGGCTCTGAAAAAGTATGTCAGAATAGGCATTCTCATGTTTGCCTCAAGGCAATTGGATCTGCTATCACTGAAGTTTGGCCAGATAGCATTAAATGCTCTAAGCTGAAAATTCCTATCCTTACGACATGGAGTGTCCTCAGATGTTACCTTGAAAGCGTATTGCAGGTTGATACACATATATTAGTTTCAAAGATTATGTTTACAATTGTATATACTCCTTATCGTTTTATTCCTTGTTACTAATGTTTCCATGCTCAGGTTGGGGTTATTAATGAATCAATTGGAAATGGACACGAGGCTGAGTTTCTTTTCCTGACCGGAAAAAGGATATCCTGTTTGCATGATTTTCCAATTTTTCAGATTGTTTTTATGACCTTGTTAGGTACATGGTATATACATTCCTTCATCATTTTGATTGTTGGTTTTTCAAATTTCTCTACTGGTTAATTTGTGTGTGTGAAGAATGAAGATACCTTAATTTTGATTCTATTTGCCAGGTCAAGTATATCGCAAGCAACAACTCTACAATTTTGCAGAAAATGAGCTCCAAAGTGCCAGAAAGATCTTGATGGACAATAGGATGATTATTTCTTGTAAGCACTGTATGTTGTCTCTTGATGCTTCAATTGACATGCAATTTGGAGACCTATACAGATACAGCTCTGAAAAAGGCTGCCAAATTCAGTCTGCTAAAACTATATATCAATCAGCTTTGCGGAAGCTGAATCATGATGAATTGGGAATTTCGCTTAGCGTATGTAAGAAACTCAACAACAACGATATGAAAGGAGCCAAATTTGGATTTCTAAACATTGGTAAAATTCCTTCGGAGCATGGTGCAGTTGGATGCAACATCTGTGCTTCTTCTAGTCTTGATGATGACCGTGCTTCTTCTGGTCTTAATGATGACCGGAAACCATGGACTCGTTCTCGTGCTCGAGCTTCTAGTAATAAGTCTGGGAATACTATCAGTCGAGAGAGTGATAGTTTTGGTAGATCCGCAAATCATGATTCCTGTCGTGGTAATGCGAGTCTTGCAAAACTGCGAATGCAAATGAGTGAGGGTTGTAGTCAGCTTGAATGTGAAGAAACGCTACTAAAGAAAGCAATATGTTGGAGATGCCTTATTTTCAAAGTGATGGAAGGTGGGTTTATGCATGATATTATTTACCTTAAATGGGAATGCCACCGTAGGCGTCTTCTTTTGAGACTGCTTATGAAGATAGGTACTGAACTTCTTTCTTTACAATTTTTTGCCTTTGAATATGCAAATATAGTTTCTTCACTATGGTTTAGCTAAGAATATGAGCTCTTCCCATGATGTTTGTTTTGGCACTTTTTTGTTGTCTTGTTCAGCAAAATGCAAGCATGGAGCACATGAGGTACATGACGTGTTTTGGCAGTGTATTTCTCTGATCTTCTATCAGAAGTTGTCTAAAAAATGTATCCAAGCTCATACTTCTCATTTGTTCAAACTCATCGGGGAAGAGAGTTCAAGAGAGATTTTCCCATTGAGAGAGCAACAATTTTATACAATATGAGTTTGTTTGTTTTGAATCATTGCCAATCTGAGCACAACAGGTAATATTCTACTGGTTAATATTTTAAGTCTGCATCAATATTAGGCATCACTTTCTTTATATTGTTTTTGATTTACAGGAAAAGTTGTTGTCCTTTGGCCAATCTCCATTTGCCCGATGTTGTTTCATGGTTATTGAGTGCCTTCATAATCTTACGAGAAATGCCCTTGCTCTTTCAGAAGGTCAGCTTTTATTCCAATTTGATTTTAGTTGTTTTCTTGTGAAGTCTTAAGAGTTGGTATGTTTTCCTATGTGCATCTCTGCGTCTATAACACACTGTAATGGGAATGCCTTTCCTTATTATTTATTTGCCTTAATTTGTGTAGAGATGATACATCTTACATATTTGACCAAGACTCTTTTTATGTACACGAGAACCAGCAGGATTGAAAAGGAAGGTTTACCTACCAAACAACTGGTCTTTTTACAGTACAAGGCCTCTCTTGCTCATAGCTACATTGGCTAGACATTTGTCCCCAAGACAGGGTTGACAACCGCTCATAAAAGTTGTCAATTTTTCTCATAGCTACACTGCTAGGAATTTGGCCACAACACTCGGGTTAATAAATACTCATAAAATTTGTCAATTGTTTTGCAGAACTTTCTCATGCTCCATAGCCGATCCCATTCCGATGGGAGAAGGTATGGATAATGATGGTCCATGGTAGAGGGCTAGATGCACATATAGAAAAAAGCATATGAACTCTTATCCCAAATCTTTGTAGAATTATTATTTCCTTACCTGTTTCTAGGCACATAAGTTGTGTACTATGCACCGGGAAAATGAGTGAATATAACTGACATTTACGTGATGCAGGTCTCTAAGCTCCTCACTTTGATGCTACTTTCCATGAAAAGACACGTTTTGGTTCCTTTCTTTTCTGGAAGTTCACTCTATAGATCATTGGGCAGCATATTTCCATCAAGCTTCCATCGGTACCTACTTACCTGGCCAGTACCTTGCTTGGAAAGATGCAACATTCAACTCAAAGGATACAGAGGTTTGTGTATCTTCACTGGCTGGTCCTTTTTACTGCACTTCTAGTAAGTGTACGAGTTTATTAAATTAAAGAACTATCACTGAGCATTATACTTTTTATATGCTATAGCGACTGCTATAATGGCCAACAAAGGAGCTCCTTGGCAGTCATAGTGTCCATCTTCAACATCTATGCTATTAGAGTCTACCATAACTATACTTTGACTGCCATATCGAGAACTATTGTTACGAATAACAGTTGGCTTTAATATATAGAACACTATTGTGATGACTACAGAATTGTCATGACAATCTACTTTGTTGCAGAAATACTTCAATGGAGGTGCCAATCGTGTCGGATACGTATCTGATATTACGTTTGGTAGACACAAAATTCCAAACTTCTACTGATATACATATATGGTACTACGATATTTAAGCACTTTGTGTTCGTAACTATGCGGTGTTTAATTGACAATTCAAGGATTGTACTACACCAATGTGTTAAAATATATAGTACACCATTAGGAATCATTATTAGGAACCACTATTGATATGAGGACACGAGTCCGATTTGTTACTATCAACTATAGCAATAAAATCAAATCCTAATTTATATATGCCATTAATTTATAGATGCTATGGAAGTAATTGAATCTTAGTATGTACTAATGGCTTAATCGTATATCTCGTTTGATGCAATAGAACCAGACACGTCTAGCCTAAAATGGTATCCCTACGAGTCACTGCATGCAAGAACCTTACGTAAAGATCTTTGTACTTCGATTGTTCAAACACGTAACACTTGCTCATTTCTGCACGAAAGATGAACGCTTTTGTACCCATGAACCATTAGATGAAAACTCCTTAACCGTACGACGAGCGGCCATCAACTCCTGGAAGAAGACTGAAATCACAATCCCTCATAAAGAAGCAACAACACTTTATGATGCCTGTCAGTCCCCGTCGATTAGAAATCACAATCCCTCATAAAGAAGCAACAACACTTTATGTTGTCTGTCAGCCCCCGTCGATTAGCTCATGTGGGATGAAAAAATAACAGAGAGATGAAAAAGGTTTAGGGTTTATGTGGCTAATGTTGCACGAAAATTGGATTGATTCTAGGATACCCTCTATTTATAGGAAGTTTGAGATTGCTTCGGCGAGGGGTTTAGTCCCCTATGACAAGATCTAATCATATCATATCACACCTTAATTAGAAACCTAATGAATTTAGATCCTAATCAAATATTTTTTAGTATCTCATTAAATATTTATGAGATTATATCTTATCTAGTCTATTTAGGAAAGATGCAATCTCATGAGGAGATGACCAAATTGAATCTAATTAGCTAATGTGCTAGCATGAGCTTAATTTGTTTCGACTCAAATCAATGAACTATGGGTCCGGTCTTGCTCCAGGCCACAAACAAACTCTTGGTTCCTCTAAACAAAACCCATGTTCAGTGTTGGTCGGACCAACTCTAATGTGTGCGACCCATTAGGTTCAATAACATTATGACAATAGGTCTAACTCTACACCATTCATCAGATAACTAAGATGTTAATCGATCAGATGGCCAAGTCCGAAACTATTTTGGACTTCTTTTCTACAGATCAAGATTCAAGACCGACACCTGATATTGTATCAAGACTGCTCATATGCTCATATGATGTGAGGGTGCAGTTGCACTTTCCGATTAGACTATGAATATGGAAAAGATGTCAAAACTACATGTGTTTAGTTCTATGTATTACGATCAATTATTAACATCTCAACTAATGAACAAATATGTGCTACAAGTGATAGATTTTTTGTTGATCATTAACTTTCCAAATAAACAATTCTATATACCCAACGACTACCCTTTCATCACCCATGGTTAGAACCACATTTGAGCAGTATCAAATTATAGGCGCATGACCAGGACAAAAGACAATTTGCACCACTGACGTGAGGAACTCCCAAGTGAAATGAAACATATGTTACTTCATTAGAAATTCCTTAGCCTAAATCAATACCCTCTCTAATGAGCATCTACACTCTTACTTAAATGTCCACTCTACGTGTTTTGCGATCACTCACTCATTATAAGAGTTGACACGAGTGTATTAATCTTTTAGGAACATATATTGTACTAGTCTATCCAATGCCACCAATGTCCTTAGTCGTCCTAAGAATCATAAGAAACATTTAAGAATGAATCTTACCAGGATTTGGATCTTAGGAGTGTGATCAGATCAAACTTCCAAATATCTCACTTTATGGACTTTATCATGCTGTTACACGTGGTATGAACTAAAGCGAGAGAATAAGATAAATAGATTGCCATAAAACAACACATACAATACATGAAGATATATATATATATATATATATATATATATATATATATATATATGTGTGTGTGTGTGTGTGTGTATGTGTGTGTGTGTGTGTGTGTGTGTGTGTGTGTGTGCGTAAGTGGTGTTTTCTGCCAAAACATAAAAGGATAAAGAAGGGATACGATTACAAGAGATGAGATATATCAAATGGCTATGAATATGGCACGTGTATATGTCAATAAAAATCTTAAAAGTAAGAAAAATATTAGTAAATATATTATTAAATGATATAAATAAGAAGCAAGTCCAAAAACCAATTATCAAAGAATACTGAAATTACGGGGATAACTAGTTATATAATAAAGCCAAGTCGTATTTTCGTCAAAATATAAAAGCGTAAAAGATAGGTCACACCCTCTGTTCTAAAAGGCGGCCGCCTAGGCGCTAGGCGTCGGGTGCCCGTCCGATGCCCTGTTAGGTGCTCGCCTAGTCCCCCAGACGACCTACTATACATGTTTTAGGGTTTTATGGATTTTTTCTGCAATTTTTAGTAGAATTTTTGGATTCTTTTTATTTTTTGAACCGCTTAGGCGAACTAGGCGCTAGGCGAAAGGTGCCCGCCGACTAGCGCCTAGCGCTTTTCACAACCTTGGTCACACCTAAAAGATCGGAGGTATAACTCAAATGGATACAAATATGACATGTGCGTATGTCAATAATAAACCCTTAAAACTAATAAAAGTATTGTTAAATGATATAAATGAGAAGCAATTACAAAAACCGAATTAACAAGGAGTTTCCAAGGCACGAGTATATATATATATATATATATATATATATATATATATATATCAATGACATATTTTGCTTCCATGTTAATTATCCTTGTTTAAGTAATGTTTTCTAATCTCTGTTCTTTCATGTGAAATATCTGACATCCTTGTAACCAGATGATAATTTTGTCTTATAATCTTCACAACATATTCTATGCCCTTATTTTTTGATGTGTTTTGGCTCTCTCCTTTATGACTGATTTCTTTAACAAATATTTTTGGTGTTTCAGGATACTTCTAGTTCTAGCATGCTTGATACTTTTATTGAAACATCCTACTTCCTCAGGTTTACATATTGTTACCAACAAAATAGAAAGTGTTCTTCAATTGCTATGGCTGGCAACTTGATGTCTCTTTGATTTTTTCTTTTTTGCAGACTTGCTCCAGGAAGACTTGAAAGTCTAGAGGAATTTGTGAGGGACTTTTTTTCCATGCCTTCCTACTGTTCCCATAATTTGTATAAGTATTATTGGAAATGACTACATTCAATTCCTTGGAGAAGCGCTGCATCTTCCTATCCTTTTTCCTGCTTGGTTGCTGATATCACGTTTACATGCAAGTGGCCAACCAATTGTTATGCTTCTGCCTGTAAATGCCATTTCGGAAGGTATCTTATTTATGTTATGAGTCATGGGAACAACACTACCAAAGCCTTTATCCCAAAATTTTGGGGTTGATTATTTGATCTTTTCCCTTTTGAGAGCGCCATGTCCACTCTAACACTAATAGAAAACAAAAACCCTTTGTTACCAGATTGAATTCCAGGCATACCTCTAGTTCTAGCCGCTTATTCGACTAATATGATGTATCCGTGCATCTATTGGTCTACGTTACACGTTTAAGCCACCTAAGACAATTTTCTCTCAACTTATCCTCTATTGGTGGCACCTACAACTTCTCAAGAATATGCCCATTTCATTGTAGGAAACCTGGAGATCTTATAATATATTTTTAGGATATATGAGCTAATGCATTTGATTTGTTGTTGCCAGAAGTTCAGCATGAAGTTTCTATTCCCAGACTTGGCTTTCATGATGCAGACCATGAATCAATGAACTGGCAGTGTCCTTGGGGTTATTATACTGTTCTAGATTGTGTGGCTCCATTGTTCAAGTTGTTTTTGAAGGAGAACTACTTATCATTACGCTCAAGTGCTGATTCATACAATTGGTGGACGCAGAGAACCCGGCTAGATAAGTGTCTAAAGAACCTCTTAAAGTATGTATTGCTTCTTGTTGTTTTTGTAAATTTGTAGGTTATTAGTGCTTTGGATTATGATATCTTTTCTTTATTATCCTGCGAGACAATTTTTTATTTATTATAAACATAATCTTTAATTATATTATTCTTATTTAATATTTTTATTACCCACATATTTCTGACGGTGTTGGTTTGTGCAACTAGAAACTTGCACTATCTATGCATTTCTAGCTCACTCGGCACAACTGAAAAGCTTGATGCTTCCACCTGAACAATGCTTGTTCAAGGTGTAGATGTAGCCTCTCCATATGATTGGTGTAAGACTGCAGCCTCTCTTCGGACATTGCAATAGCAAGAGCCTTGTGGGATGAAATGTCCTTTACATAAGAGCCTTGTTGGTTCCGAGGGTGTTGGTTTGTGCAACTAGAAAGCTTGCACTATGTATTTCTAGCTCACTCGGCACAACTGAAAAGCTTGATGCTTGCAGCCTGAACAATGTTTGTTCGAGGTGTAGATGTCGCCTCTCCATATGATTGGGGTAAGACTGCATACGTTTTTCCTTCTTCGGACCTTGCAATAGCAAGAGCCTTGTGGGATGAAATGTCCTTTACATATGAACAATGCTTGTTTAAGGTGTAGATGTAGCCTCTCCATACGATTGGGGTAAGCCATATGATTGATGGCTGTTTTTTTTTCAGAAACAAATTTTATATATGTATTAACTGATAAATTTCTTTTTCATAAACAAATATCTAACTGATATCTGATGTGCAGATCCATGGAAGATTTCTGGCTTGGACCATGGATTTGCTTACTTTTAGGTGGTCATTTTGATCCTTCCATTATAAGCAAGAGAGTTGCGAAGTTAATCGGGGAACTAAAATTGCACTTTAAGTTTGAAGCAAATGAAGATCTGGTCAAAGTTATTCTTGGTGGTTCCATGTCTGTAGCTTATGCGGAAGCATGCATTTCTCAACTACTATCATATAAAGGCCATTTCGGTTGGGGATCGTGTTGTGAGGAGGAAATGTTCAGAACCTTCTCTTCAGCTTGTCAAAAAGGAAATATAATTATGCCCGAGACAATTCGTAGACTGGTACAAGAAGTAGTGGGAAATGTTGCAGAAACATCATTTAGAGAGCCAGTTGTCTTTGTATTAGATTCTGATTTGCAGGTGAGTGATGTGTTCAGTTAGTCAAAATATAACGTTTTCTGGTGAGGAAAGAGTTTACTTCCCAATGACAATAGTGAGGAAAGAATTTACTTCCCAATGACAATAAATTGCTATCATAAAAAGTAATTACTGAAAATATAACAATGAATGGTTCTGCTATTTAATTTATCATTTATCAATATTGAAAGATGTGATTTATTAGTGTCACAAATTTGAAGTTAACATAGCAAGTCTAGTATGTAATCCTCGTCTCAAGGAGTAATAGCCACATTGTTTGTTATTGCTCCTTGGCCGTATGCTTTTTCTTGATTAGTGCTCACATTTGATTAATTGTCCTTTGGCATATGAATTTGTCATGATTATTTCATTCCTTTTTCAATTTTATATTTTTGTATAACTATGAGAACAATTGAAAGAACCAACTATGCATCTCTGCAAACTAGTTGGCTATTTTTTTTTAATCTAACAATATTATTTTTTAATACTGGATGCAGGTGCTTTGCTTGGAGAACCTACCAGTATTAAGGAGTCAAGAAATTTACCGTATGCCATCTGTCAGCAGTATCATTCTTACACTGAAAAGATGCTCTCATTATCACAAACAGGACAAGGCATTTGGTGCTAGTTTTCCGTTTATAGACCCTTTGAACGCTTACTTTTTATTGAACCCTAGTGGTGACCTTGATAGAACACAGGTGGAGTTTGAGCAATGGTTCAGAAATCTTAAGTGGGAGGTAATACTGTTGAGAATCTCAAGTCGTTTAATTTTTGGTTACGTCTTAAAAGAGTATAACAAGTTGGATTTCAGATGCAAAGCTTGGTTAGAAAAATAAAAGTAGCTTAATTTGTAGTACTACTGTTTTGTACATTTTGTTTTGTTTTTTTGTTTAGCACATGTTGGATACTTTAGGAATTGTGCTTTGACGTGTACATGCGTGCATGAGTCGATGCTCTATCTTTTTAGCAGGGAAAATGATTTCATGTCAAAAGGTCTGATCCCGTCAAAAAATGTAGGGCTTTGGCGTGATCATAATTTATTGTTCTGTATTGTCTCTCTCATCACTTGAGCTTGGATACGTCATCGGGTTTATTGATTGATTGATCCAAGAGTAGAATGCTTTCTTTTAAAAAAAATATTTTTGTAAGTAACCTATAACCTAAAACATCAATAAGTGATATTTTGTAGGTTTATTTTTAAACAAGTATAATTCACAAGGATTTTCTACATTGTTGGCCATAATGGAAGTATGTTTGTGGTTACCGTCGTGTCTCGTGTTCAGTTTTCTACCCTCTTTTGGTTGTTATAAACCATGTAATACTTGAAAACATTCAGTGAACTTGTTTCATTGTGGTTCATATGCAGGGAGAAGCTGGAAAAGTTCCAAAAAGTCAAGAACTGGTTTCAGCCTTGCGTCATCATGATTTATTCCTTTACTTTGGTCATGGAGATGGTGCGTTGTACTGAATCCCTCCCTTTGTGCCTTTTGCAAGACTACCATTTTAACTTTTTGTGAATCACAGCTGACAATATTATGATGCAGGAATGCAATACATCTCTGGTGAAGAGATTGTGAAGGTGGATCGGTGTGCTGCTACCCTTCTTATGGGCTGCAGTAGTGGTTCTCTTGTATATAAAGGGTGTTTTGCACCTCGAAGTGCCCCTCTTTTCTATTTGTATGCTGGTTCTCCAGCTAATATTGCCACCCTTTGGGATGTTACTGACAAGGATATCGACCGCTTTGGAAAATCTATGCTTCGATCATGGCTACAAGAAACATCAGGATGTCTAGAGGAGATAGGGTTGGACTCAACATCTCCTGCATGCTCTTCAAATAGAAGAAAAGTCATTACCAATGAGAAAAAGTCTCAGAAAATTTGTGATGAAGGTCCATGTGGACGGAAGAGGATGATTGCATCTTCCATGCATGAAGCAAGGGAGGCTTGCAAGTTACCCTATTTGATAGGAGCATCTACTGTCTGTTATGGAGTTCCGACTGTTATATTGAAGAAATGCTTTCTTGAAACTTCCATATCAGAAGGCCTGCCACGTCAGACATAAAGCGGAGTTCCGGCTTGTTTGGCTGCAGTGATCTCTAGATTTGAATCCCTTGCAATAGATCAAAGTAGAATCCATCACTAATCTGTGGTGGTGATGTTGAGTGCTTATTTATGAATTCAGGTATGGAGTTACCAGGTCTTGAACAGGAGTTTTGATCCATTTCATATCCTTGTCGGATATACTCTTAGCATTTGTACCGCTTGTTTGTTAGATTGCATTGTTGCAAACATTTCATTCTTCATGTCTGGTTGCACTAGGTAGATAGTGAAGCAAATGCTAACTAGATACAAATTACTAAGAACTTATTGAAGCTCAATACAACCAATGATTTAAGAGAGTATTTGTTTATTTATTCTAACGTATGGTCCATTGAGTTTCCATGTTGGAGAAATTTAAGCGGGTTACAAGTGGGGAACATTATTTTTTCCGAAAAATTATCAAAGCACAATTAAGGTGTATTCAACACTAAATAATAAAAAATTACAAAAATCTGTGTATGTACCTTCTCACGTAGTTACGACCCCTCCCTCTCAGTGTGCAGGAATCGATTGACATCTCACGACATCCCTTCCTCAATCTCCCTCCATCCTCTCTCGTCCAGCTCCCATATCCATCAAAACCAGCTCCCATATCCATCAAAACGTAGCCAAGTCGAGCACTAACAGCTACAACCACCTTCGCATAGGCTACCAACGAACTGACGGAGTGCCGTCATGGCGATCGAATGACCACCCAAGTGTTGATTTTTGGTGTTTTTGCTCGATGTTGTTGGTGTTTTGCTTTGGAAATTAGAAAGATAGTCTCATATTGAAAAAACCAAATGGATGATATCTCTATATAAAGCTTTGCTTGTGTTGAGAGATCACATGAAGTGTGGAGAGGCACATGGGTGCCATGTGGGAGCATTTTTCTAGTGGAAAGAAGGCTAAACCTACAAAGAAGCATTAATGTATTTTGTCACGCTCATGGGATAATTCTTTTATGGAGCTAAGCCCCGAAGCGACTCGGACTAGGGCTCAATGGCGTAAACTGGCATTTTGCTGGCGCACTTTGTACTTAGCATGTCAGCATCAGTGCAAGGCGCATTGTGTGCAGTTGATGCGCTCGTGCGCTTGTCTTTGCACAACTCGCATCGCCGGTGCTGCGCGGCTACGGCGCGCGGGTGCCGCAGGTTGCTGCGGGCTTCGCAGCTACGCGCGTAGATTGATGGGCTGAGTGGCTATGGGGCGCAGGTGGCGTATGATGTGGCTGATTGAAAGATTTGAGCGATTATGGAAAGATTGAGTTTAATTGAACAGATCCGTTTGTGGAATTTAAATTTAATTTATTCAAATATTTCCATTATTCGTTCCTATTTTTTCCCAATCAGTTACAGTCAGGAATAGGATTAGGGTTTCGAGCCTTCTCTACAAATACTCTCTTCGTGCCTTCGTTAAGGACTTACGCTAAAATAAAGAGACGAAGGTAGAAGTGCTGCCGCCGCCATTAAAGTCCTAAGCAGTTTTTTGAGTACGTAAAGGAGGTGATAGCGAGCGTTCCAGAAGTTCTTTCAAACTTGCTGGTCCTGGGAACAGATCGCAATTTGGCGAATCTTACTTTGAGCAACGGTAATTATTATCATCCCAGCAAAGTCATTGCATCAACTCCGGTTGAGAGCGATTATTCATATCGTTGCATCAACTCCGGTTGAGAGCGACCATTCATCTCGTTGCATCAACTCTGGTTGAGAATGAGTTTTCATCTCTCTCTTAGGAGAACGAATTTTTCGTCTCTCTGGAAATAAGTGATCGAGATTTCCATTTTACATCAAAAGATCTGTTTCGAAAATAACAATCTCAAAGCAAGATTCAAATCGTGTCGCAATATGAAACATGCCATGACAGAAAAATATTGCATTTATAATGTATTGAGAAACATAAGTAAGGAGTGTACTTGCCTGAGGTCAAATAGTTGACTTGGAACCTAGTCCAGAAACCTATTATAAAATAAATCCTCATCAATAAACTATTTAAGTACTAGAAATTCCCTAAAGAACTTCATAATATTATTCTAATCCAAAAAGCTATAAACTAACCATTGGCCCAACCCAATTATCAAGTTCAAATTAATTCTATAGAAAACTAAGTCTTGGTCCATGTCTCCTTCCTGTCATTGGAAACCCAATTTTAAATATTTATCTATTAAACAAAACCTCAAATTCACTACTAATAGGCCCAACATCAATTGGCCAGGATGGTTAGAAAGATTACAAAATAGCTAACATGTTTTATAAAACTGCTTGAACAAATAAGAGTTTGGATTTAATTATCCACCCACCAGTACATGTGATCGTACTGACCCTCGCTCTCTACAGGTGCTATGAATCAGGAGGAACACGCCAACTAACCAAGATAATGTTTGCATTTTGAAGCTTCGACCGCACGTCGAAGACTCTCGCTGCACAACTTTAGAAGACTCTATGCAAACAGTCCAAGAATATGTCTTGACTCCCCTCCATCCCAGGTGACTGGAATACTTTTGTTGTAAATAGAGGGATGCAATGTATGGAACGACTATCACTACCAAAGTAAGTCAATTTAGCGACGTCATGTAGCGACGTCCTATTGTAACGTCACTAAATATTGGCATTAGCGACGTATTCTGACGTCGCTAAAAGGGGTTATTTTAGTAGTGTATCTCATCGGTGCTCATTTTATAATCGAGTCATGTTGTAAGCCTGCACGACATAATTGTAATAGAATCCTGTAAATGATGTCTATTATCAATAAAATGCAAAAATTCTCTGTCTCAATCTGTTGTTCAATTTCTCTGCGTACTCTCTTAGATGTTGTGTTTCGGATAACCTTATGACCATGCCTTGTGCGATCGCAACCTTGGGTAGAAAACTCTGTATTACTGACTTTGGTATGACCCTAGGATTGGGGTCAGTGTTGGCATTATTGTTGGAAAACTATGATTCCAATCCTGATATTGACTTACCCTTGAGAAATGGCCTAGCGGTTAGGCAAGATGTCCCCGTCTCAAGAAGTTAGCATTCGAAAGATTGATCTTGAGGATTAGTATGTATGGATAGAGTGAATCAAGAATGTGGGAATACCCCTCACGAGATTCGACTGACATGCATATATTTCAGGGACGCCCGAGTATATACACGATACAACTCGAGTGAGAATGACGAATTCTCTATCACGCGGCTTGGCTGAAATACATGTATTTTGGGGATGCCTGGAATGCATGCACGATCCAACCAAGTGATACTTTAAATTCAAGTGAGACTCGAGGAATGAAAAGGGTCGAGGATTTTGAAACCGTGTATAAGGAAAGATTGATAATAGTGCGAGCGTGGCTCGGATTGAAGAAACGCATAGGTGGAGTGTGTACGAGAGTCCTTGGATCAAAGTTGTCCAAAAGTAAGTACTCAGTTAGTTTCAAGGACGTAACTTATTCTGAGTGGTGTATGATGTAGTGCCCCGTCCCGCTCAGTTAATTGGAGGAATCGAAACGCCGACGACGTTCGAACTTAGCCTTGCAACAGCTGCTCGAAGACTCGTTCGGTCGATGCGACTCCTCGCTCAGGTGGGATAGTTTCTATGAACTTGCCTCATCTTAGCCTTCACATAATAACTCGCATGTTTTCAACTTGCACAAGTTAGACTTGATAATAAAAGAGACGCATCCACATAGCTAAGGAAATAATCCCGACGGGTCGGAATGGGTTAGAACATGGAAAACGGTCCCACGGTCTTCTTAGATGTCTGCTCAGCGTGCTTTTAAAAAATGACACTCGATCCTTCATCCCGTGGCTTGGGAGAAGGAAGTTGGCCTAAGTTGCTAAGTTGCCACAACGCTCGAAATAGCCTAAGTCATAGGCGTCGCCCACGTGAATGCTTGATAAAGCATGCACGGCCCCGTCGTCCAAGGCTTGGCACAGCCTTCGCATGTCCCGTGGGTTAAGTCGTACTGTACGACTTGTGGATTAAGTCTAGGTACCCAAGAACTTGGTCGCTCAAGTCGAATGTGTGCACGGCACGTTCCCTTGATGCGAAGCTTGGGATAGCCTTTGCTCGTCAAGTCATTTTCCGAATAAGTTAGACATGAGTTGTGTTGGGCTATCGAAGTAATAGCAAGCACTATTCCCTGTTTCTTGCGGTTGCCAAGTCACATAGTCCTACGAGAAATAGGCTCGTCATATGAAGCATATGACTTGAGCGTTAGCGTTGCCTAGAGAACAAGGCATGTCTAAGGCGTGAGCACGGTTGGTTTAGTGAAAAACATGCCACGGACAAAGGAAGTCCATGCGACTGGTTGTCGCCGAGACCGGTCCCGCTACTTGGGAGTCTCAATAAGTCTCGTTCACGAGATCGGTCCCGCTACTTGGGTGTCTCGCTAAGTCTCGTTCACGAGATCGATCCTGCTACTTGGGAGTCTCGATAAGTCTCGATAAGGAATCACACGAGATCGATCCCGCTACTTGGAAGTCTCGCTAAGTCTCGATAAGGAAGCACACGAGATCGGTCCCGCTACTTGGGAGTCTCGCTAAGTCTCAATAAGGAATCACACGAGATCGGTCCCGCTACTTGGGAGTCTCGCTAAGTCTCGTTTACGAGATTGTTCCCGCTACTTTGAAGTCTCGATGAGTCTCGATAAGGAACCACACGAGATCGGTCCCGCTACTTGGGAGTCTCGATAGAAAGATGGAAAGCATGGTCATGGTTAAGGAAGGACTTGATAAATCGAGTTGAGTCTTGCATGGTCATTGGACAACTTGCGCGCAAGGGGAAAATTCCTTGAGCGATCCCGGGACGCCGGGTTCGTATCGGCCTAGGAGGAATTGCAGATATTGTACGGCCTTCATCGATGGTACGAGTCGATTGAAGTGAACCATTACAATATATAGGACCAATTGTAAGAACGAGTTGTAAAGCGCAATACTCTAGAGGGGGGCTGAATAGAGTAGGTAGCAGAAATTAACTATTTAGAAATGTTAGTAACAAGATCACAGATAATATATCACAGATATATAAATGACAAGTAGAGAGTAGAGAGCAAACACAAATACAAAGATGTATACTGGTTTCCCTCTTGTGAGGACTAGTCCAGTCGGAAGAACTCTAGCTTCCAGTTGAATCTACTATGGAAAATTACCACAAGTTTTTATCCGAAGTTCTTGCAACTTCTACAACGCGAGCTTTGATCCGAAGTACTCGACCAACTTCAATTGTGAAGTGCCTACCTTCAATCAAGCCTCTGATTACAATCACTTTGAAACTTCTAGACCGTACCGTACTGGAAAATCGACTAGAGGATTGTAACTGGCTTGGGATTTGAAAATGAATAGCTCAGAATACTTTGGAAGAAGTAGTAGGCTTATAGAGAAGAGATATGAAAGTGAATTGGTGTGTGAGTGAATTGAAATGATCGAAATCCTTCTCTATTTATAGTTTTTCCAAAGGCAGAATTCTGACAGAATTCGGGCAGAATTCAGACAGAACTCTATGAGAAAATCTCGTTGGAATCCGTAACTGCAGGAAGACCAAGTTCAAAAAGCAACGTTCACTAACCGAACTCTTGCCGAACTCTGGCCAAATTCGGGCCGAGTTCTGCTAGGGTTCCGTTAGGGGTTTTGCAAATTAGTTTTGGGCTTTTTGAAAAGTCAAACAGTTAGGAAGTAGTTTGGGCTTTTGTAAGTGGACTTGTTTTCAAAATGAAAGGGTATTTTGAAAATGTTTCTTAGGTAGCCTATTTGCCAGTACGATGCAGTGTACATCATATTCCTAGACTCAATAAATATGAAAAATACATTGATGAAATAGGAAAACCAAGAGCCCTTTGATGACGCATTTCTTCAAATATTTGAGTATACTTGAAGACGCCTTTTTCCTTGACGGCAATCGTCCAAAGATAAACAGATCTGGAAATCTGAATACCTTTCGGGGGCTTCGCCCCCTAACCCCTGACGGGGGGCGCTGCCCCCTATCCGCTGACCGGGCAGCGGAACTCCCGATGCGAGGCCCCGGATAGGTCGTTAGGTGGTTCAGAGAAATCTTCTTGTATAACGCCGTCTTTGGCCCATCAATAATTCTCCATTGCATATGTCCTGGTTTGACAAAGCTTGATCATGCTTACAACATGTCTATAAATTAATGTTAGATAAACAAACAATATGATACAAGCATAGCAATATGATATAGAACAATTAGGACAATGCTAACATAAGGACAATGCTAAGTTTAAGTAGCAACATGATAGTGATTACATGAATATTAGTGATGTTATTATGTTAAACTTAATTGATTAGCCATATTCAAAAATATGATATAATCATTGGGCTAACAATCTCCAAATCCTTTAAGTTTAATATATATTAAATAGATGCATGTATCACTAATAAACACATAATACTAGAATAGTGTGTGCTAACTTAAACTTATTTCTCCCCATTTGACATGATCAAAAAAGAAGCTCTCCCGTAATTAGAGCTAAAATGAACTCAAGCATAAGTAAATGAGGAAAGCAAAAGTAATCATGATCAAGAATTAGGAGAACAGTATAACGACAAGTATAGAAAATTGTATAATTAAAGTAGAGAAACTTGTCAACACAGTATAGTTGGTTAAGAAAACAATCAATGAATAGTTTACCAACTAGAAATCCAAAAATGACATTCAAAACACATTTTGTTCATAATATAGTGTTTTGAAATAGACCAAAAAAATATATCAATATAGTAGGAATCAATCATTGGTCATAAATAAATCATGTGGAATAGAAATTCGCAGATTTAGTATACAATATATATATATATATATATATATATATATATATATATATATATATATATATATATATATATATATAATGAGACTTCTAACAATGATCACAAAAAAATTCATAATTTGTCCATACAAATTAGTAAATCAATTCCATAAAGAGTATAATCATCGAAAAGAAATCAGGATACGTATACTAGGATTTATACAAAAATGCCAAAGTTCATGCATTTGAATTCAATTACCATAGCATGATATATGTATATCCATTAGATAAACATGAAGGCAATGAAGATAAAATATTTGAGAAGAAGAAATTCAGTCGACTTGAATGCTCCCCCGCAAAGTATGATCAGTCTAAATATAGATAATCATGAACTTTGAGATAAAATCTCAATAAGAAATGCCAAATCAGTTTAAACTCAAAAGGATTTTCAATAAATTTAATTAATTTGCTCCCTTAAAATATGCGTATATAGTTCAAAAATAATTTATATGCTTAAAATAGATAAAATAAGTAATCACAAGATCTAAGGGATATCCAAGATATGCATCTTTTCTTTCCTTTGATCAAATGTATATAAAATTCCAATAAATAAACGCTTAAAGATGAACAAATAACATATATCTCTAATATATATATATATATATATATATATATATATATATATATATATATATATATATATATATAAGAAATATTTCAAGACATTAAAAGATTTTGAAAACTGTCTTTAATAATAACATTTGAGTACCGGACAGAATCAATAAATAAAAAAGAAATCAAAAAGACTTTTCAAAAATGTGGAATTTATTAAGAAAATATGTCTTAATAAATGTTCAAATACATCCATTTAGTCCTCAGACTGAAAGCTGACGATTCGAATCACGGAAATAATTTCAATAAAAAGACTCCATAAATCATAAATAAATCCATTTGAAAAAATAAACATAACTAGATATATGTCCAAAAAAAGTGTATTCTAGATATATGGCATGTCAAGGGGATAATTGACTTGAAACAATTAACTGGTCCACCTTTACATGACTATATCCAAAAATAATAGTATAGATAAAATTTTAAAATAAAGTTCAGAGACATATTTTCGAAAGTAGGAAACTAATTCAAAAATATTAGGTCTTCTTATCAAAGTTCATTTCTTCTCTTTTAAAGCCGTTGCACGGTGTCCATCTGATAACCGGAGGCTTAAAGAAAAGAAATACTTTAAAAGAGAGAAACATTCAATATGCATGACTTCTCCCCTGCAAAGAGTTACTGTTGTTGACAGTAAGTAACTTGAATAAGAAGATAATAATATAAAGCTCAAAATCATGAATATTACGAATATTACACAAGCTAAAGATGAAATCATAATACCATAATATTCAATGAGTAGTCACGAATACGAAAAACAATCAACTTTAGACAAAAGAAGAAATATCCATTAAATGAACATTTAAAAATAAAATAATCAAAAGATATTTCAAATTAGCATGATGAATAATCGTATAAGTCAAAAGATGACATAAATTGATCTATGCTATAGAATCTCACAATCGACAAGATAGATCAACATATGCTACCTTTTGTGAAAATATAAAGAGAGAATATTATCCATCAAATCTAAAATTCAAAATCTATCAGATAACAATTGCAACTAGATCTCAACAAATCTTTAGTTTATAAAGCGTTGATCAATCTTGGGTTAGCTGTAGAGATACTGTCCCAGCTAACGGAGGTTCACCGGGGAACACTTGAGTACCGCTTCACTTCGACCGTAGTCATGGTGACAGACAGACCTTTTGTAGGCTTGTACCCAAAATAAATCTCTTCTTTAATAACCAAGGATTTAAGAAGAATTAGTGCAATATGAAATAAAATTATATTATATGGACTTAAAAATCTTAGAATAATGCAGCATACGGTATAAGATGTATGAATTATATTTATCCATATGTACTACAAAATCATTTGGTAACAATAAAATATAAAACATTTGTAATCAAAGTGTAGGACCTAGATACGTTGATGTATTTTGGAACCTAGGGGACTGGGTTCAGTACCTTGGATCCAGAACTAGACGATAGTTGCAAGTACACCTTGATAAATTTTAAGTCTATAAAGTATTGATCACTTCGGGTTAGCTGTAGGGGCCGGTTCCCAGCTAGCGGTAGTCCGAAGACTAGTGCACCGTGTCGCTTCAGGCTATTTACACCTGTATGACAGAAGGCCCCTTTCGACTTGTTCCCAAAATAATTTTTACTCTTAAGAACTTAGATTCAAAGGAATATATGCAGTATCATCGAGCAACATCGAAATCCAGAATCCCTAAAAGTAAATATCCAAGGAATGGTTTATCAAGATCAAGATATTAAAAAAAAAATTTCAATAAGAGTCATGTATCTAAAATGTCAACCAAAAAGCCAAAAAAAACAAACATCATTAAAAGAGGCTTTGAGGAAGAAGCTGATAAAGATAAGAACATAAGTTGTTCAAAGAAATCAATAGCTTAAGTATGAGATAAGCACAAGTTTGAAACTACTTTTCAAAATAATATAATATAGAACTTGAACTTAACTCATATATCCCATAAAGATATTTATACAAAAATATAAGAAATTGAGCAATATATAAATAAAAATGAATTATTCATGTATCATTAACAAGCATAAAAAAATATCACAAGATCAAAACATGCATAAATATGCTTTGTCAAACAAAGATGTAATTGATTCATAAGAGTTAATCAAAATAAAATATGAGAATCAATAGTGAATATATTATGCAAGCACAAGGTTAAAATAAAATTATATGTATATACTTTTCAAGTAAATAGGAGACTTGTGCTAAACATACATACTCACAAAATACTTATCAAAGTAAATACGACATGTTAAAGACAAATCGGTAAGAAGTGACCATTAAAAAAATATATTAAAGACGAAGAGTCAAAAGCATATTAACGAAAAACAAAAGCTCCTATAGACTAGAGTGGTATGCATGCTTCAAGGATAAAACTAAAATAAAGAGCATACATAGATAAATATGTCACACTAATAAAATACTATAGTGTGAACTAAACATTTAAGCTAAACAGCTAGTCAAGCTAGGATTATGTCTCACATTGATTCAAACAATAAACAATTTAAAAGATATCAATGAGATCTAATAGCAAAAAATCAATAAGAACATGCTAAATATTAAAAACTATTTAGAAAGCATGTTACCGAAGTGGTTCTAGTGACCACACTTATGTTGGTGCAATTGCTTGGAAGATGACCTTTGTAGCTTTGCAATCACCAACATGCTCCATGGTTCTAAGGTCCAGCATAAGTAGCTCCACCTGAAATATTGGGTGAAGACTTTGGTATCCAATACTTGGATCCACATTTGTTAGCTTTGGAAACCCATTTGCACAGGTTCATATCAACTAGCTTTCTAATCTGACAACGATTAGAAACGTGTCCATTCATACCACAATAATGACAGAAAGAATTAACATTAGTACTATGTACAGCAGTATGAGAATGTACAGTGGGATGACATGATATGTGTGGATACTTGTAATAGAAAGCATGGTTATGTGAAGCTTTAGTTTTGCTTGCTTCCTTTCTAGATGATCTGTCGTGTGTGACTTTGTGATGTGCTAAGTGTCTTGTGTTAGACTGAGTCGTAGGTTGTACTACCTGCTTTTCCAATCTAATATCTAACTTTTTAGAGTTAGCACAGATCTTATCATACTTAGTAGAAAGAGCATCAATTCTACATGAAGCAAAAGAATACTTCTTCTTTTCTGATTCTAATTCCTCCTTAAGTTTAGCATTTTCTTGAGTGCTTTTCTCAATGCAATCAAGTGCCTCATGCAATCTAAACTTCAGTGTAAAAATCTCAGTAGAATTATCAGAAGGAGAACTATTTCTAGCATCATTCAATAAGCAAGTAAGCTTTTCAATCTCACGCTTATAGGATAGAATATCCTTTCTAGCTTGCTTATACTTATCTAATACTTTCTTGTGTTCTTCTAATAGATCACTGAAAGCATCAGATAAATTATCATAAGAAAATTCATTCTCTTCAAGAAGGGAATTATTCTGTACCTCATTAGATAATGCCATTGAGCATAAATTTGCAGCTTTATGAGGTCTCTCTTCTTCTTCTTCTTCAGAATCTCTTGCTTCGCTTTCACACCATATGCTCGTGCTAGTACTTGTGAGATGATGATCTACCTTCATTTGATTGTTCATAGTGACTCTCCTTTCTAGTAGTAGTACAATCTTCTTGGATGTGGCCTATCTTCTTGAAGTTGTCACATACAAGCTCTTCTTCGTATAAAGGATTATATTGTACCTTAAATCCCAATTCCATCATGCATATATTTGTATCATTAAGAAGACTATCCTTCTCTCTGGAGTTGCTAGCTTTGCTTTCATACCTGCACTCATAAGTAGCTTCAAGAACTTTCCAAATTTTATGAGATGTTGTGCAAGTATTAATAAGATTAAATGCATTTGTGTCTACAGCACAATAAAAGATATGCATAGCTTTTGCATCAATGCTAGCTAACTTTTTCTCTTCCTCCGTATAACTATAATAAGGCTTGTTGATTATAGAGGATGTAAGAATAGAAGTGATAGTAGGCTTTTTGTAGCCATTGACAACAATTGACCATAAGTCAAAATCTAGAGACTTCAGGTAGAAGCTCATCCGTGTTTTCCAATAACTATAGTTTGTTCCATCAAATAGTGGGAGTCTATTTGAGGATTGCTCTTTAGTTGTGAAGTACATACTTGCCATATGTGATATAGTGATCTATGTAACAGCAGTTATAAATAAGAATATAACAGCAGTGTTACCTCGCTTTACCTGTATAATCCGCTCTGGCAATGAGGTTCTGCTAAAAGGATGTTAAGCCAAATAATAGAGTCCTTGCTAGGATACCAATTGAAGGAGCAATTGGTATAAGCAATAATATCTCTATAAGGAGCACCTGCAATAATATTGCTAGAAGGAGCACTTGCTCTGATACCAATTGTAGGAACAATTGGGATCATAATATATTACCTCTAGTTGCAGCACCGGCTGTGATACCAATTGTAGGAGCAATTGGTATGAGCAGCAATATCTATATACCAAGCACCCGCTCTCTAGTTGTAGCACTGGCTCTGATACCAATTGTAGGACCGATTGTAAGAACGAGTTGTAAAGCGTAATACTCTAGAGGGGGGGTGAATAGAGTAGACAGCGGAAATTAACTATTTAGAAATGTTAGTAACAAGATCACAGATAATATATCACAGATATGTAAATAAAAAGTAGAGAGTAGAGAGCAAACGCAAACACAAAGATGTATACTGGTTTTCCTCTTGTGAGGACTAGTCCAGTCGGAAGAACTCTAACTTCCAGTTGAATCCACTATGGAAAATCACCACAAGTTTTCATCCGAAGTTCTTGCAACTTCTACAACGCGAGCTTTGATCCGATGTACTCGACCAACTTCAATTGTGAAGTGTCTACCTTCAATCAAGCCTCTGATTACAATCACTCTGAAACTTCTAGACCGTACCGCACTGGCAAATCGACTAGAAGATTGTAACTGGCTTGGGATTTGAAAATGAATAGCTCAGAATACTTTGGAAGAAGTAGTAGGCTTATAGAGAAGAGATATGAAAGTGAATTGGTGTGTGAGAGTGAATTGAAATGATCGAAATACTTCTATATTTATAGTTTTTCCAAAGGCAGAATTCTGACAGAACTCTATGAGAAAATCTCGTTGGAATCCGTAACTGCAGGAAGACCAAGTTCAAAAAGCAACGTTCACTAACCGAACTCTGGCCGAACTCTGGCCGAATTCAGGCCAAGTTCTGCTAGGGTTCTGTTAGGGTTTTTGCAAATTAGTTTTGGGCTTTTTGAAAAGTCAAACAGTTAGGAAGTAGTTTGGGCTTTTGTAAGTGGGCTTGTTTTCAAAATGAAAGGATATTTTGAAAACGTTTCTTAGGTAGCCTATTTGCCAGTATGATGCAGTGTACATCGTATTCCTAGACTCAATAAATATGAAAAATACATTGATAAAATAGGAAAACCAAGAGCCCTTTGATGACGCCTTTCTTCACATATTTGAGCAGACTTGAAGACGCCTTTTTCCTTGACGGCAATCGTCCAAAGATAAACAAATCTGGAAATCTGAATACCTTTTGGGGGCTTCGCCCCCTAACCCCTGACGGGGGGCACTGCCCCCTCGACCCCTGTCTGCTGACCGGGCAGCGAAACCCCCGATACGAGGCCCCGGATAGGTCGTTAGGCGGTTCAAAGAAATCTTCTTGTATAACGTCGTCTTTGGCCCATCAATAATTCTCTATTGCATATGTCCTGGTTTGACAAAGCTTGATCATGCTTACAGCATGTCTATAAATCAATGTTAGATAAACAAACCAATATGATACAAGCATAGCAATATGATATAGAATATTTAGGACAATGCTAACATAAGGACAATGCTAAGTTTAAGTAGCAACATGATAGTGATTACATGAATGTTAGTGATGTTATTATGTTAAACTTAATTGATTAGCCATATTCAAAAACATGATATAATCATTGGGCTAACACAATATAGGCTATGGGTCATTCGGTAGGAGCTCGTACCTCGCCACGCGAATGGTCACCGTATGCAAAAGATCCAGGATAGCTTGATATTTCTAGTAACCACTCATATAGATCTGTCGGCAAGAGCGGCTATCCGCGTGTATGCCTTTGGATTGCGTCGAGTACTAGCAAGTTACAAGTTGGGTTAATGTAACACCCACTTTTCAGAAATAAGGGTAATTTTAAAATTTTGTAATTATAATTATTTAATAATGATATTTAAATCATATTATAATTTTTGGTAATTTTTAATCAAGTTAAAACTATTTAAAATATTGAATTGTGATTTTGATGGTTAACTAGTTAAACCCTAGTTTTGCTAAGCCTAGAGACTAACCATGGCCAAGGGAGCCTAGTCATGTGATTAGAATGTCATATTACTACTTTTTAGCCTAAGGGTATTTTGGTCATTTTTGACTTTTAAATGAAAATGAATTTTATTAATTAAATACGTGCTATTTGTTTAGTTGAGACTTGAACTAGAATCTTAGCATAATCTAGATTAGCCTTGAGCTTAGAATCTTGATTAGGATATCCTACTAAGTGACAAGATTAGCAATATCTAGATATTCCTAAGTATGATATTTTCTCTTTGAGATATTTGTAAAAAGAAAGCCTTATGACTAATTGAACCAATAGGAGGACTTGAAATTAGGTGGAAGAACCTTAGCCACACATCTAGCTATTGCCAAACCCTAATTCCCTTAGTTTGGACAACCATACAAGCCTCCCTCCTATAAGTATCACACTTAAGAGCCCTTGCCTCTTTTTAAATACCTACAAAGAACCCTAACTTGTTCTTCCCCAAATTCCTCCCCCTTTATCCAAATTTATCCCAAATTGAGTCTAATCAATTGCATCATCATCCCCAATAATAGAGGATGCTAAGGGAGGCTAGATAGCAAGGATTCAAAGTAAATCGACCATTGCATTTGAAGAAGAACACCTTCCCTTTCTCATTTTTCATTGAGATTTCCTCTCAATAGGTAAATGCTATAAAACCTTTTAGTGGTGGCCCATGTAGGTCAAGACTAAAAGTGTAGTGGTATTCGAACCAGAGTATCACTATAGCCTGCAGTAGGATTAGGATATTTTTGAAGGTACTCAATCACATTAGGAAAAAAAACTCTTATTTAATTCATACCATCTCGGTTCTTGCTGACATTGTTCTCCCTTAAATATAACTGTCCTCCTTTGCTATTTTGACTCATTCTCAGCAATTGTTCTTTTGATCTGTCTCTAGGATGGTTATGGAGACGCGATCTCATCGTCTCGATTGGGAAGACACCACTGAGGGGTCTACTACTCCTCGTCCTGTTCAGCAGGGCCCCGAGACTGCAGCTCCTGTTATGCCAGCTCAGGCTGGGATATCTGCAGCTTATGGGAGTGCACCTCTTCCTACTCCAAGACTTTTCCTAGTCATCCCGAACGTTCTTCAGCAGCAGTCGCCATCAGGATCAGAGGACGTGGCGCAATTGTTCTCCTTCTTCTACCAGATAATGGAAACTCAGCGACAACAGTTGTTCAAGAGGAGACATTACATTTATGGAGTTAGCAGCAGTGGAGGTCAGGCTAAGAGGCCTCACGTACAGATTTAGCACCAGCATCAGCAGAGGCCTGTTCAGCAGCAGTTCCAGGGTCAGGGCCATCAGCAGGGACAGCAGTAGCCCAGACAGTATCAGGCACCCAGACAGCAGACAGTCAGTTGTCCCTACTGTAAGAAGCTAGGGCATGAATGGGGTGAGTGCAGGAAGAGGCTGGGCAAGTGCCTACTTTGTGGAGCAGCGGACCACCAGCTGAGGAAATGTCCCAGGAGCCAGACAGCAATGACTCAGGGAGCAGCAGGGGCTAGGGCTCCGACAGAGCAGCCGAGGGGACCACCATTACAGACGCAGCAGACCCCTAGACAGCATCATGTTACCAGTTGCCCTTACTGTAGGAAACCAGGGCACGACTGGGGCATTCGTCGGAAGAGGCTGGACAGATGTTTACTTTGCGGAGGATCTGATCATCGGCTGAGAGAGTGTCCAAGTCATCGGGACAGACAGTTCAGGGAGCAGGAGCTAGGGCTCCGGTAGGCCAGCAGAAAGGATTATCCTTACCGGCTCAGCAGCAGAGGTACATACAGCATCAGCAGCAGGCCAGGGGAGGCCAGCAGGAGCGAGCTTTCGACATGACAGTCGAGGATGCTCAGGCTGTTGGAGATCTAGTTGCAGGTTCCGTTCTTTTGATTCCATTTTCGCAATTGCCTCTTATAGCTGTCTTGAATTTCGATTCCCTCTGTTCCTGGTTGATTGATCAATTTTATTCTATTGTTCATGTGTTTTGTTTGGTTTTCTTCTGAGATGAATCATATAGGCTAGGTCACCTCGGTTATGGAATCTAGAATCTTCGATAGTCGTGTTTAGCTGGCATAGTGAGAACATATAGTCAGATTTAGGACATATTTCTCGGGTGTAAGAATTTAAGGTTTTCGCTGCCAAGCATGCGGCAATACGAAAATTTTAAATACCATGATTCTAGAGGTATGTACCTTAGTCAAGGACTCTGTGATTATCGTAGCCTTGCTCACTAGCATGACGAAGACTCTGAGTAACATGATTTTGGACAGACGCATATGATTATCAGATTTTATCTTGAGAAGGTTTCAACATATCATCTCTATCATACCCTTCTGTTGTTTTAAAAATTGTATTCCATCAAATAACTTAGGAGTAAGGGTATTTAGTTTTGTAGAGCTTATTCATATGTAGTTCTTTCATAGTGTAATGAGGTGATGACTTGTAGAGTGTCTGTACTCTAGAGATGATAGTTAGTATTGGTATTAGAATAGTAACCCATTGTAGATGATTTCCTTGTTATTATAGTACCAACCAGTTTATATATAGGATGTTAGTATTCCTTACAGCCTTGATGATTGTTATTATTTTTCTTACCTTTTCCAGTGAGGCACCCATGACCAGAGCCTGTCCTTGAGTATAGTTGTAGTTTACCTAAGACCGAGAGGCCTATATACATATAGATTGCAGATGGTATTGGCATATGAGGTATGGGTTTGGTTGGTGTCTATAGGTCATTGTTGTATAGGATTATTGACATGTTGTTAGCCTATATTGGTCCACTCCCTATTTTAGTAAGTTCTCTTGTGTTGAGTTCAGTCATGTTGATCAACCTTTATAGGCAGCGTGCAGACCCTTCACTAGATATCCTGTCCCCTTTGGTTCAGACTTGTACAAGTTGTTCACTGTACTCAAATTTTATTACCTACCATGTTGCATCATAGGTTTCACTCGACCATAGTTCAGACCCCAATTATTGACTCAACAATATAACCATCAATCCTTTACCATATTCTGCATATCTGGAGAGTTAGTATCATGCATACTAGAGGTCTGCACTCACCCCTTGGGACAGTTCACTGTTCTGTCCCAGTACACCTTACAGTATCTGACCCCTTCATTGGAGTGATAGGCATGTGGTAGGGAGTATGTGTTATTAGACCTTGAGTAGAGTTGAGGTGATGAGGGTTAATATATATATAGTTTGTATATATATGTAATGTACTTTGATTAGTACGTAGCCTGTACTCATTTGCAGTATACTGCCTATTGCATTTCCTGTACACCAGTTTGGTTCACTTCTTCAGACCACTGTCCTGCATGTAGTTAGTTCAGCCAGATATAGAGGAGAGGCCAGGTTGATCTAGAGGCATGTTTCAGTCACCATGTAGGTTTTCTTTCACTTTGACTTTACAAGTGGACTCAAATGTCCTGTCCTTTAGCTCATAATTTCAGTTCCGTTGGCATCATTCCCTTTTGCCTATATTGATGTTTCAGACCATTCATCATTAGCCTAATTCCTGAGCTTTTTTTTTCAGTCCCTTATAAGTTTAGTCTACTTTAACCCTTGGTTGATCAGTTATATATATATATATATATATATATATATATATATATATATATATATATATATATATATATGATATACTTAGGATATATGTGATGGATTGTCGTTCTTGAGCTTATGTGTATGTGGTATTTGGGATTGGTGTGCTTAGCTTATAAGTATTTAGTTATGGGTGACTTGATAGGATTGAGAAGTTAAGAGCTAGCCTATTATATAGTTTTCTTTTGCTAATCTCTAGTTGCCAACACCTAGATAGCTAACATAGGTGAAATCCAAAAAAGTTGACCAGTTGATGACCAAGTACTTGGATGTTGAGAAATTGACTAGTTGTTGACCAGTAGTTAACCATTGTCAATGTTTGACTTAGTTGACTGGAGATAGGACTAGAAGCAGGTTGTTGTTGAGTTGATGATCATGTTTCATTATTTAGTAACTTGAGACCTTGCTTGTGATTAGGTTGGAGACATAGTTTTTCTGCGGATATCTCCGACTCGTGGCACTATACGTTTTGGGTGGAGGTGGGAAGCTTAGCCCGCGCTTCATCAGACCTTTCGTGATCAGCGGAAGGGTCGGTGATGTTGCTTATAGGCTAGACTTGCCACCTGCACTAGTGGGTGTCCACAACGTATTCCACGTATCACAGTTGAGACGGTACGTGGCTGACCCTAGCCATGTACTCGATCATTCGAAGATTGAGGTTGGACCTACTCTCAGTTATCCAGAGTAGCCTGTGGAGATCCTGGATCGCCGAGAGAAGGTGCTGAGAAACCAGGTGATACCCTTGGTTCGCGTTGCATGGAGGCATCATTCTCCAGGAGAGTTGACCTGGGAGTGGGAGGATGAGATGCGCGAGCGATACCCATATCTGTTTGCACCGTGAGGTATGATTATCTATCCTTCTCATCAGTGTAGTTTCGCCTTTTAATTTCGAGGACGAAATTTTTCTAAGGTGGGTAGAATTGTAACACCCAGTTTTCCAGATGAGGGTATTTTGGTCATTTTTGAATTTTTGGGAATTTTTGGAATTATATTGTATTTATTAGAATTATTGGAATTTAAGTGATTTTTGGTATATTTTAATTTGGTGCTATTCTTGACTTGACTCATAGTGACTTGAGAGACTGACCTAGAAGCTAATCCTAGCCATGACCACTTGGTTAGATTATGAAACCCTAGCTTGACCTAAGTTAGTGATATCCTACTCATTAGAATTTATTTGGGAAAAATAGGATATTGATTTAATTAGAGAATGACTTGTGATTTCATAAGTCATGGCTTATGGCTTAGGCCCATAGAGGCCCATAGGCAACTAGTGAAACCCTAACCCTAGCCCTACACCCACTTGGCCGGCCACCTAGGGTTTCCCCTCCCCCTTGTCTATAAAGTCTCTCTTGATATTTGTGCCTCTTTTATCCATTCCCCCATTTTCTAAAGGAAAGGTTTGTTCTTCATGAAATTTCTTCATAGATTAATCAATAGTGGTCCTTTTTCATTGTAATTTCTTCCATGGTATTCTAAGTGATGTTTCCCTACTGTTGGTGGAGTCAAATCTCAGGTTTGACACAATTTGGGGACTTTGGCTAGCTAGTGGAGAGCTCCTATTTGAAGGGTTTATTTGTGAAGGAACACACCTAGGTAAATATCCATTCCTCCCATGAAATTTTAGTTTCTTTGCATAAACACCAAGCCCTAGGTGTCCTTGTACTATAGGAATAGGATTTGCACCCTCTCGTGTCCTGTACGTGTCCGTATCAGACACGTATCACTAGGTAATCGTAGGTGTTCGATGAAATGCCACAGTGGGCATTTCGATCGAATTTTCGAATTGTAAATGAATAGGAAATTGTATTTTGAAGTGGCTTGTGTGTTTTTGCGCGACTGAGCGTGTCTCGTGTCGATTTGGTGTCGTGTCGCACTCGTGCACATGCCCGCGCGCGCGTGTACAGTGATCCCCTGCTACCAGCGTGCTTGTGTTCAGTGCACAGGGCACGTGGACACGTGTGCTTGGACACGAAGTAAGGGACAATGTCTGTCATGACACCCCCAAAGTTTCGTGTCCAATGGATACGTGTCAAGTGTGTTTGGACACGTGCACTGGTCGCACGCTTCGTGTCAGTCTCGTGCTTGAGTTGTGAGTTTGTTTTGGACACGTTGTGTCCTGATTTTGGACACCATATTTATTGTTTGACACGTGCCTATATGGTACATTAATTACCTACCTGAATTTCATCAATTGATTGTTAATTTAATGTGGAATGGGAATAATTCCCATTCGACTGATACACTGAGGTATCAGTGATACTAATCACTGTTCTTTATTTTGTTCTTCACTAATTTTTCCTGTTAATGCCATGTGTTAGTTATGTTTTAATTATGTGAACACTAGACATCATGCTAGGATGCAATTCTCAATTCTTACATGCTTAAATTGTTTAGTTTACAAATGAAGTTAACTGTTAACTGTTAGCTAGATGTTACTGATTTCTTTATCCCCTGTCAATTCGATTTTTCTGTATAATTGGACTGCCAAGTTGGAATGTACAGCCCATTGTTTTCCAGGAATCATACCATGCCACTGATTTCCAGATTCCATTCACTAGTTTCCCAGGTTCTCTCCCTGTTTTTCCAGTACACAGAATTGATTCAATGTTAACTGTCATGAAGGATTGGTTGTTGGTAACTGCCATGCCACACTATTCCTATTGACACATGAACCCATGAACACTACACTATTTTTATGTAGACACTGTCATATGATTCCTATTACACTTACTGATTTCCAGGTTATTACACAGTTTACACACTGTTTTGTATATGTCACTCCACACACATTTGCCTAACACTACACCATGTATACCCTTTCACGCACACACACACTGGAATTGGGAACCTGAGAACACACACCGGTTTCCTTCACTAGCTAATAGTTTAATGTTTTACAATTCATGTGCACACACATTAGCTAGTTCAGATTTTTCCTTGTGCAGTCCATCTGTTATTAAAGGATCTGTCTACATTGGACATGTGATTTACCTTAGTGGTTCACTGTCCAGTCCCTGTCCTTGGGTTCCTGTGAGCTCATTAACACACATTGTATGACACACACACTCTAACACACATGTTTCCCCTTTAAGCACACACACAATCTCATAGTCCTTTCCCCCTCCCTATATAGATGCAATATATATTTCTATATGTGTATGTATGCCTATAGCTATATATCAATGTCTAACCTAATGTGAATGTATGAATGATAGTGTAGGGTGTATGGGAATTTCAATGTGTAAAAGCTATATGTGATATACATATTTCTTTATGTGTATATATATATATATATATATATATATATATATATATATATATATATATATATATGGTGTTGACCTATAGTGTTATGGTTGTATTAGTTCATGGCCTACATGGTTGTGATTCTACATAGGTTTATGGCCTAGTGTATGGCTATTGCCTAGAGGATTGGGCCTATGGCCTATAACCTAGATGACATAGCCTAGGGTTGACCAATCTAGACTAGTTTGACTTAGTTGACCTAATTTGACTTCTAGGATTGACCAGAGTTGACCAAGAGTTGACTTTGGTCTAGATTGACCTAGATTCATATAGAATGCATTGAATTGCATCTTATTATAATTTTAGACTTATAGTGACTTGTACTGTTCTATAGGAGACATACACCACTCCTCGTACAGTAGATATTCTTCAGATACTCAGGATACAGGCGAGTATATTCTCTGATCATTTCATATCCTGTTAGAATTATTCTCCTGCTTTAAATTATTTTACTTGATGCTGTCATGTTGGTCACACGAATTAGTACTATATGGATCCTTTCTTGAGATGTTATCCCCTCAGTGAGCATCGGATACTATATGTTCTGTGCGTTTCACTTACATTGTGTATCACTATGCTTCATGGTTCATTGAATCACTTGTGACATGTACTCTCATGATCACAGAGTCTTCCTTGAATCTCCCATTTATGAGCATTCCTAGAATCCCCATTTATGGGACTATCATGTACCACCCTTCGGGGGCCGTTACATGAATCATAACATAACCTGGTTGGATCCTTGTGTATTGATTGGGGGTACGGGGGAGTAGAAGTGGACATGTGAATAATATCCAAGTAGTGTAGCATCAAAATCATTCCGTAGTGTAGCATCAGAATCATCCTATGCCATTCACATGTCTATATTGTACTCTGACTCTCTAGCCACTGTTAGTTCTCTACTTATAGTAGATATTTCTATTACAGTTCTCTCTCTGTTTACATTCTGTACTTTTTTTCAGTTTTCTGTATCTTACTTTACTGTATGGTTATATTTTCTAACCTGATATGATCTTTTGAGATGTATTGTGCTCGCTCCGTCCTGATTGGGCACCGTTGATATGTTTACAAATGACGAGGATGAGGCTGGTGTTTGTAGAAGCATAGAATTTTACGACCAGAAATCCTATGCGCCAAACACTACATGTGCCAGGGAGCTCAGACAAAATACTTGACACAGCAAAACAAAAGTATAGACATTGAAAGAGGATTTTTATTTGCATATAAAAGTCTATTACATGTCTAGAAAAGACTGTACAAAGGAGAACTTCTACAAAAAAAAAGACCCTAAATCTACAGCCAGGCGCAACAGTCATCATGCGCTCTTGAACAGGCGCATCTCACCATACGCTCTCAGTCAGGCGCATCCCACCATGTGCTCTCAGCCGGATGCATCCTTTCAGCAGCTCAGTTATGTGCATCCTCAGTTATGTGCATCCTTTCATCTCAGTTATGTGCATCCCTTCAGCAGCTCAGTTATGTGCCACCCTTCCAGCCAGGCGCATCATGAAGTGTCAGCATATGGGCCATCCAATGCTTCGACTAATAAAGCATTTATTGAACAGAACGAGGGCGACAATCAACCCTCTAGCTGGAGGAAGAGCTCCCCAAATCGAGGAAGAGAAGAGCACCGCAAATCAACCTGTGGCCAGGGAAGGCTTCGAAAGAGCCTCCAAAGACCAAGGAAGACCGCAATCGAAACCGCGGCTAAAGGAGCAGCTTTCAACACAACCAAAATGGGCAACACCCACTCTGATAGAAGAAAGAGCCCCCAAATTCGCAGTACCGCAATTCCGATCTGCGGCTCTTCCAGCATAACGGAGACGAGGCTCGAGCATCCCGATCTTTGGATGCAACAGGCACCTTCCGCCTGCCTCAGAAGCCCTCGACTCCGACTTTTGGATGTAACAGTCACCTTCAAGTGCATCAATGAAGACATTACGTCGCATCTTCACCCTCGGGAGCATCTCGTCAACAGAATGTGCTCGAGTAAACAAATTCATTTCGGGAGGACGTGAGAGAACGAGAAGCAAACCCTCTCCACGCCACTATTTATAGGTCGGGCAAATCAAACCCATGCGCCAAGTGGCTGGCTCTCCGAATCCCGTGCAATGAATTTGCATTAAATGGATGAACCTGACGCTTCGAATTCAGCCAAGTTAAAATCAGCTATTTAAAGCACTCGAAGAACGTAACAGTCGCACCAAAAGACGTGTCAAGCGGAGCGGATACGCTGGACAGACCGCGCATCACACAGACGCGCCCCTCAGCACCAAGCGCTTCACAAGTATACGCCCCCATGCGCCTAGTGGAACGCCGATCGATGCGCCCACTCAACAACCCATCACCTGTCAAAGAACATTAAATGCTGAAGTCTGACAGAGTTGGCAGCACGTCTCCCGAAGACTGCAGTTGACAGCTTTTTCAGAAAACGAAGCGTCACCGACGTCAGCATCATCATTACTTTTCTCCGACGGTTACAACCACGTGGCCGCCCAACCATCTCGCATGCGCCTCCGCAGCCATGCGCCCAAATCTCTGCATGCGCCTCAAAAGCCATGCGCCTCAGACTTTTTTCTGATCCCTAAAGACAGAAGTAAAGTCACTACTGAAGCCTCGCATGCGCCTCAAAAGCCATGCGCCCCGAATGGTTAGTGACGCCCAAAGGTTACGAGCCAAAGCCTCCTCATGCGCCCAATCCCAGGCGCATCCTACGAGATCATTCTCCACCAAATCCGAAATCTCTGAGTCATGGGCCTACGACACGTGTCCTTTGACTCGATTCACCCAAGATCTCAGCAACAGAAAGATTCTTCCTCCTGCTACGTGCCAGCCCATAACAGCAGCATGAAGAATTCAACTCCTCAATCAGGGCGTATCGTCCATGCGCCTCCATCAGCAATCACCACGTGGTGTCTCCGCGTCCAGGCGCATCCTACATATCGCGCATGAGCAGCCAGCCTGCAGACTATAAATAGGGGGATCATTTCTTTCTTCCACACACGAACATACATAGACAGACAGAGACATCGCACAACCACCGAGGCAGATACAGACACTCAACGTCTTCTTCCTTTCCGCAAGCACTAGCACCCAGAGCAACTCAGACCTTCAGAGAACCGATAACCGTCGTCAGATCGTCAACGGAGTCAACGCATAACCACTCGCTCCATCGGCACAAGGGACCCAGATAAACAAAAGTGTACTCCTAGGACTACGTCTAAGTCCTATATTGTAACACTGTTCTGTTTGTATTGAAATTACATCAAAAGATTTTAATGGCAAATAAGCTGGCGACTCTGCTGGGGACCTCTTTCTCCTCCACCGAGAAAGCTGTGTCGCAATCCGACGACGTGAAGGTGGGCTCCTCCCACAAGATGCTGGTTGTACGCCTCAATCAACAGGCGTATGAGGAGTTCATTTCTGAAGGCAGTACGAGTCCTTCGAAGCGGCTGCCGAAGCCGAAGAAGACTCGCCAAATCTGGGTGCGCAAGGTTGACGCCTCTGGCACCACCACTGAAGGGGATGCGCCGATCCAGCCTTCCCTTCCTGCTGACGTCCTCAGCAACCAAGATGCGTCCACCGGTGCAGCGCATTTATCGGGGAAACGTGCGCCTGACCACATTCCCCAACTATCTCCCTCTCAGGCGAGGAAGATGCGTCGACGGAGCAGGGGCGCAGCTAATTCCCCGCGTATCACCTCCGATGCGCCACAGAAGGTCTCTGTCTTTGACAGACTCACTCGCTGTAGTGGCAAGGAGAATTTGGATTCTGAGTACTATGTGCCCCAGCGGCCTAGTACGAAGAAGTCCAAGGCAGCACGGGCCATGCGCCCTGAACGTGCTATGCCAACAGCAAGCTAGAACCATGCGCTCACAATCATGCGCGCTGCTGATGGTAAGCTGTATAAGGTCGACTAAGGTGCTTCTGCGCCAGAAACGAACCGACCTTCAAAGTCCTTGTCTCACTTGGGCGCGTCTGTTGCGTTCGCAACCAAGTCGAGCGAGGCAAACCCAGTGGTCTTGAACTCCTGCGCCTCCTCTGGTTGTGCGTCTGAGGTTCGTTCAAGTCACTTTAAATGTTGTTCCCCCATTACTGATCTGAGCGCCTGTTTGGTGTTGGATCAGGAGGCACAGCATTCACTTGACCACCCCGGCGCTTGGCCTTGCCATGCGCCTGAAGGGGGTACGAAGGTGGCACTCTCCTCCAACGACCTGTGTAACGTGATCACTCACAAACGCCGGTCAGGAGAGTCAACTGACAAGCACGATACGCCCCTCACAGGGCTTGTGCTGTAGTCACCATCAACTGCTGTTACAAGGCAGCAGTCCCACCAAGACAGTCGGTGTTCCAGCAGCTACAATCATCGACACTCCTCCGACGTCGCCTCGGGAAGAAGGTGTCAACAAAAGAGGATCCAGAACTAAAGGTTGCTTCATGCAATATAATCTCTAACTCCTCGTCAGTCCGAAAGGCGACTGGCAATTCCTCGTGCAAGAGCCAGCCGAGGAAAACCAAGACAACCGTCTCGTTCTCCGGAGTGTTCGAAGGCACTCGGGGGAGGAAAAAGATCTTGGAGGAAGCTGGGGGTAGTCAAGCCCTTGTTGATCCTCCTTCCGAATACGAAGGTGTCCTCCAAAGCACAGTTGGGGTGGATCTTCATCCTCGAGGCGAAGTCAGCCTTCCGGACGTAGGTGGGGGTCGTCTAGCCCCTGTGGATCTGTATCTCGAAGACGAAGAAGTCCTTCAAGACAGGACTGGGGGTAATCAGGCCCTTACGGATACTTCTCCCGAAGACGAGGGTGTCCTTCAAAACATAGCTGGGGGTAGTCTAGCCCCTACAGATCTGAGTCTCGAAGACGAAGAAGTCCTCCAGAACATAGCTGGGGGTAGCCAAGACAAAGCTCCGGGAGCAACAACTCCTTTACAGGAGAGTGAGGCCGAAAGCGAAGCCTCAATCGAGCCATTTGACTCCAGCCGCGTCATGACCGTCTACATGACTGGGGGTGACACTGAGTCGGATGCGCCACCAGCAGACCTCGTCCAGCGCATGGATACCCTGGAGGGAGGACTCAAAACCCTCTCTGCCTCCATGCAAACACTGACTCAAGCAGTGTTTGAGATACGGTCGGCTTTGGCCAGGGCACCGTCTACTGGTCCTGACCCAGGGGCCAATGGAGAATCAAGTGTACCCCTTCAACGGATATCCTTGGATATGATCGTCGCGAAACACCTCGGACGTCGGAGCCATCAAATGCTCAACTCCAGGCGGTACCACCTTTCCCAACTCCCAGCTCCACGGAAGACGTGGTGGAGATGATCAGGGACTTGCGCGAGCGCTTTGAGTCCAAGAATAGACAAGAGGAGCGCCAAAAGATGGGCATCCCCAACCTTATTCCCTCGAATGTAACAAAGTGGTTTATCCTCCTAAATATAAACTACAAACATTGACGCCATACGACGGGAAGGACTCTCCGCGTCGCTATCTGACGTACTTCCAGTCCCAAACAGGACATCTTCCGAAGGAGGATGTGCTACTCACCAGCATATTTGTCGGGACACTGAAAGGAGTGGCGTAGGACTGGTACTGCAGCCTTCCCGACAATTCCATATCTTCCTTCGATGACTTGACAAGCCTTTTCCTCGACCGTTTCTACGACGGCGGGAAGAACATGACAATAACGTCCCTCATAGAGATACGCCAGAAGGAGAAAGAAACAGTTCGAGTATTCATCGAACGCTTTCGACAGGCCTGCTTCAGACTGCCCCCGAGCATGCCAGAACATGCACTCCTCTCCTCCTGTAGCATGAACATGCTGCCTGGAGTCAAACTCTGGCTCAACTCTACTCCTCCTCCCGACTGGAGTTCATTGATCATCGAAGCAGAAGCACCGAAAAAGAAGGCATCCAATGCTCGTCTTCTGGGAGTTAGTTTTCCTGCCTTTAAGGACAAGGAAAAACGGCCTGCAGCCAACAACCCCGGACGAGAGACGAAGGAAAAACAGGTATTGACTGTCAATGCCTCAAAAGGTGCATCAGCACCCACTCAAAAGCCTTCGCTTGCACCAAGGCCAAAGGAGGTATATTCCTTCAACGATGAAGACACCCTGCAACTCTTCGAGATACTGAAGCAGGATGACAAGATCAAATTGCTGGACCCAAAGCGTCCCGATGAGGTTGGGAAAGTGGCCAATCCGAGGTACTGTCACTACCATCGGTTTGTCGGACACCCAACCAAGGACTGCTACGTCCTCAAAAACTACATCCAGCGCATGATCAATGCGGATGTTATCCCCGTCGACTACGATGTCACCTCCAGTTTTCATGAACAGGAATATTTTGGTAATTTTCCACTTTAAAATTATTTTGGAATTATTTATTTATTTATTGTATTATTTTGGGGTTGTTTGAGTCGGGTTCGAATTTTAACTCATTCCGACTTGTATCGGGGACCCGGGGTAGTGTTGACCTTAGCGGGCCTACACACTAGTTAGCCATGGCCCACATGTTAGTTATTTTAGTTAGTGACTAGACTAATTATTTTGGTTAGTATTAATTGAGATTAGTGATTTAGGATTGAAACCCCTTTTTGGCCATATAGGACAAAAACCCCTTTTTGGCCGGCCACATGGGTGGATAAGACTCCATCAAACTTTATTATTTTCTCTTTCATTATCTCTCTTGTTCTTCCCCAAATTGATTTGAGAGCAAACCCTAATCAAATCATCACCAAATCTTCCCATTTCTTCACCAAATCTTCTTTATTCCTTCTCCATTCAAGCCAAGGGAGGAGCTCCTCAAGTTTGAGAGGATTCGGAGCTCGTTCGTGTCCGTTTGGGATTCCTACGTGTCGGTGGCATTTCGGGATAGATTCGAGTCACCGGGAGGTATAAATCCCTTCTCATTCTCATTCTTTTCATGCATTAGATTCATTTTGACCCTTAGGATTGACCTCCATGGTTTGGCGCCCATTGGTGTCCATTTCGTGTCCATTTGGACATTTGTAGAGGTGTCCTAGGAGTAGGATCGTGTCCTAATGGGGAAAACCCTATTTGGACACTTGTAGAATTATTTGTGTATTGTTTTGATGTTGTTCTAATGATAATTCTAGATTTTTCTTGTGTTTAGAATTGAGTTGCCAATGTATCATAATGTATCATATTCCTAATATCTATATGTATATATATATGGTTATATATATATATATATATATATATATATATATATATATATATATATATATATATATATATATATATATATATATATATATATATATATATATATATATCTTTCTCTATATATATATATATGTATGGCTTATATATATATAAGTGTATATATTATGTGGTGTGTGATTCTTGGTGATTGGTTGTGGGCATAGAGGGTTGGCCAAGTGTAGAGGTGAGTGTGTGTGTTTGTGTTGGTAGAGGGGTGTGTAGTGGTGGTGTTTGATTAAATGGTTGAGTGTTAGATAGAGGAGATTGAAGAGTGGTTTGGAGTGTTAGGAGGGAGGAGAGAACCCCATTCTTGTTGTCCCAAATTCCAGCTGTGCTGTCCCCTTCACTGTCAGGAACAGCCCATGTAAACCCCCTACATGCTGTCCCTTAAACCCAGTTTACCCTGTCAAGACAGCCCCCCAAACAGTCCAGGATTTTCCCATAGATGGGCTGTCCTTTCTCTACAAAATCAGTCCATATCCAACCATTGGTGGCTGTCACTTAACAGTCCATCAGTCCATATTTTGTGGCTGTCTTTTAAGCCATGTTGGCTGTCATAATTTGACTCCAAAACAGTCCAGAAAACCCCCCATATTGCTGTCCTAACAAGCCATAGATAGCAGTCCAATTTTGCCCCATGGTTGTCCTTAATAACACCATATTTCAGTCCAGGAAACTCCCCCACATATTAGCCTCTTGATACACCCTTAACACCACCATCAAAACCATTTCAAAACAGTCCCCTCAAGTCTTCAAAACCTGTCCACAAATCAGTTGTATGCTGTCCCATTTAGTCCCCTTAAAACCACTTCAATTTCAGTACTCCAACACCACATATCATTCCATAAATAGCTTTGTGTTTGTGTGTGTATTATGAGTTATTGTGTGTGTGTATGAGAGCCTAAGTTAGTGTAGCTAGTGAACCATAGTTAGCCTATGTGCAAACTAATAGGACACCTATAGGAAAGCCTATTAGAGTGTGGTATCATGTGAGAGGGTTGTGTAAGAGTGAGTGTGATAGAGTTATGAGGGTAAATTCATGATATGGATTAGGTAATAGAGTAACCCAATACCCATATATCCTAACATAGCCTAGATACCTAGGATACCTATTTTCCTTGGTAGGTAAACCTTAGATAGGTTGGTATCTAGCTACCCTAAGGAGCCTAGGCTAGTATCTTGGGTATTAGCGGGGTTTCCTTGGGATTGGGCAAGGTATCGGGATTTACCTTGGTAGGGTAATGTAACTTTACCTAGAAAATAGGGTATTAGTGTTTGGAGTCTAAGATAGGGTTAGAACTTGATTCCCTTGGTTGGTAATGATCAAATATGGTGCTCATAGACTAGTTTTGACGTCGATTGACTTTTTTGACCAAAAGTCAACAAAAGTCAACCGAGAGTCAAACGTAGCCTTTAAGCGACCAGATTTGACCGAAACCAAACCAGAGTTGACCAGTTGACTGAAAGTCAACAGTTGGTCAACATTAGACTGGTTTGACCTAGGTTTGACCTAGAGTTGATCAAAGTTGACTTTTTGACCAAAAGTCAACTGTAAGTCAACCTTTGATCCCGTTTGACCTAGTTTGACTTGGATTGACTCCCAGTGACCTAGTGTGACCTAGTATGAACTAGTATGACCTAGTATGACCTAGATTGACCTAGTTTTGACTAAGAATTGCATTCATGACTTATATTAGTTTCCTTTTCAGTATAAAACCCTGTTTGACTCATAGTATCTTATTTTAGGTCTGTGATCACTCTGAGCGTCTGTTCACCCTATCAGCTCAGGACCACAGGAGAGTACATTCACTGATAGTTTTTATTGTCTTGATATCTACTATATCTGATTCAGTTATAGTGTTTTACTTGATTCCCGACACGACGGTTCACGGACTAGTATACGTCGGATCCTGTCATGAGATGTTATTCCTAGACTCCCTTGGTATATGAGTATGTGATATTTTTGTGTTCCTGTACTTATATAGACATTGATTTGGGAGTGGGCTGGCCCCCTGCTCTCGAACCCTGTGTCATGACGTGCCATGTCTGAATCCGTGATACTATTCGGGGATGGGGGAATTATTAGGGGTTATGTGATCAAAGCCTCCTTGTAATTATATTTTGCTAGCGCCACCCTCACCTCACGTAGGGTATAGCAGATACCCCATTACCAGTTATCCAGGTTGGACGACATGACTCTCTGTTGAGGACACCGTGGATTGCCGGGTCAAGTGGATAACCATCTCTTGCTTCCCTAGCCGATCACATATCGCTCTAATAGTTCAAATCACCTTTTACATTTATTAGCGTATCTTATATTTCCAGTTCAGCTTTGCTTTATGTACTTCTCACCATGCCATGATTTCCATTTCTCACATGCGCTATCTGTCTTTATACTGTACCATGATTTGAGACTAAGTCCTGTTTGAAAGGAGGGTTACAACTCTGGTCCTTGTTTGGTTCAAGGGTTGTAACTCGGCTTTCAAATGGGTTCCAAGTCGCCTATATCTTTGTCTTGTATTTCATTATTGCTGTCTCTTATAGTATTTCTCAATTCATATGAAACTGCTGTTGGTGTTTTGTACTTGCTTATTTTTCTGACAGGATACCGTTGATAAATTTTACAGATGATTCAGAGGCTGATTGCCCGACCTACTATGTGGTTGAGTCTGATGGACTAGATTTAGACCGTGGCTTGTTGGTAGAGCCACAAGACTTTGCTTACCCTGAGTAGCATAGTTTAGTTAGGTTTGCCTGGCCTGCGAGCCAGCTAGTACATTTCAGTTGTAGTATCTATTACATATATTTTCTGAGACTTGGATGTTTGTGTTTAGCTCTGACTTGTGGATCTTGGACTCATTTACTGTTTATCTATCATTATCTTTTTTCCATGCTATCTACCTTAGTTTGATATATGTGATTGAGACTGTATTGCTATGTCACCTCCATTCGGAGTGTATATACTGTACAGGTACATTTATCTGTTTTAGTCGTAGTATTTATAGACCCTATATACAGCGTTCTACCGCCGATACTGCGGCGTAGGCTGGACGTAACCACGTGCTCGTGCCCCTCTTCAGGGTGTGGGTCGTGACATACGAGAAGAAGACGGTTTCGGCCAACGTGGTGTCACTCCAGTTCGGCACCTTGCCGCCAACTACAACACAAGACGACGTCGTTCCCATCCCTAAGGCGACAATGGAGGTAGTTAACTTACCACCTACTCGTGACAATGTGAGTGGGCTCACCCCGCTCACCACATCTCGGAAAGAGATCTTATGGGTTCACCCTGATCTCGTCTCCGAGGTTACTCAACTGGAGATACGCTCTGCCTCCAAAACCAAAGGCAGGAATATCAAGTCTTACCGCATGGTCTCTTCCTCCGCAGAAGAGGCTCTTCCTGTACAGACGCTTTCACAACAGAACGCCCAACCCGACGAAGCTGCCGTCGATGTGGTGCCTCCTTGCACCGTCCCTGCTACCGAAGAAGGGGGTCCATCCAAGCCTCCCGCAGCTAATAAGCAGAAGCATGTAGAGGTTCGTTTCGACAGGCCTCTGCGAAAGGAGAATGCTTCGGGGCTAGCCAAGCCCCACAACTTTGACATTCTAGCCCCACAACTTCGACATACTGGCACAACTTGCCAGTACTCCTGCCCCCTATCTCTGTTTGAGCTTCTTCGTCTTTCCAAGGACACTCGCGAAGCCCTCTGTGAAGCCCTGAAGGATGCTGAGTCCTTCATTAGTCAGGTCAAGCAACCTGAAGATCTCCCGACTACATGTGCGCACTGTCATTGTACGGATGAGGTTATCCCCAAAATAACCTTCATCCAACAAGACATGTTGCTCAAGCACAACTGACACAACAGGTCGCTGTATTATACAAGTTATATCGGTTCTGTCAAGGTGAAGCGGATTCAGATCGATCCGGGGTCTTTCCTCAGCATCATCCCGAAGACGTTGCTCTTAACACTGGGGATCCCAATGTACCGTCTGGCGCCCTCCAACACCACAATCTGTGGCTTCAATGCCAGCAAGAGTGAGCCGCTGGGCAAAATACGGCTGAAGTACCATATTAGTAACCTCAGAACTAAGGTCACTTGCTATGTCGTGGACGCCGATGTCAACTACAACCTCCTGCTGGGTCGTCTGTGGCTGCATGAATACATGGTGGTGCCATCTACACTCCACCAATGTATGAAATACGTGTCCACCAATGACATCATCCGGACGGAGTTCACAGACATCGACCCTTTCAAGGGGGTTGAAGCCTACTTCACTGATTCCAACTTATACAAATCACCTGACGAGGAGGAAGCCAATGATGCTGACGATGAAGCAGAAACGGCAGCAGAGCCCGATATGGAGCCAGAGACGATTCCTGTCGCTCCTCTAAAAATTCGACTCAAAGGAAAGCCACCTCAGACGTTGCCTCCCATGAGCATCAAGCTACCTGGAAAAGCACTAACTGCTCCAGGTAGAACACCAATTGAAGCTCCCTTGAAGATACGGCTCAAGGGAAAGCTGCCTCAAACATCGGCTCCCCTTGTGGCGAAACTACAGGAGAAGGCACCAATTGCTGAAGGCGCAGTTGAGGCACCCCTGAAGGTGCATCTTAGGGGCAAGCTGCCGCAACCATCTGTCTCATCCAAGATGCCGGAGAAGGCCTACATAGCCCTCTCGGACCCCAGGATCAAAGCTGTGGTGGACTCTCCTGATCCAATCCCAGTACTTACAGATGAAGAGCTAGGGGAATATATCTCTGCTGATGTAGATGCACCCTCTCTAGACAATGTAATCCCGCGGGATAAAATCTCGTGTTTCATCAATAATAGAGTGTCTTTTAATTATTCCAGTCTTCCACATTGGAATGCCATGTATACATTAGATAACGCTCTACGGTCGTTGCAAACACAAATAACGACCGTCCATCATGTAAATCGAGTAGTCCCGTCCCAAGGGGCCTGTTTTGTTGTCCTGCCACGAAGTCGGGATGAAGAATCCATCATCTTCGGCAAAGTTGAGCGTCATCAAGACCTCCCGCCACTCGAGCCAGAACCAGATACCGGCAGAACACAAGTCTATCGGTACACGGACAAGGCAAAGTACCTCATCCAAAAGATGGGTTACGACCTAAAAAGCAACAAAGGCCTGAACTACGGCAAGGGTCGACGTCTTCCTCTTCGGATTCCAACACCTAAAGGAAAGTCGCAGGACTACTATCATCGAACTCGACGGGGGGGTAGGCTATGTCACGCCACCGTCAACTCCAGAGAGTTCGGAGGCAGAAGAAATAGAACATTCTCACTCGTCCGAAGCATCAACTTAGGATTCCGATGCCAGTATCAGCTCAGTCTTCAAGAGAGTGCTATCAGCCAACATGACAAATGCACAATCTCAAGAAGATGAAGACGAAGACCAAATGCCAAAATTTTTCGAAGAAGAACCCTGGGCTCAACGCCTAGGAGAACAGTGGGAGTCTCGTTTTGAATTACGCGAACCCCCAACCAAAGACGAAGTCGAGCAGATCGACATTGGGGATGGATCTTCTTCTAAACCCATCTTCATCAGCAAAAGCCTAATAGGAGAAGATCGGGAATCTTTAATCCAGCTGGCTAAAGAATATATTGATGTCTTCGCTTGGAGCTACGAAGATATGCCAGGACTTGATCCTCAGATCGCGGTGCATAGGCTCAACATCTTACCGGATGCCAAGCCTATCAAACAACAACAGCGACGCTTTCATCCTGACATCATTAACGCTATCGACCAGGAGGTGGACAAACTCTTAACCAACGGCTTCATCCGTGAAGAACAACACCCGGACTGGGTAGCCAACGTTGTCCCTGTCACCAAGAAGAATGGGAAGATATGAGTTTGTATCGACTTCAGGGATCTCAACATTGCTTGCCCGAAGGACGAGTTTCCGCTTCCAATCACCGACGTGATGATCGACAACACATGTGGCTTCGAACGCATATCTTTTATGGACGGGTATTCGTGCTACAACCAGATCAAGATGTTCTCCGATGACACAAAACACACGTCATTTAGGACTCTGAAAGGGGTTTTCTGTTACACAACGATGCCCTTCGGCTTGAAGAACGCTGGTGCGACATACCAACGAGCTATGAGCACCATCTTCCGTCAGCATCTTCGTAAGACAGTCGAATGCTATCGCAGTCAAGAGTCATCTCAAAGGAGATCACCTACAAGACCTTAAGACAGTCTTCAATCTCATGCGAGCGCATCAACTCAAGATGAACCCCGCTAAATCCTTCCTAGGGGTTTCTAGCGAAAAGTTCTTGGGCTTCATTATCACGACGAAAGGCATTCATGTCGATCCCGAGAAGGCCAAATCCATCCTTGACATGGACCCTCCGAAGAACCTCCGAGAACTTCGAGGCCTGCAGGGGCGTCTGGCATACATCCGGAGGTTTATAGCAAACCTTTCCGGAAAATGTCAACCCTTCACCCAGCTCATGAAGAAGGGAGTCTCTTATGTCTGGACAGAGGAATGCCAAAAAGCTTTCGATGACATCAAGGCTTACTTGACGAGCCCGTCAGTCCTGGTGGCACCCGTTGCCGGCAAACCATTTCTCCTCTACGTCTGTGCCATGGATCATTCCCTCGGTGCTCTGCTTGCTCAGAACAGCGATATAGGCTATGAGCAAGCTATCTACTACCTCAGTAGAACATTGATCGGGGCCGAACACCGGTACAACCCCGTTGAAAAGGAGTACTTGGCGTTGGTATTTGCCATCCAGAAGACTCGCCATTATGTCTCGGGCCAGACGATTCATGTCATTTCCCGAGTCAATCTACTCAGAGTTCTCATGACGAAGCCAGGGTCATTAAATTCCCGGCTAGCTACGTGGGCGATCCTGCTAATACCATACAACATGGTGTTCGTTCCACAAAAAGCCGTCAAGGGTCAGGCTCTGGCCGACATTTTAGCTGCACACCCCATCCCGGAGACCTCCAGACTCTATGAAGACATCCCGGATGAGGTCCAAGAATCAAACGTCACCGAAGAAAGCTCCGTCTGGTGGGTGTTTTTCGATGGTGCATCAAGAACTGGCCCCAAAGGCCAAATCATCGCAGGTGTGGGGGTAGTCTTGGTCTCTCCCGATCAGCTGGTCATCCAGCGCGCCTACTCCCTTTCGAAGCCGTGCTCCAACAATGTTGTCGAGTACAACGCCCTCATCATGGGACTCCAGCTGGCACAACAGCTGGGGGTGGATCACCTGGAAGCCTACGGCGACTCAAAACTTGTCGTTAACCAGGTCAGAGGGCAATACAAAGTTCGCCATGAAGATCTGGTTCCTTACCATGAAGTTGCATTGAACATCATTTCAACCTTCACCAAGTTCTTCATCGAACATGTACCTCGTTTACAAAATCTGGAGGCTGACGCTCTGGCTGGCCTCGCAGCCTCATTAGCAGCACCCCTCGGGACTCAACACTACGTCATGGTAGTTGGTCGAGACTTGGTCTGTCCTAAAAATAACCTGTGCTCACAAGTGGCCCATGATGCGTCAACAAGTGCTGGTATTAATGTCCGAGATTGGAGATTCCCGTTCATCGACTTCGCTGTCTACGAAATTCTCCCGGAGGACCCGAAAGAAGCCGTCTCAGTCAGGAGGCGCTCCCTTCGATTATACTACGATACAGCTACTAAAATGCTATACCGACGCTCCTACGATGGACTTCTCCTTCGATGTTTATCCAACGAAGAAGCAGCCGAAGCCCTTCGAGAAGCTCACGATGGAACCTGCGAAGCCCATCAACCTGGCCCTAAGCTGCAGGATCGACTGCGACGTATGGGCTATTACTGGCCAACCATGGCCGCTGACGCTGTCGACTACGCTAAAAAGTGCCATGCCTGCCAGCTTTATGCTGACTTCATCCATACACCGTCAGAACCACTACATCCTACGGTCGTTTCCTGGCCCTTCGAAGCCTGGGGCATGGACATTGTAGGACCAATCACCCCTCCATCATCGAGGGGACACCGCTTCATCCTAGCCATCATCGACTACTTCTTCAAATAGGCACAAGCAGTTCCACTGGCGGAAGTGAAGAGCTCTAGGGTGATCAGCTTCATCAAGCACCATGTCATCTACCGTTTTGGGGTACCCCGGAGGATTATCCACGATAACGGTCCTCAGTTCATCAGCCATGTTTTCAGCAGATTCTGTGACAAGAATTGCATTCAAAACGTGGCCTCAACCGCCTACAATCCGGCAGCAAACGGATTGGCCGAGGCGTTCAACAAGACTATCGTCAGGCTACTCAAAAAGGTCGTGTCATCCAATAAACGCGACTGGGACGAAAAGCTCGGCGAATGCCTTTGGGCCTACCGCACAACGGTACGGACCCCGACAGGAAACACACCATTCTCTCTAGTCTATGGGAGCGAAGCGGTACTACCTCTCGAGATCCAGATACCCTCACTCCGCGTAGCAATCACAAACCAACTCACAGAAGAGGACAATCAACGTCGTCGTCTGCGAGAACTGGAGGAACTTGACGAAAAGCGTCTCCTAGCTCAACAACGCATTGAACTCTACTAAGCCCGTATATCACAGGCTTTCAACAAGAAGGTCAAGAAAAGGACTTTCCAAGTAGGCGACCTGGTTCTGGCAGTCAGGAGGCCGATGGTGTTAACTCACAAGACACTAGGAAAATTCGAGCCCAAGTGGGAAGGACCTTTTATTATAGAGACGGTATACTCAAACGGTGCTTATCGCCTCGCTAAACCCAATTAATGGGAACTTGTTCATGATGCCCATCAATGGCAAGTTCCTAAAGAAGTACTACTCTTGACATCTTTCAGACATATACTGCCACAAAGGATCAGTGGACCCAATCATCAGGGCTCACATACAATTCCCTTCCACAAAATCATATGCTTCTGGAATCCAGCTGTTCCGTAGCATCCTCCAGTAGAAGGACAACCACGTCCACATTACCTCTGAGTTGTTCCCCTACGCCCTACAAAGCAGAATCTTACACTCCGTAAGACTACGCTACCCATCATGTTTACCACGTCCACATTACCTCTGAGTAAACATCCCGTACAGACAACCCCTGCGTTGCCGTACATTGATCGCAGAACTTCCACGTCCATATTACCTCTGAGTAGTTTCGCGTATTCCCCAGTCATTCCTACCACGTCCATAATACCTCTGAGTAGGAAGATTCTGTCATTTGAATCCCATATTTGCCACGTCCACATCACCTCTGAGCAAACATGTCGGTTCTCTCGAACTTATTATCTGTACCTAAAAACCAAGGTGCGCAAAAGATAATAGGTCCACACAAATCATCAAGTTCATGATAGCAAAAATGAACACACCACAAAAACTTTGTATTCTTTATTTTCAAAAAAGAGAGTAAAGGATTACACCCCTCAGCAAGAGTTGTAAATACACAAAAAAAAGAGACTACGATCCCTAAACATCCCCAGGGTTGGCCGAAAGCTCTTCAATCCGACGCCTCAAGTCTGTCGCTCGAGTCTCCACAGTCGCCAGGACCCGGCGTTCAGCTTCTTGACGCATCGCTTCTATGGCCTCAAGAGAAGTGCCATCCTCATGCTTCTCATCCAATTGTTGCCGCTGTTGAGCCAGGGTAAGAGCCTGGTGGGTGAAAGCTGCTTCCTCCTTCTTAAAGGCTACATGTTCAGCCTGGGTACGCTCAGCATCTAATAGGAGTCGGGCCCGCTGATCCTCAAGGCGGCGAATCTGGGCATCAACCTCCGCGATACTAGCGTCCAACGCAGTTCGCAACTCCACCTTCTCCTGCGTGGACTGAGACAACTGCTCCACTGCTACTTCAGTCTCAGCCACTTCGCGTTCCCAGACTCTCACGGTGGCCTGATAAGAGGACTCAATCTCAGCAATCAGCTTCTCCTTTTCCGTGTCTATCAGGGCGGAAAGATCATTTCGCTGGATACGCTGAAACTCGAAAAGCAGCTAATCCAGCTCAGTCACCGAGGCCTCCAAAATCTCGGCCATATGATCATGGCCCTGGTGGAGACGTATCAGACCAATGTGTGGAAGCGCCATAGATTTTTCTATCGTGAAACTCCCATTGGTGTTCATCACTATCGACACACCCTTCTGTAACATCTTGTACACTGCCTCAACGATGAATTTCACGTACTCATCCGCATCCGCCAACACTTGTGGTGTCATGGCAGGAGTTGGAGGAGCTGCCCTGGATGGCGGACCTGAAGAAGACCCGTCGATCTCAATCTGCGAGGTTTGAACGTCGACCTCGGCAGACTCTTCCGTACCAGGAACTTGAATTCCTCTACCAGCGCCAAATGCCAAGAGAGCAGAAGAAGTTGGGTGGGGCGTCGATTGTCCTTTCCCGTCTCAAAGGGACTATCAGCATCCGGAACTGCCTCCTCCACCACTGAGGCACGATCTGTAACCAGTCGCGGCAGCCTCTACAAGCTCTTTTCCTTTGCCTCGTCCCTTGCCAGCACCGCCACGAGGAGTCTTGGGAGCCATCCCTTGAGGGGAAAAAAGTTGGGGTTTTTTCGAAGAAGAACTCTAAAAGACAAAAGCAAAAGAGAGGAAGAACTCTCTCTCTCTCTTCACCTCACGCCTATTTATAGGCTCAGTCGCACACGTGAACCGATGAAGTGTGACCTCAGCCGCCGCCTCGGGTTCTGCGAGAAGATAACTGCAAATAGATCCTTGATTATCGAGGCGTTATCATTTGCATTAACTGAGAGGAGCATGCGCCCCATCACTGATGCGCGGAGTATCCATACGCCCGAACAGTCATGCGCCCCAACCACCATGCTTCTTATTCAAAGTATTCCAAAACTTGACGAAAAAGTTTTGAAAACTTTGAAGGGGGTCTTGTAGAAGCGTGGAATTTTACGACCAGAAATCCTATGCGCCAAACACTACATGCGTCAGGGAGCTCAGACAAAAAACTTGACACAGCAAAACAAAAGTATAGACATTGAAAGGGGATTTTTATTTGTATATAAAAGTCTATTACATGTCTAGAAAAGGGTGTACAAAGGAGAACTTCTACAAAAAGAAAAGACCCTAAGTCTACAGCCAGGCACAGCAGTCATCATGCGCTCTTGAACAGGCACATCTCACCATGCGCTCTCAGTTAGGCGCATCCCACCATGCGCTCTCAGCCGGGCGCATCCTTTCAGCAGCTCAGTTATGTGCATCCTCAGTTATGTGCATCCCTTCATCCTCAGTTATATGCATCCCTTCAGCAGCTCAGTTATGTGCCACCCTTCCAGCCAGGCGCATCATGAAGTGTCAGCATATGCGCCATCCAATGCTTCAACTAATGAAGCATTTATTGAATAGAACGAGGGAGGCAATCAACCCTCTAGCTGGAGGAAGAGCTCTCCAAACCGAGGAAGAGAAGAGCACCGCAAATCAACTTATGGCCAGGGGAGGCTTCGAAAGAGCCTCCAAAGACCAAGGAAGACCGCAATCGAAACTGCGGCTAAAGGAGCAGCTTTTAACACAACCAGAATGGACAACACCCACTCTGACAGAAGAAAGAGCCCCCAAATCCGCAGCACCGCAATTCCGATCTGCGGCTCTTCCAGCATAACGGAGATGAGGCTCGAGCATCCCGATCTTTGGAAGCAACAGGCACCTTCTGCCTGTCTCAGAAGCCCTCGACTCCGACTTTTGGATGTAACAGTCACCTTCAAGTGCATCAATGAAGACATTGCGTCGCATCTTCACCCTCGGAAGCATCTCGTCAACAGAATGTGCTCGAGTAAATAAATTTATTTCGGGAGGACGTGAGAGAACGAGAAGCAAACCCTCTCCATGCCACTATTTATAGGCCGGGCAAATCAAACCCATGCGCCAAGTGGCTGGCTCTCCGAATCCCGTGCAATGAATTTGCATTAAATGGATGAACCTGACGCTTCGAATTCAGCCAAGTCAAAAACAGCTATTTAAAGCACTCGAAGAACGTAACAGTCGTACCAAAAGACGTGTCAAGCGGAGCGGATGTGCCGAACAGACCGCGCATTACACAGACGTGCCCTCAGCACCAAGCGCTTCACAAGCTTGCGCCCCCATGCGGCACCATGCACCTAGTGGAACACCGATCGATGCGCCCATTCAACAACCCATCACCTGTCAAAGAACATTAAATGCTGAAGTCTGACAGAGTTGGCAGCACGTCCTCCGAAGACTGCAGTTGACAGCTTTTTCAGAAAACGAAGCGTCGCCGACGTCAGCATCATCATTACTTTCCTCTGACGGTTACAACCACGTGGCCGCCCAACCATCTCGCATGCGCCTCCGCAGCCATGCGCCCAAAGCTCTGCATGGGCCTCAAAAGCCATGCGCCTCAGACTTTTTTTTGATCCCTAAAGACAGAAGTAAAGTCACTACTGAAGCCTCGCATGCGCCTCAAAAGCCATGCGCCCCGAATGGTTCGTGACTCCCAAAGGTTACGAGCCAAAGCCTCCTCATGAGCCCAATCCCAGGTGCATCCTACCAGATCATTCTCCACCAAATTCGAGATCTCCGAGCCATGGGCATACGACACGTGTCCTTTGACTCGATTCATCCAAGATCTCAGCAACAGAAAGATTCTCCCCCCTGCTACGTGCCAGCCCACAACAGCTGCATGAAGAATTCAACTCCTCAATCAGGACGCATCGTCCATGCGCCTCCATCAGCAATCACCACGTGGCGTCCCCGCGTCCAGGCGCATCCTACATATGCGTGCATGAGCAGCGAGCCTGCAGACTAAAAATAGGGGGATCATTTCATTTTTCTACACACGAACATACATAGACAGACAGAGACATCGCACAACCACCGAGGCAGATACAGACACTCAACATCTTCTTCCTCTCCACAAGCTCCTGCACCCAGAGCAACTCAGACCTTCAGAGAACCGATAACCGTCGTCAGATCGTCAACGGAGTCAACATATTAACACTCGCTCCATCGGCACAAGGGACCCAGATAAACAAAAGTGTACTCCTAGGACTACGTCTAAGTCCTATATTGTAACACTGTTCTGTTTGTATTGAAATTACATCAAAAGATTTTAATGGCAAACAGTTTTGACACTTTTTATGGGACAGCTCTAGATGACACCTGTGATCCGGATTTCCAGCCTGATCCACTAGCTATAGAGACTGAGGCTCCCTAGTCTAGGTTTTACTATTTCTGTCATTTGAGATCTGGATTGTATATATATTCTTTCATATTCTGTAGTTGAGACTTTGTATTTTTGGATGTTGCTGAGTGGTTATCTTAGACACTTAGACTCATCTTATCATCTGTATTTCATTTTGAGTTCTATATCATATCGTGCTTCTTCTTCCTTAGTTGTGATTGAGTTTACATTCTGCTATGTCACCCCCATTCGGGGAGTATAAACTGTTTAGCCTTATACTGTTAGATGCATGAGACCTAGGACAGCGTTCTACCGCCGACACTGCGGCGTAGGCTGGACGTACCCACGTCTCGTGCCCTTACTCTAGGGTGCAGGTCATGACAAAACCTATTTAAATTTTATTTTCTTTCCATAGATGCATTAATTTAGGGTTCCCCTAGGTGTAGCCCAAGTTTGGTAGGAATTCGTGTCCATTTCGTGTCCATATCGGACACGTATCGATATTTTTAAATAAGTGTTTGGTAAAATGCCACATAGGAAATTATTTTAGTAATTTTCAAAACTAATTACACATTTTTTTAGCCCTACATGTGGGGATTCTAGAACTCTATGGCTGAGCACGATTTGAGTTAGACTTCGTGTCCAAATTGGACACGCACCTCATGCACGAGATACCGTACGAGGCTCGTGCGGCTCCCCTACTGTTCGAGTGTCCTAGCAGACACGACACGGCACCATATTCCATGAAACTTCATGGACACGTGGGGGCACCCACTGACATCATGTCCATGAAGTTTCATGGGTCCTTGTTCAGTGTGCGCGAAGAAATCGACCGCGCACTGACATTGTATTGTTTGTGCATGGTTGAATTTCCACTACAACAAAAAACCCTTTTAATGACGGCTAAAAAGCGTCATTAATGACGAACCATGACGCTTTTTTTTCACAACAACCGTTATGAAAACGGGTGTTATAAATGTTTTTTAAAAGCGTCATAAAATAACCGTCATGAATAGTTTCTATAAAAGCGTTATGAATAGTTAATATATAGTGCACAATTCAGAACAATTTTAAAACGTCATGAATAGATAATATGTATAGGCTCAATGCAGCACATTTATAACACTCATATTACTGAACTCATCACATTTATAACACTCAATACTGCACATTATATATTACTTTCTAAGAACTTCTCAATTCAATTTTAAAACAACAACTTTGAACTATATTCACAAGAAAACATCGAAATGTTATATCACCATCTTCATTACATTATCTCAAAATAGGGTATCCAAATACATATATTTACAATTACTACTTAAATGAATCCTCAAAACAAGTAACTACTTTGGCTTCAACTTGAGCACATCAAAACTGTCAACATCACGTGTAGCAAATTCCACCACTGCAATAATAGTTGCATCTTCATGTGCACCTGAGAAAGAAAATTAATACTAGTTAGCTACAATTCCACCATGCATCTATAACAAGTATTATCAACACATTAAGGTAACACCAACTTACAAATTTGAAAATAGAGAGAGCTCTATGAGCTAATCTTCAAAAACTTCAATGACTAAGGCATTAAAAACGATATATCAATGGTTCATGCTTTAAACCTCATCTTCTTAAATTTTAGTTTAACTAAAGGTAGAATTAGAACTACTATTTTTTTTTTCTTAAGTTTGAACAATCAAATTTATTGGATACTTGACCACAAAAGAATTAATAATCACTACAGCTAAATTCTTTCCAGAAAAGGTGTTAGCTTAGGAGAAAACTTACTAACTGTTCCAGAAGTCAAGCTACACATAATTAGAGATAAGTAAAATACTTACCGGTAGAGCCATCTTCTTCAATGTACTCGTTGCCAAAGAGTGAAATGATTCATATTCAAGAAACTATTTGATAATATGACAGAAACTAATTACCAATCTGGAAGAAGCCAAAATGCTTGCTAACACTTGTATCATATCAGAAAAAGCTTTATCTATTGATACCACATAAAAGTCCTAGTCTTCACCCAATTATAATATAATATGCAATTTTTTCTTTTACTCCGTAATGCAAATATATCCATGTCCAAAATGAGAGAATTAGAAGAAAAACTCTTAATTTTAATGCTTACCTCATGAACCCTTGGTCTATGGTATCTGAGCTCCAGTAATGATTCCTTCCTTTCTATCAGGACTCCAAGTTCTCCATGCACAAATACTTGAGCTGCACTCAAAAGGATACAAAATTCAGCTCAAAAGAAGTCATAGTCAACTAAGAGTTTTTGCTTTGATTCTATACTCATGCACAAATACTTGTATGTTATCCCACTTGAGGAATTCAAGAAGCATAGTGTCTTAATAGAGTCCTATCGTCATACTATATAGTTTAATTTCTTCACCAAATGATCAGAGTATGGAAGTTGAAACAAATTTCAGTAGATACTTACATCACATGACTTTCTTATTTAAAAGTGAACAAGAAAACATCATTAAATAAAAATTTAATAAAAAAAAATTGAACACAAAACAACTACTAGAGATATATAATCTTATGAATTATAACAACATAAAGTTAATGATGGGTGTCAGTAAGCAATTGATAACAAGTAGGCTTTTAAACCTTTGTCTGCATATTAATAGAATCAACTACTACGAATAAAAAAATTGTCTTTTTTACAGCAGGAAATTGAAACTTACTCTTGAGGAAATGCTACGAATAAAATATTTTTTTACGCTAACCAAGAGCTTCAATTATATAAAACTTGAACTAACTATGCCAAAATAATTCCAAATTAATCATTGAACAAATTATAAGAGACCAGTTTTTTTTCTGATTCACATAAAATCATGTCTTTTTTTTCCCTACCAAGAAGAAGTTACAGTGAACCTGATCCAAAAAAGGAATGATCCTACTGAAATAATAAGAAAGAAAATCTAGAAAAGAGAGATTACCAATAAAAGTATAAACTTTCAACAATTTTGGGAATTGAAACTTTTTTCCCCCAGCATGAATCTACAGTGAACCCAATCCAAACAACAACATCACTAGTGAAAAATAATTGCAAACATTTAAGAAAAAATAGGAGGGAAAAAAAGAACTAGAAAAGAGAGATTACTACCCAACAAAAAGTCAGACAATAAAATAAATTTTAAGCTCATCTACACTTTATAGTTTCAACTATACAAGAATTGGACTAAGTAAGCAACTAATCCCAAATTAATTATAAAAAACAACAACCAATCCAAAGACTAATCACATGGGCACCTATCAAAAATCCTCCAAAATTCCAAAAATACATATGTAGTAGCTAGCTAGTAACTATTGTTATTAAGTAGTAATAATATACAATAATAAAGATATATATTTATATAATTTTCTTATTCGTCTCAATATTGGTACTTTAAAAGTTATTTTTTAGGAAAAATATTAATATTTATATTCACTCACTAACCTTTGTTATCACTTCTTTTACTGATTAACAGCTCTCTTATCAAATTTATAGGGTGGTCAACTAAAAATTTGTTATTTGGTTCCCTACTAAAACAATGCTAGAATTATTCAGAAAATAGTTGGCTTCTTGGACAAGCTGTACTTAAAAACCACAAAATTCGGATAAGCTGAAACTTTCATTAAGCTCGTAATGTGTGATAATTTCTGAAATAGTAGTTAATAAGTACTTTGGTTAACCAATCCATACAATTACATGATGCAATCACCTGCACATCATCTTGTCAAGCAAAGAAGGATTATTATTATTATTATTGGTTTTGTGTTCAATTCTTCACAAATAAATTATGAACTCGCATGTGCTATTATATCTTAGAAACAAGCTTCTTGGATTAAAAAGTAAAAGATTCTCTCCTATCCCACGGATAGTAAGTAGTACCAATTCATTACTCCAAATCAAAATTATTTTCTTGTGATGTTAACATGCTATAATGCTGCAGATACATAACTACAACATTAATTTTTGCTGAATAAAATACTTGGCGAGAACCTCATGTTGTTATATTTAAATGACATGTTTCTTTCCCGGGCTATCGACGTTATGAATGGTTGATCTTATTCTCTGGATACATCGCAGTCAGATACACTCCATCAATCGACGGCATCTCCTTGTCGCTCGGAAAATCGACACGCACCACCAGAGGAGCAGAGATTGATTCAGGCTTTGTTAATTTCAGCGATTTAATGAAAAAATAGGATTCGAAAACTCTTAGTTGACTATGACCAAATTACACCAAAGGAAGAAACTTTTTCTGTTCCCAACCCAAAAAAATGACCCCAAATAGAAAATAGATTCTTATTCCAACATGAGTATAGAATCAAACCAAGTTTAAATTACATCCCCTGGAAGAAACATTTTTTGTTCCAAACCAAACAATATTAGATCTATTCTTTTTTCTTCTTCTGAAGGAGACCCATTTTATTCCAACGTGAACAAACCAAGCCCAAATTAACCTAAAGGAAGAAAAAATTTCTGTTTCCAACCCAAAAATAATGACCAAAAAGAGAATCAGATTCCTTTCAGTCGCGGCGGAGGTGGCCTTCGGGGTCGCATGGGGAATAAAAGAATTTTTAATTTCTTCAAAATTAGGGTTAGGGTTTTGGAGTTGGGGGAAAGGAAGGAGAAGAAGAGGAGAGGAGGGTGTAAGGAAGAGGAACTGACCCATGAGGGCTTCGGATCCGAGGACGGCGCCGGAACCGATGAAGCAGCGGAGGTTGCGGACCCACGACATCGACGACGCTGGAGGAAGGAGAGGGAGAGCGCGGAGAAGAGGACGAGCAGAACCCTAACGCTCCTCCTTCGCGTTCTTGTCGATCGCGTGCGCGACGGCCTCGAGCTTGTCCTGGAGGGCGACGAGGAGCGTGAGGCCCTCTTCGAAGATTTTGGATCTAGGGTTAGGGTTTTGGAGTTGGGGGAGAGGAGGGAGAAGAAAGGAGGAGAAGGAGAATACCAGAATATTTTGGGGGAGAGACGGGCTATAGCAAAGATTTTGCCAACAATTAAACTTAAAAAATATTACAAGTTTGCCACCGCTCTAAATTATTAATAACGCTTTGTTTTATAAACGTTATAAAAAGTCCAGAATTAGCCTAAACCATCATAGAAAAAAGGTATTTCGAACTTTGATGACGCTTCTTTATCAGCCGTCATGAAATCCACTTATCAAGCGTCATTAATAGGTCTTTTTGTTGTAGTGTTCGTCTCTGATACGAGGCTGTAACTTGGACACGACACGTCTTGGGGTTCGTGCAGGCACCCTAGGACCTAGCCCTATATCCCTTCTACACGTGTGCACGAGCTCGACACACTTCGAGCTCTGTGTCGAGTCCATGATGACCCGACACGCATGCACGAGACAGCCCTTCACTGTTTTCTGATACTTTTAAACCCTTGGTTTGTGGACACTTCGTGTCCTGTAATTTAGACACGTATGGACGCGTGGACATGTCACATATGTCCCAAATTACTGCACACATGTTTCTACTTTAATTTTGAGATTTTTGTGTTGTTATTTTAGGTTTTCATTAAAATATTCATGGGAACAGTTAATTTCAGTTCTCAGTTTTTTGTTGACAGTTTGGAATTGGGTTTTAGTTCCTTTGAGTTTGAGCTTGGGTTTTAAATTAGTTTAGATTAACATACAGTGGGTTTGATTTTGATTTATAGTTTGTATGTATGCATGTATGTTATGTTAAGTGGAGTCGATTTGAAAACTGTTAACTAAATATTGGGATTAAATTCATATACCTGAGAATTATGATGAGGTTAATGGATTAATATTCTAATACCTGAGATTTGTTGGGGATATTTACATATATTTGTATATAGCTGAGGTTAAGTTGATGGTTGAGTCTCCGAATATCTGAGTTTAGATATCATCTCAGGTTTTCCTGAGATGATTTTTACTGAGTATCAGTTATCAGTTAGAGGGTTTTGGCCTCTAGATGTATCACTGGTATAGTTTAGTAGAAATAGGAGTAGGTTTAGACTTGAGCACTTTGTAACATCAGTTGTAGGCTGGACATTAGCCACTGCAGGCAAGAAGAACTGCCCAGGTGCAGTGGGCATAGCCATAGCCTGGCCTTGGTAGGACAGGTATAATGGTGTCGGCCCTGCATTTCAGGCCAATGATGTCTTGGCCTTGTATAGCAGTATTGTATGTGTGTGTGTGTGTGTGTGTGTGTGTGTGTGTGTGTGTGTGTGTGTGTGTGTTGGTCTGTAGGATGTTGAGGAGGTTGTATGTGTGTTCAGTTTGGGATAAAAAAGGAGGAGTGTATCAGATGATTTGGGGGTTAGGCTAGTGTATGCTAAATAGTAATGTAGGATAAGTTTTATACAATTGTATGAATTATGCATTTTGGGGTATTGAATTAATAAGAAGTGATATAGGATCTGGGTTAGTATTGAATACCTATAGGGTAACTAGTATAGCTTTGTACTTTAGTCTATAATACTCTAGTATCCTAAGGAGTGTTATAGCCTAGATGAGTTAGGTATGGGTTTGTACCAATTTAGCCTAGTACTGTGATAGACTATAGTTACATAGATATATGTATATATGTAGAGGATGTGCTAATGGTTATTAAGGTTGAGTTAGTATCATATATGGGTTATCTAGATATTAGAGAATGGGTGAGAGGTAAGGTGATATGTTAAAATTACTTAATTTGACCCTATATTTAGACTAGATTGACCTAGGTTGACCAAAAGTCAACATTGAGACTATATGGACCAAGGGTTGACCAGTTGACCAGGATAGTCTTGTTGTTGACCTAGTTTGACTAGATGTTAACTTAGTTTGACCCAGGGTTGACCAAGAGTTGACTTTGACCTAGATTGACCTAAAAATTATGTAGATTGTATCGTAAACTTCATTTACCTTATTTTAAACACATTATAACATGTACTGCTCTAAATAGGACATTGTGACTCCGGTTCAGACATCTGATATACATCAGTCATTCAGGATATCAGGCGAGTACATTCTCTGATAGTTCTTTCATTTACTTGTCGATTACTGTACTTCAGTTCTAGTTAGTTCTATTTGATTCTCAGTTAAAAATGCGATTTGATATTGCTGGATCCATTACATGAGACACTCATTTATTCATGTCTGGCCTCCATTTCTGGAACCACTACTGGCATCACCTACTGGAATCACCCTGGAATCACTTACTGGTATCATTCATGTTCTGGCTGGACTTGTATTTATTTTTGTGTCGGGTTATGGATTCACTTGTACTTATTGGACGAGGAAATATTGGAGTAGACATGTGAACATTCCCAAATACTGGAACCACTCCCTTGGAATTATACTGGAAAGATGTCATCCCACACTTGGCCGAGTGTGCGATGTACCGTATTACCTACAGCCGTTTACATGTCGATCTCGGTATTTTAAAACACATTGTTAGTATATAGTCTGGAGTCACCCTGGAATCATTGATCACTGACTGGACTCATCCTGTGATGGATTCATCTGGTATTAGATTACATTATCTAGACTCACATTGGGATTACACCTGAGTCATATTATACTGTCTAGACTTATATCATGTTACTCTAGTTCAGCTAGATCGTATTTTACAGTCTTCATTGCCATGCTTCTCCTCTTGTTTAGTTACCTTACTTTCCTTGTACCTTAACTGTTTCTCTACATCACTACCTGTATAAAACTGCCATGTTCATCAATATAACTATCAATAACTGCTTGATAGTTCTTTGTCATTTACTTGGGATTTCTTGATAAGTTGTGCCCGTTCCTGTCCTGACTGGACCTGTTGAAAATATTACAGATGCTTGTCCCGAGGATACTTACCCACTTACTATGGAACAGGAGATGTTTTAGCTACCTTTGGCCCCGACACTTAGGAGTGATCAGGAGACTAGCTAGTAGACTTGTTTTAGTTTCATGTTTAGAACTTGAATTTGTAATAACTTGAGATATTGAGTTTGTATTTGTGCTTGTTTGAGATATTAATTATTAGTAGTTTATATTTGTTGTTGTCGTTTAGTCTTTAGTTATAAACTTCTGTGTTATCTTATCGTGCTTAGACTGTGATTGAGATTACATTATATCTATACCTGTCCTCCGTTCGTAGTTGAGATTTGACAAGTACATTATATAATTGTGTGAGTTATTGATTAGATAGTAACATAGAACAGCGTTCTACCGTCGACACTACGGCGTAGGCTGGATGTACCCACTTCTCGTGCCCCTACACTGGGTGCGGGTCGTGACAGTTAACAAGTTATGCTTATTGCGAGCGATAACCTTGAGTCGGCACGAGTTAGGTGTGCACGGTTGCAGCACCATTCTGGAGCCTAAGAGTTGGCTATAGCAAAGACACGTGCTTCGGCATGAATGTGGCATTGTTGTATCGGGTTAAGTCAGGAAGGGCTGTAAGGCATTGTTGGTTAAGTCGGGTTGGCACGGTCTCGATTCTAAGGCACGAGCAAGTGTATTGGCACGACCAGCACGAGTCGTTCCCTTGACGTCGTTGGCACGAGAAAGGTCTAGAGGCACATAGAACATGTGAAAGTTTTGGCACGGCCGAGTTGCATAAGTTTCTACTCGGTGAGACACTGCCTCGAATATGTATTAAAGTCGTGAATAGAGTATAGCACGACCCTGTCATTGCGTTGCCAAGTATAGGACAAGGCGTCGTTGTCTTAAAATTGATCCTAAGGTATGACTAGAAAGACAATCAAAAGGGATTAAGCTGCACAAAGTAAATGAACGAGTCAATTTTGTATGGGTGGGCGAGGAGCTCACTCCACCAGTACAGTTGAGTACTGACACCCACACAGTTTTCATGTGCAGGCATAGGTAGAAGCTCGTGGCGCGGAGCTCGCTTGGATGCGTCGAGGCATGGAGTTCCTTGGCGATTCGAAGCGTGCGACCGAGGGGAGTCAAGACTTATATGGGACATAATGTATGGATATCGCCATCCTGCAGAATCTGCACTCGTCGCCTTGAAGCATTGTATCGAGAGATGAGAGAGAGCAGAGTGACTTGTAAAATGAGAGAGACGAGTGAGCTTGAGAGACTTGTAATCAGTGCCTTGTGTCCCATTGTAATCTTATTGTTCAATATCAATAAAGAGCACTTTTGAATAACTTGTGTGTTGCTTCTAAATTTTCGCTGCATGTTTTAATATTTCTGCTTTGGACTTCTGTGCGACGACCCCGTCGTAGCCGCTGTAATCGGCCGTTATGAAATTACCTTGCATGAGCACGATCTTGGCTCGTGCGGCATCACGCCTTAGCGAGAACGATCGCTCCTATGGAAGCGGGACATGACATATAGTGAGATACTCATTCTTCAAATCAGCATGAAGATGTCGACGCAAAAAACTGTTGCTTTAGCCTTGTCTCCAGGACTAATTGACTTTTCTTTTGTAGGAGTACTTAGTGTGAGTACTAGGTCAAGGGAGCTGAGGTGAAGCTTAGTATCTAACTTCCAAGCGAGATAATTATTTCCATTAACTTCTAGGACAGAGAATTTCAACTTGGTAAGTTTTGACATTTTGGGAGAATTTTTTTTTGTATTATTTATGTGTCCTATAATTCATAAGTAGATTTTTAGGTTATTTAGACATAGAAGCTTAGTATCTAACTTCCAAGCGAGATAATTATTTCCATTAACTTCTAGGACATAGAATTTCAACTTGGTAAGTTTTGACATCGGGGGGAGAAAGAAATTTTTGTATTATTTATGTGTTCTATAATTCATAAGTAGATTTTTAGGTTATTTAGACATAGAACTTCAGGTTTATGATATTTTGTAGGACAATTAGACAACAACTTTTGTTTTCTTAGAAAATCTAAAGTATTGTCAACTATATATTGATTATCAAAATATCGGGGGCCAGCAATCTGCTGCGACCTGCAAAATTAATTCGCGGACGACTGGTTTTTCTCAGATATGCAACGCAACACCTGTCATGTATGCACCCATTTGGGTGCTCCAAAACATATGCAAGCCAAATTATTCATACTAAATTTACAAATAACAATTTGTTTAAATAACACCCAATATGTGTATATCAACTGGATATAACAAATGTCTCATAGACAATAACATTACAAATTTATGCAGTGCATATGAAGTTCACTACATAATCTAATGTTTAGGTGAAATGTATGAACAACAAAAGAATTGGACAACCATGATGATGTAAGCTTAGGTTCTATTAAAAGAAATTAGCATGTGACACTTAACTAATGGCTCAGATTTTCAAGACAACCATTGAGTTCCATTTGGATATAAATAAACCAGTCTATTTCTATAGAGTTGTATCCTTCCATTGAGAAAGGAGAGGAATAATAAAACTATAATAACAAAGCTAGGTTCTGTTGATGCATATAGCAGTAAAACATTTATTAATAAGAAGGCTCATTGTTGATGCATTCAACATAATTCTATCCTCTTATAATATGTTTCCAAATTAATGATCACCTTGCAAAAATAAGATACTGACGATAAGTATGTTTTATTGATAGATTTACTAGCTGGACTATTGGAAAATTTCTTGTTAATGCGGTAACAAGTTAGTTATGTTATATTACAAATTATGCAAAGGACCAATTAAAGAATGAATATTTGCAAACCTTCAATAGCTGGTTTGGCACATAAGAAACGATGATACCACTAAATTGTGGGTGTGAACAATATTTGATACCATTATTTCTTTTCTCATGTGCAAAGTGTCTTTTCTTCCACCAATTACTATACATAAATAGTTACCCAATATACTTCTTTTATTTTATATTACTCAAAAAAATTGAACATACCAACATTCAAAATCAAGTGCACTCCATCCTAACACCTTCTAGACGATCAAACTGGCACTATGAAGATTTTTTCTCCTTTTTTTCTGGTTGAATATGAAACAAAAAGTGTTCCAAAGTAGACACATAATTATTTTGTCTATTCACACCTAAACATGGGAAAATTTATGAAATGCCCAAAAAACGAAAAAGTTTTATGAAAAACCCACCGCACAATAACATTTCATCGCGAGCCCAGAATTAGCAAAAAATATATAAAGAGGATTCCGAATAACCTTTTTGCCTTTCCTTCTAATTTATTGAAAACACCCACGAAACTACTCTTAAAAAAAACGTTTCGATACTTCATCTTCTTCCATACGCTGCTCACTTTCGAATCTAGGTTTTCTCCTCAAAAACTCGTCGAAAATTTTCGGAAAGACCGAGACAAACGGCAAAAGTGCTAAAACGGAGGTCCAAACATCATTTTTTTGCGATTCTAAAATTTCGGAAGACCGTCTAACAAAATATTGTTACTTTCAGGCTCCTCGAAGATACGCTCATTTTGGGACAAACCGGACCTCGTTTCGACCTCCCAGTCAAAAGTTATGGCCCTTCAAAGTTTCAACTGACCATAAAATGCAGGAGAATGGTCATTCTCCGTGTTAGAACACGAAAAATGTTAATTTCGCATGAGGGTGGCCATTCTCCGTGTAGTAACACGGAGAATGTCATTCTCCGTCTTAATTTACACGGAGAATAGTCATTCTCTGTGTTAGAAACATGGAGAATGTCATTCTTCGTGTAAATTAACACGGAGAATGACATTCTCCGTGTTAAATAAAACGGAGAATGGCCATTCTCCGTGTAATTTAGCATGGAGAATGGTCATTACAGTGTTAAAACGCAGGAGAATGGCCATTATCCGTATTAGAAACACGGAGAACGCCATTCTCCGTGTTAAATAAAACGGAGAATGACCATTCTCCGTGTAATTTAGCACGGAGAATGGTCATTACAGTGTTAAAACGCAGGAGAATAGCCATTCTCCGTGTTAGAAACACGGAGAATGCCATTCTCCGTGTTAAATAAAACGGAGAATGGCCATTCTCCGTGTAATTTAGCACGGAGAATGGTCATTACAGTGTTAAAACGCAGGAGAATGGCCATTCTCCGTGTTAGAAACACGGAGAATGCCATTCTCCGTGTAAATTAAAACGGAGAATGGCATTCTCCGTCTTAATTAAAACGGAGAATCGTCTTAATTAAAACGGAGAATGACATTCTCCGTGTTAATTTACACGGAGAATGGTTATTTTCAGTGTTAAAACGTAGGAGAATGACCATTCTCCGTGTAATTTAGTACGGAGAATGGCATTCTTCGTTTCTAAATCACGGAGAATGGCCATTCTCCGTGCTAAATAACACGGAGAATGACATTAATGGTCATTCAAATGTTAAAACACAGGAGAATGGCCATTCTCCGTGTTAGAAACACGGAGAATGCCATTCAACACGGAGAATGGCATTCTCCTTGTTAAAAATGCAGGAGAATGATTATTCTTCGTGTGATATCGACGGAGAACAATTGACAGAAACCTATTTTTTTTCGTTTTTTTTTTTGTTTTGTGGAAAGAAATTTGACATGAATAAAGATTCAAGAGTTTTCGTTCTTCTTTCAAAACGATGCTAACTCTTATGGAAAAGAAGAAGAAGATCTTCTCTCCATAATTGACCTAATTGTCGAAGAAGAAGAAGAAGATGAGCGATGATCGGAGTTCGACTGGAAAAAAAAGCATGGTGAACTACGAACGATCTTTGCGATCTCTGCTGAAGATGAGAGCAATGGAATTCAGATTTGTCGTGAAGAAGAAGAAGAAGAAGAAGAGAATCGTAATCCAGATCTGAGTTTGTGCGGAGGGGTAGTTATTGTATTAATTTTGTAAATACAGAGCATCTAAAGGAAATCTTTGAATATTTGACGTGGAATTATATAATTCTGGACATTTCATAAAACTCATCCTGCGGGTGGATTTTTCATACAACCCAACCCCGAAATTGGATTTCTCAGCAATTTTCAGCCTAAACATTTATTGGGTCAAAAAGGAAAGTAAATGGAAGATTCCAAAACAGAGCTAGAGTCGTTATATATTTCGGGATGTCCGACTTTAAGAGCATTATAAATAATAATTTAATAGATAACATAACATAAAATTTAAATAATATGTTGTTATTCTTTTGAAAGCAACTTCATATATACTACATGTTTAGATAAGATCTATCCAATTGATTCTGATCGAAATATAAAATCTCAAAACAAACTTTAATAGATATTTAAGTTCAGTAAAAACATGAATAGATAAGAATAGTTTAATATATATAATATATATATATATATATATATATATATATATATATATATATATATATATATATATATATATATATATATATATATATATGGCAATAGAGTTAAATAAATGAATAAGCATGTTAGGGTGGGCTCCATAATAATTGTTCATGCCATTTAAAGAGAGTATCACATTTCACAATATCAATCAATCAAATAATCTGATGCAAGTTTGTGACATAAAATATTGCAAACTGATATCCAAGGATTTGGATAACTATAATTTATACATGAAAAATGATTTTCTTCTGAACTAAAGCAAAACTGTACAATACATATGAATCTTGGAAAAAATTCAAAAACATATTACGTCACATGTATACCATTGAACAATACAGATATAACCAATTTTGGGGTTTAGATCGTAGCACAAACTTTAATCAAAAGAAAACAAAATTAACATATGAACTTGGTTGGATTGTTTAGTCCAATTTTCTGATATGATCTTTCTCGGTGGCTTGAAACTCCTCGAGCGGTAGTACTGATAATGTGTTATAAAATAAGATAGAAAGAGAAGAATGTGTACTGTACGTAGCTTATCGCATTGATAACATATATAGAGGGAATATAATAGAGTTTGTTGTGGGTATAGATAAGGGCATCCATATTTGGGTTTATCCAAATCACAACAATAATATAAATTTACAATCTTTATACATATGTTTGTTGTACTTTGAAATTGAGTTCAAAGTTGGACTAGTTGTTAAATTATCACAGTTTCGCTTTAAAAGATATATCGAAGTGTTGTTTTCAAAATATGCAAAAAAATATATACATTTTAATCATAAATATGCAAAAAATTGAGAATACGCATTTAATAATTGCACAACTCTCATTCGGTTTTCAGTTTTGAACCGAAACCTAAACCCAAAATCAAATAAAAATATATAGTATTTTTAAAATTGAAACTGAACCGAATCGACCCAAATAAAATTTTTTTCAACCCGAACAAAATTTTTTATGAGAAATTTTGAGTTGCACCCCACAATATTTAACCATATTCAAGGTGCACCCACTGTTTTACCATAATGTACAATACCCCTCACTTTCGTCAAAAGCTAACGGTCGACTCTGTTGACCATTAATTTTTGACTGAAATACTCCTAGCAAATTACCATTATTACCAGTTCCTCCTCGTCAGCTTGAAAAAATGGAAGGGATTGACCGTTAGTTTTTGACGGAAGTGGAAGGTATTGTACATTATGATAAAACAGTGGAGTGCACCTTGAATATGGTTAAATATTGTGGGGTACAACGCAAAATTTCTCATTTTTTATTCAGTTCAGTTCAATTCCAGTCAAAAATCGAACAATGCTCACTATTCGGCTTTATCAAACTCCGCCTTAGCTGGCAATCCATATGTTACTTGCACATTTTAATTGACATATTACTTCGTTTATTTGGCAAAATCGCTACCCTTCAGAGTGGTTCATCAAACTTGAGCAATATGGAAAGTGGAGTAGTTTACCAAATAAACTCCAAATAGAAATTGGATCACCTATTTGTTCTTTGGTGAGACCCAGTACAGAAGAAAAAGTCAGACGGAGACGACGTGCCGTTGAGTCTCTTTCCCTGTATCGGTGGCATCCACCAAACACATGAGACCTAAAATAAAACTTCACTTTGTCTATGGGTTTTTCTAAAGACACCACACTTTTTACTTGGGGCTAGTCCAAAATTGTTTAAAAAAATTATAAATTTGTCATCCATTTTTTTACTTGTGGCTACCCAATTTTTTCCAGCAAGTAGGACTGCCAACATGCTGGCAGTCCTCGGAGAAAAGAAGAAGCAGCAGCAGCAGCAGAAGCAGCTCGTCGTCGCCGCGTCCCTCGTCGATCACCACCATAAATCTCCAAAATGCTGGCGGCTCTTCGATCCCGGCTTCTTCTCACTCGGCCATGGAACCATCACTGCCACCACCAAAATATAGGATTTCCTCTCCCATCATTCTTCTCCACCACCGCCACCGCCATCCCCACCCCCACCCCTACCGCCACCGCCACGTCTTCTTCTCCGATGGACGAGAGGCTAGGGGTGAGCATTATTCGGTTTTGGACCGAAAACCGAACCGAACCGAACCGAATAAGAAATTCGGTTCGGTTTTAAAAAAATTCGGTTCGGTTTCGGTTTTGAAAATACTAAATTTTCTTATTCGGTTTCGGTTTCGGTTTTGGAATTCGGTTTCGGTCAAAAACCGAAAACCGAATAAGAAAATTTAGTTTATATATATATATATATATATATATATATATATATATATATATGTGTGTGTGTGTGTGTGTGTGTGTGTGTGTGTGTGTGTGTGTGTGTGTGTGTGTGTGTGTGTGTGTTATAATTATAGGTATATATTAAATATATATAAGTATATGTTATAGGTATATATTGAATATATCTAGGTATATTTAGTTATTATATATATTAACAAAAAAACACCAAAAATCGAATAAACCGAAAACCGAACCGATTTAATTCGGTTCGGTTCGGTTATTGACCAATTCGGTTCGGTTTCGGTTTTGCTTATTCGGTTCGGTCCAATTCGGTTTTTGCTTATTCGGTTCGGTTTGAACCGAATAAACCGAATGCTCACCCCTACGAGAGGCTGCAGTTCCTGAACCTGGAGGAGGTGGAGAAGGTCCTGAGCGACGTCAAGGCCGACGACGTGAGGGTGATCCTGGTCAAGGACCACTGCGACTGGACCGACTACATGGTCGTCGCCACCGGACGGTCCACGTGGCACGTCAGGAACATCGTCCAAGCCCTAATCCATATGGCTGGAGATTTATGGTGGTGACAATTTGAGTCGCCAGCATCCGCTAGAGGAAGGAGGAGGAGGAGGAGGAGGAAGGAGGAGGAGAGAGGAGAGAGAGAAAAATCCTAATATTGGGCTGCCCCCAAGTAATTTTTGGGTTGTCCCCAGTAAAAGTTTCTCAAACTTGGGCTGTCCCCTAGTAAGTGATAGCCCCTAGTAATATTTGGGGTGCCCTTAGAAAAACTCTTTGTCTATAGTCCCAACTATCGCTCCTAAAATATACAACCACATTGCCATCTGTCTTCATCACTACCCCCAAGGAAGGGGTCGATATAAAGTGTACAAAAAAGAAAAAGACAAAAAAAAGCTCTATATCTGCTTGACATACAGGGGTATCGGTTACAAAGTATTTTTATAGTATCGTTTATGAGCGGCTATGAGGGGTTCGATTTTTGATGGTTTTTAAGTAGCGACTTTGAAATCAATCAAATACATGCTTGGTAATTCATTAACGAGCGGTTCTGAATTTTTTTTACACGAATAAAATTAAATAGGAAAAGGTATTAATAGTTATAATTATTTTTTGTGAGGATATAAAGCCACCCAAAATTATATTACACCGGTTTTGGAGGATTTTTGAGCCGACCAAAATCAGTGCCTCAAAAAAATTAACAAACAGGAGTTTTCATAAACAGTTGATTCAAAAAATATCCCTGACCCGATAAAAATACCATTACCAAGCAGACTCTAAAAGAATTGACAAATTTATCACGAACGGTATTTGACAATACCATAAAATCTGGATGAATAATTAACAGTTTAAGCTCATACAACCATGCAACCGAGGAACATCCTCCAATCAGAGTGAAGTATGTCCATACTTCAAGGCCAGCTATGCATTTGGGCTATTGTCATCTTCAATTTGGTTGCAAACAACTGATAGTTAACGGTATTTAGTTGCAATTAAGCCTTGTTTAAGTCTCATGTGGAAGGCGTTTTCGATCGAATTTCCCTCTCGCTTCACTGAAACAAGCTTTGCCGAGCATGATGTTGTTCGGAATTTTTTTTTGCGACGAGTTCAACCGAAAGATATTTTAGGGAACATGATCTGTCTCTAACGAGTTTCATCGAAAGATATAGGAAATTACTAGGGACACCACACAGAGTGGTAGGGATTATCACATCTTTTATATGGTCATTTTTTTGATAACCGAAGTATCCTCCAACAAAATTGTAGGGGCTATCACAATTCAATTTCCTAAACTTTCTCTCCCTCTTGCAACGTCTCTCTCTTGCAACATATTTTCGAATACCAGTAATGGTGGTTTCAAACCTAATTATATGTGTTAGAAAACTTCAAAGATCGTGACAACCAAAATTCTGACAGACATAAAACAAAACATAATTTTCCTCTTTTGCTTGAAAAATGGTGACAGAAATTTTTGTTGACAGTCATAAAACAAAAAACTTCAGATTCTGATTCTGTCACTCCTAACAACAGTCAGCGGGAGAGCTGATACTTTATGTTGTCCACTAACATGTGATAGCCCCTATCACTTTTTGTCTGCCTTAGTAATTTCCAAGATATAGGGATACTTCTTCCCCTTGTTCAAGAATTCAGGTCATTCCTCATAAAACCAAAGGGCAAATACATATCAATAGTTTCAAAACTATGAGCAACTAAAACTCAAAACTCACACACAAACGCCATTGCCAGACTCTTAACAGAAGAACTTCCTTTTATCATCACCAAGGTGTTCGATAACATTTGATAGTCTTTTTATTCTTTACCACCTACAACTGAGGATGTGGTAAAACTCCTTTTGCCTCATAAGCCAGTTCTCTCAACAAAGCCAATACACAATTAACAACATAAATGAGTAGTACACAAATCATATACTCGGACACACGCATCATCAGAAGCAGACATTCGCCTTCGGTGTCGCTGTGTCCAAAGAAACCGAACCATCCGTCTTGAAAGGAAGCGGCTCCCAAGCCTTCTCCTCGCTGCAGTGGACGGTCATTTTGGCACCCGTACCATCCGCCCTGATAGGAAGCCGCTCCCATGCCTTCTCCTCGCCGCAGTGCCCGGTTGTTTTGGCACTTACAATGGCCTTGTGTGGGAGAGCACTGGAGCTTCCTTCAGCGGCTGCAGCCTTCAGTCGCATCCTTTCAGCTCTTGATCCGATAGTCTGGCCTAGGATTGACGCTGCTATAGTAAATGCCATCGCAGTCCTAGGCATCAAGACGGACTTGCGGAGCATAGCAATGAACGGGACCGCAGCATGGACTGCCGCAAACCACTGCGGGGAGAACTTCTTGGTATGCTCCCTCCATACCCCAAGGGGAACATTTGCCGCCATCCCAAGCATTGCGATTGCTAGCATCTTTGAGGGCAGGGGCTGGGGGCGGAGGTTCTTCACGAAGGCAGTCCGTGCGAGAGCTGCCCGTGCTGCCACAATCGCTGGAGGGCACCTCAGCTTCATGCCGGGGGGAGGCTGTAAAGCCTTGGCCACAAGGGGCAGGACGGCACTCACCGCCCTGTAGGACTTTGCTATGGGGCACTGCCCACTCTGTAGCCATTCGTTGCTTACGGCCTCGTGAGATGAATTCCCCCCACCCTGCATAAATAATTTAGGCCAAATATAAACAGAAAGTGTTGAATTCCAAATTAGTGTGGTACAGGAGAAGGTTAAATAAAGGACAGTACTTCGACATCGAGACTGTTGTATGCAACTCATCAAAGGATACATAGTTACCACACCAGCTTTTCTTTTGAAGCAGTTGAGAAACTTTCAAGTGTATTTAAGAAAATAAAGAATGAGATGATTTACCTAGAGGATTCAGTAACAGACATCAAGCAACAATGAAATAGTTTTGTGTATCAAAAGCTGCTGCTTATGATTTCAAAACATTTTTCACCTCCGAACTCTAGAAGGATGCGTTGAGGTGATTGTCTAAGTAACTGTTAACTGTTGTCGCACGACATGGCAAAATGGTGACCATATCTGTATCATGTCCGTATTTTTTCAACATAGGTAACTTCTCCTGTACCTATTTGAAAATGTCCGTATCCTGTAGCCGTATCGTGTCAGCATCCATATGAGTGTCCGTATTCATGCAACATAGTGTTCATATTTTGGGAACATTTTATACTTTATGTAAATGCCTTTGATGATGATCTAGTACATGGCGATTTCCAGTAAATTGTGCGGCAAAATCTCTGTCAAATCAACAAGAGAACTGCCACTTTTTTTGGTAAAAGCTAAGAAGACTCTAAATGTATTTACCTGAGAAGAATGCTCTTTTTTGGAGGACTTCCTGTTTTGTTTCTTGAACTTGTTCGAGAAAAAGTCGAACCCGAAAAGGCCACCGCCAAAAGAAGAGAGACTAATACTTGCTGCCTTTGCTGCTAAGGGATTGAACTGAGATGCAGCTTCAGGTTCAGCTGGGCTCTCGCTGTGCACAAATGATCTTCCTTGAAGTGGCACAACTCCATCTCGTCCATGGAAAACCCTGAATGCCATTTCGAAATTAGGCCCATCTTCAAAGATTGGTCCCTTGGCAGCACGTACCTAAAAGTTAACGAAAACAGTAAGATAACTGAACATCGGCTACGACTAAGATTTCCATATAAAAGAAATACGAAAACACTCACAGGCACAGCAAAATTAAGCGCCGAGAAGGAAAACATGGTGGGTTCGTTGATGTTCCTCAGAAACGGGCATCTCACAATGTCCTCATGGGCACCGGGCACCTCGGGGCATAATGACTCGGCAAAAAAATTTCTGATATGGGAATCCATTGGAGTGTCTAGTCAATTAGCCTGCACAAAAGGAAGTCAAACTACTACATCAATTATGCGAGTATTACCGATTGCCCAGCAGATCAACACTAGCTCAAAATATCCATTATAACTTCGTAACGAGTTACATTATGGGGCTGTTTGGTTCGGGGAAGTAGAAAATTCAGATATCGACATTTGCGTATCACGTCATGCGTACACATGCTTTTCCAATTTCTTCGTTTGGGTGCTTTGAAGAAGTGGTGGTTAGAAGTGAGAAATCCTGAAGTTTGGTGTTTGGATGGTTGTTGAAGTGAGTTGGAAAGTAATTTTTTGTAGTTCTTATGATTTGGAAAGTGTTAAAGTAGAGAGAATTAATCCTTCAACCAAACGTCCCATGTCAAAATTAGGATTTCACACTTCACATAAACCACTTCGGACAAGGGAAAAAAACTCCGAAGTCAAAATGAGGATGTGGTGGCGGACAGGACAAGACTTACTGTTCATGTCACTTCACAGTAAATCTTGTCTGCAAATGCAACCAAACACGTGAAGTGGGAGATACTCTTCCCAAATCCGGATATTCCACTTCATCACTCCTAAAATTGGCCAACCAAACATGCCCTAAGATAAACCTTGAATAAAATGTCACATAAAAAAAATATATATAAACACTAGAAACAGGTTGTTCTATATGAAGCCCACAAAGTTTTCATTCAGATACGACGGCGCCTGGCGACATGTATCTTTAAACTAATCTAATATATTTTTCCCTATCTATTTCTCATCATTTTGTTGAAATATTTCCAAATTGGTAGCCGATATCTCCATCTCCACCTATTCTGATCTCCTTCCAGAAGTTTTTTTTCTTGGTCACTACATCATTATAATGTCCAAACTAACAATAGGCTCACCTACGTGTAAGTTACACGGACACGACTACACAGACACAACATTGATTCCGGCGTGTCCTAGTGTATTGATACATGTTCGAATCGGAGACGCAAATATGCTGTGTATCCCGAATCCTGTCTTTATACATGTCCGACACGACACAAACCCAGAGGCAGCGACAAGCGCACAGAAACCGGTTTCTGGACCGTACGTGCTTCCTAACCACACTCAAAAGCCAATTTTTTTTACAAAATTAAATTTACAATTTTTTTTTTCTACTCAGCTGCATCAGAATTAAAATCCAAAACTTTGCACATACATCTCCACTAACAAATCCAAATTATTAACCAACGACTAAAAAAGAAAAATTACAAAAACAAAAATCCCCTTCCCCAATTGTAACTTTCCTATCAAAAGGACCCAAATTTGATTCTTTTTTCTTGGTTTGACGAACCGAAACCTACAATAATCAGATCGGAGGATCCAATCATCAATCAAAACACCCAATAAACCCTAGATTCGATCCTTCCACCGAATTCTGATGGAAAAAATCCCCAAAAATGACATTTTTTTCCCCATGATCTAAGCCGAGCCGTATAGAGAAATAGATCAATAACAGAAATTTAAGCTAAATTTTGATCAAAAGAATGGAGGAAGAAATAAGAACCTGAAGGAAGCGCCGGAATTTCTGTAACAAAAAAAGTCGTGTGGAGAGCACAAGAAAAATACAAAACGAAAACCCTCTCGATTTTTATTTCCGACCAGAAATAATAATGTGAAGTTTAACGGGCCGGACCGGTCATCTGACCTCCAGTTCCCGGTAATTTGGGTTCGGCTGTGGGGCGTCTTTGCGCCGGGTGGCTCACCACCCGGTTCGGACCGATCGGGTTATTTTTTGGTAAGGAGACCGATGGCTTGAGCCGGGGTTTAGTTTCAATGTGATTGTTGAGTAACTTGAGTTTGGTTTAGGTGATGGATAGAATGATCTAATAATCCATTACCGATTAATCAAATTGACTTCTTCTATTTTTTTGGTGACAATTCTTCTCCCCATTATTTTTTTGTAGGTTTGTGATAAACGCATCGTTTTTCTACCTCGGAAGTAATGTTGGTCAGACAACAACACAACTTATTCATTTTATTCACGAAACAACACACAATTTTTCTCACTGACCAACACATCTCGTTATTATCCTCTTCCACACCCAAAATATATATTTGTATGACGATCCATTCGGAAATACTATAAATATTTTGAAGTAAGGTCTCGTTTGGTTTGCAGAATCGAGTTTGAAAAGAAAATTGGTTACTTTTCTATGTTTGTGTGCCAAATGAATTGAGGAGAAAAAAATTCCAATGAAAGAAAAATTATGAAAAAAAAATGATTACATCCATCCAAGAAAGGAATTACTTTTCCACATTAAAGTATTCACTTTACTTTCCAAATTTTTTTGTATTTCCAAACATCCGAAAGAAAAATCAATAGAAATTGTAATTTTTCAAAGTAAATAAAATGTCAAGGAATTGATTTCCTTTCCCACGAATTTAAGGAACCAAGAAAGAAAAATTGTTCCTTTCCTTTGTTTAGTAGCCACAAACTTGGGAATCAATTTCTTGACAACGAGAAAAATTGGTGAGAATATGGTTTCACTCAAGACCCATGGGATTAATTTTCCTTCATCTTTTTCCAACATTTATACAAAAGTTATGACAAAATTAACCATGTGTCATTGCTTATTTTACCATTAATGCTATTTTTATAATATTATTTTTATTTTAAAAGGTAAGGATATTATTGGAACATTGTTATATTTTGCTTTCCTTTCTTAGGTAGTTTCATTGTTTTACCAAACAACGGAAAAAAAATGTGACAGGAATTCTACTTTTCCATTCCCATAAAAAATACAATGAAATTCATTTCCTTTCCGTGAACCAAATGAGGCCTAAGGCCTCGTTTGGTTCGCGGAATCTCCGGGTTGGGAAAGGAAAGTGATTACTTTCCTATGTTTGGGTGCCAAAGGAATTGAGGAGGAAAGGAAAATAATTCCCAATGGAAGGAAAATTAGGGGAAAAAGTGATTCCATCCATCCAAGCAAAGAATCACTTTCCCACATTGAAGTAATCACTTTCCTTTCCACATTCCTTGGCATTTCCAAACATCGGAAAGAAAAATCAATGGGAAATAAATTTTTCCAAAGGAAAGGAATTGATTTCTTTTCCATTCCATTCTGCGAACCAAACGAGGCCTAAATGTATTTTCGAAAGGATGAACATTTATTGTAGTTGGAAGTGTGCAAGTATTATTGACTAATAATTATGTTAGTGGGGAGGTGTGAAATTTATATGCTTTTATTTCTAGTTAATTTAAGCATATCTTGATAAGGCAGAGAAGGACATTTTTGGAATATAAAAGCTCCACCGTTAAGCATAGAAGTTTTTCTATTATATGCTAGTATATATGCACGTGTTTTGTACATATTTCATAATACTTGAAAAAAGTAAATAACAACTTCCTTAATTTTCCTTCTTATATTATACGTAATTACATAACTATCAAATTAAATTTAATGAGTAATTTAATTAATAAACATATATGGGGATATTTTTAGAACAAAAACTTTTACAGTGAATCATTTTTTTCAACTGGAAATTGCTGAGAAATCCAATTTCGGGGTGGGCTTTTATGAAATGCCCACCCGCTGGATGAGTTTTATGAAATACCCAGAATTAAGTATTTTCACGTTAAATATTCCAAGATTCCCTTTTAGATGCCACCCGCTGGAAACTGCTATTTTTATAATACCGAAACTATCCCTCCGCGCGAATTGGTCATCTATATGTATTTGAATTCAAAAACTTAGATCTGGATTGCGATTTTCATCTTCTTCTTCTTCACGAGAAATCTGAATTCTATTGCTCTCATCTTTAGCAGAGATCACAAAGATCGTTCGTAGTTCGGTGTGCTTTTCTTCAGTCGAACTCAGATCATCGCTCGTCATCATCATCATCTTCATCGTGGAGACATTTGAAGTTTTCTGACGATTAGGTCAATTGTGGAGAGAAGATCTTTCTTCTTCTTTTCTATAAGAATTATCATCATTTTGAAAGAAGAACGAAACTCTTTATTCCTGACAAAATTTTTTTAAAAAAAATATATTCTTCGTGTTAAAACCACGGAGAATGACCATTCTCCACCACAGAGAACGACCATTCTCCATGCTAAAATGACGGAGAATGACTATTCTCCGTTTTAAAAACCACGGAGAATGACAATTTTCTATGGGTTTTAACACGGAGAATGCCATTCTCCGTGGTAAAGTGACGGAGAATGGCCATTCTCCGTCATTTTAGTACGAAGAATAGCTATTCTCCGTGGTATTAACACGGAGAATGGTCATTCTCGGTCTTTTTCAATACGGAGAATGACAATTCTCCTCCATATTAACACGAGATTGGTCATTCTCCGTGTTAATATCACGGAGAATGACCATTCTTCCTGTCGAAAAAGACGGAGAATGACCATTCTCCGTTGTAAAAAATGACGGAGAATGTCCATTCTCCATGTAAAGATCACGGAGAATGATTATTATCCGTGTTAATATCACGGAGAATGACCATTCCCCGTGGTAAAGTGACGGAGAATGGCCATTCTCCGTCATTTTAGTACGGAGAATAGCTATTCTCCGTGGTTTTAACACGGAGAATGGTCATTCTCCGTCTTTTTTAATACGGAGAATGACCATTCTCCTCCATGTTAACACGAGATTGGTCAATCTCCGTGTTAATATCACGGAGAATGATCATTCTCCGTGTCGAAAAAGACGGAGAATGACCATTCTCCGTTGTAAAAAATGGTGGAGAATGTCCATTCTCCGTGTAAAGATCACGGAGAATGATTATTATCCGTGTTAATATCACGGAGAATGACCATTCTCCGTGATTTTACCACGGAGAATGGCAATTCACCGTGGTTTTGACACGGATAGTGACCATTCTCCGTCATTTAGTACAGAGAATGGCTATTCTTCGTCATTTAGTACGGAGAATGACTATTCTCCTGCGTTTTAACACTAGAAATGGTCATTCTCCGTAATTTTACCACGGAGAATGGCGAGTTGAAAGTTTGGAAAGCCATAACTTTTGACTGGGAGATCGAAACGAGGCCCGGTTTGTCGCAAAACGAGCGTATTTCTGAGGAGCCTGAAAGTAACCGATTTTCCGTTAGACGGACTTTCAAAATTTTAGAATCGCAAAAAAATGATGTTTTGACCTCCGTTTTGACATGGAAAGATTTTGGAGAAGAAAACCTACATTCGAAAGTGTCACGCCCCAGAACGAGAATACTGGAGAGCGGGGGCAGACATAGCCAGCTACGTATAATGAAATGGAATCCATCTCACCATACGGTCACGGCTGTCTAGATATGTGAGGGTTTATCTACAAGCCATCAGTCTCTTAAGGTCATAAATTATCCTATTGTCTCAATCTCAACCAACTAGTAATAGTTACAAGATATCAGACCACCAAATATACAATTGTAAGACGTCCCAAACATTACATATCCAGATGATCATGAAGCTAGTCGTACAAAATATGAGAACTAGCAAGAGTTAAGTTATACATGATCAACCTCGAGTTGCCAATCATGTTACAGCCCGTAGGCAGACAGTAAGTAAAATATACACGAGCTAACACTTGCTCGGCGGCTAAACGCCTCAAAAGAATAATGTACAACAGAGTGGGAGAGCCAAAAATAACCCACTCGTTGCCAGGATTCCCTCTAGTGGTCACCATGTGGCTGAAAGGCAGGTAGATCCTTTGCTGCTACTCCGATATCTGGCCATACAAAACCAGCTGGGTCAGACCCCAGAAAGAGCAAGTGCCACAAAGGAGGCTTCTCTTAGGAACTAAAAACAACAATTAGCACAAGAATATAATTACAAAAGAAGAGACAGTAATTTAAGAAAAAGCATGACAGGTAAATATAAAAGACAATCTTGTATAGGATCAATAAAAGACAAGACATATAGAAGAGCATGACAGGGTGATATACGATGAGATAACCATGGGACTATTCAGATAACTAGGTTACAACCCGTAAACCAAACAGGACCGGGGTTGTAACCCTTCGTCTGAACGGAACTTGGCTTCTCCCACAATTTATCGGCAAGGTAAATATAAGAAATCGAGACATGTAACAATCATGTACAGGATCAAGACGAGACTAGACAGATTATTTCCATACAATCAATCACGGCCAAGCAGTAAGTACGGCTTGCTACTTTAACTAACTAGGGTTATCACAGGCCTAGTTACTAGCAAGATGCAAATGAGAATTCCAAGTCCGATTACCTGTTTGTTACTACCTGAGTGATCCCAGCAAGAAAAGAAAAAGATAGCAGGATATAGCAGACACACTATAGTAAGATACATGTGTCCTAAGGTACCACGCTCGACGGCGGGCTGGAAGTGCGCTCATCTCGACGGATAGCAACAAATCCCATGTATATATATATAGGGCCGGGACCAAAGGGGCAACAGGTAACTGGGAAATTCTCTATGAACTAATTGATCAATCTAGTCATTAACCTAGCCAGATTCAGTATGGATCCCTGACCGTGGTACTCAGGGATCATGCCCTAGACATGATGCAAGACACAACCGGACTCGTAGTTTATACAGGCACATTCAATGCAAACAACCATGGTGTCAGGATTAATTATACAGGTCGTGTCATGTCAGGTAGCCGTCGCAACAGCTATTCGAGATAATCATGTCAGGTTTATCATATCAAGTGTGCTAGTCAGGAGTGCGCCACGACGGGCCACTATCAGGTCATGTCAGGTTATTATGTCAGGAGTGCACCACTACGGGTCACTGTCGTGTCATGTGTAGCAGGTCAAATTATCAGGTCAAGTTATCATGTCAGGAGTGCACCACGACGGGCCACTATCATGTCATGTCAGGTTATCATTTCTAAACATATTAAGTAAATTCGTGATTATCAAGTTCATGACAAAAAGACGTAAGGATATAAAATAGACGTAAAATATCTAATAAAATATTAATATTCAGGACTATAGAAGAGTCATGCGGCTAAGGCATATGCGGCCAGGTAATGATCACATGCGGCTGGAAGGAGAACAGCCCATGCGGCTGGAGAAGACTGGGCCTTATGCGGCCAAAAAGTAACCGGGTCTCATGCGGCCAGGAAATGACAGTGGCATATGCGGCTAGCGGGAGTTTAAGTTCATGCGGCTGAGGGGAGGGTGGAGTCCCATGCGGCAGCAGGGGGAAATGCTTATGCGGCTCAGGGGCAATGAATGCGTATGCGGCTGAAGGAGCAGTGGAGCCTATGCGGCTCGAACGACTCCGGGTCATGCGGTTAAGTATGGCGGGCACATATGCGGCTGCATAGGTAAGAGGGCGCATCCGGCTAGAATAAATCGGGTCATGCGGCCCGGACTCAGAAGCCCATGCGGCTCAGTTAGGACTGGGCCTCATGCGGCTAGGATTAAATCTTCATGCGGCTGGGAGAATCGAGTTCCTGCGACATAGGCCATGCGGCCAAGTAACTCAGCAAGGCTTATGCGGTCAGGAATAAAACTTGCTGCATAAAGCTATGCGGCTAAGTCCAGTCGGCTATGAACTGTTCTTCTTCTCCATCCTTCCGAGAAGAAGAACCCTTCAAGCCATGGCTCCCAAGCTCCATGAATCTTTCATCCAGAGTCCAAATCCAAACTTCCATAGGTTAAAATGGGGCAGAATGAAATTCTCAACAACATGGAACCATCAAAACTTAGAAATAACAAGATTAAGTAGATCAAAACCCAAGAAATCCGAAAATAAAGAAAACTTAGATCTAGAAGAATCTAGCCATAGAAAGTGAAAATGCTAAGTACTAAAGTAAGTTAAAATGCTGTAAGGAAGAAAATGAAGCAATAAAATTTGAGTTCCTCCATGAAGCAAGTTGCACTTACCTAGAGCTCACTCTCTCTCTCTGGTAGGTGAAGAGTTAATGAAGGAGAAGAAGAAGAGTAATGAGTAATAATGGAAGAGAGAGAGGGAGTGGGATATAAATGAGGGTGGTGGTAGGTGGGAGTGGTTTGGTTCACATAAAACCCAACCAAGCCAAACCCACCGAACCGAACCAAACCAATGCAATGCCATGATGAACCATGAAATACTCAATAAACCAAGCTCCATTAATCAGAATTAATCCATGAACGATAAATGACAATTAAACCACAATGCTAAATATGAAATAAACCATAACTAACTAATCAAAAAAAATAAGAAATACGGGTCAAAAATACGAACACGTATAAAATACGTATCATGAATTTCGGGACACTACATCCTACCCACCTTAAAAGAATTTCGTCCTCAGAATTTAATCAAGAGACTAGAGATGTCGGGACAGCTATACTATCACAAGCAATCTACGCTATCAATCAATCATACAATCATACATGCAAGCAAGGAATCGAAGTACAAGGCATAAGGAAGATATTACACCTCACGAGCCAAACCGATTGGGATAACGTGATCGGATATCATCCTCGCACTCCCACGTTTGACTCTCTCAAGGAGCGATGAACTCAAGCAACACGAACTAAACTGATAGTCTTGCGCTTGAGGTCTCTCTCTTTGGTCAAACATGGACACGGGCCTCTCCTCATACGAAAAGGTTGGTACCAATAACCGTTTTCGAATGATCTAGGACATGGCTCGGGCCCGGGATATACCGTGGTAATTAGGATACATGAAACATGACATGTATCCCACATAACGACGGTCGGAAAGCAAGACAATAGGACACAAATACCTCTCCGCCGATTCTGGATCTGGGCCTGGGCTAGGGCGAACAGCTGAGGCCTCTGTTGCTGGAAGGCCTGGGCCTGAGACGGCAATGGACCAGGGAACGGGAGCTGCTGTGATTGGTGAACTGGAGCTGGTTCTGCTGCTGGTGCTGGTCCCATAACCGAGGGACTAGTTACTGTCGACGATGATCTGTTTCTGAACGGACAAGATCCTATCATGTGGTCCGGCGAACCACAAACCAAGCACAATCCCTGTGCTCTACGGCACTCAGTAACAACATGCCCGGGCTTTCCGCAATGAGAACAACCGGTTGCGAAAGGCCGCTTCTGCTTTTGCTGCTGGGGATAGGTCGGGACAGAATGCTGTAAGGAGGTAACCGAATCTGTCCTTGTAGCTTCAATGGTCAGGGCCCGAGCTGCTGGGACCGGTGCTGAGGATTGGTTCATCTGGTCATGAGACCGCTTCCGACCTCCGGTCCGGTCCGCTATCCTCCGGAAAGTGTACTCATGCCTCCTCGCTGCTCGCAAGACGGCATCAAAAGTTCTGTGCTCGAACTGCTCTACTGCCAATATGATCTCCAAGTGGAGCCCCTGCTGAAATCGCTGTGCTCTATCTAGCTCGGTTGCCACCAAGGTGGGAGCAAACAGACTCAACCTTGAAAACTCGGCCGCATATCCGTCGATCGTCCTGTTCATCTGCCTGAGATTACTAAACCTGGTCTGCAGGTCATATCTAGCCACTGCGTCGAAGTACTTGGTCTGGAACATATCGCTTAATACCGCCCACATGACATGCGTACCCAAACTTGCTGCTTGCATAGCCCACCAGCTGCGGGCTAGATCTAGTAACTGCAGGCGCACCACAGCTACCTTCTCTGCTTCAGGGGTCCTGGCTGCCTCCAAGATAACTTCAATGTCCTGTAGCCAGGCATCTGCAGCAATAGCATCCTCGCTGCCGTCAAAGAAGGGAGGGTTCAGGCGCTTGAAATTGTTGACTGCACTATTCCCTCGAGGACCACTTCCGCTCATAGCTTCTTGTACTGCTTGCTGCAAGGCATCACCTCGACGATCTTAAGATGCAAGCAACTCACGGATGAGCCCTATCAAGACCCCATCCTCTGACCCTGCTGGCTGAACTGGCTGGACTGGGGGCATTGGTTCTCCAGAAGGCATGGCTCGGGAGGCGGCTGCTGAGGACTGATCTTGATCTTCTTGCTGTTGCTGGTCTGCCGGCCAAACTTCTTCTGGCTGATCAACAGGAATGATGCTACTGAAGCAATGACATCCGGAATATTAAGGAAGGACCATGATAGAACAATGATGCAAGCATGTTATCAAGTCAGGGATCCAAGGAGATAAGAAGATACGAGTGGAGATCAAAGGCGAGTACAGATTGAGACATCTATCCGGTAAACCCTCACATTTCTTGATTGACAAGACCTGCATGGGCCACCACTTAAACCATGTCACATCCCAGAACCAGAATACTGGAGAGCGGGGGCAGACATAGCCAGCTACGTATAATGAAATAGAATCTATCTCACCATACGGTCACGACTGTCTAGATATGTGAGGGTTTATCTATAAGCCATCAGTCTCTTAGGGTCATAAATTATCCTATTGTCTCAATCTCAACCAACTAGTAATAGTTACAAGATATCAGACCACCAAATATACAATTGTAAGGCGTCCCAAACATTACATATCCAGATGATCATGAAGCTAGTCGTACAAAATGTGAGGACTAGCAAGAGTTAAGTTATACATGATCAACCTCGAGTTGCCAATCATGTTACAGCCCGTAGGCAGACAGTAAGTAAAATATACACGAGCTAACACTTGCTCGGTGGCTAAACGCCTTAAAAGAATAATGTACAATAGAGTGGGAGAGCCAAAAATAACCCACTCGTTGCCAGGATTCCCTCTAGTGGTCACCATGTGGCTGGAAGGCAGGTAGATCCTTTGCTGCTGCTCCGATATCTGGCCATACAAAACCAGCTGGGTCAGACCCCAGAAAGAGCAAGTGCCACAAAGGAGGCTTCACTTAGGAACTAAAACCAACAATTAGCACAAGAATATAATTACAAAAGAAGAGACAGTAATTTAAGAAAAAGCATGACAGGTAAATATAAAAGACAATCTTGTACAGGATCAATAAAAGATAAGACATATGGAAGAGCATGACAGGGTGATATACGATGAGATAACCATGGAACTATTCAGATAACCAGGTTACAACCCGTAAACCAAACAAGGACCAGGGTTGTAACCCTTCGTCTGAACGGAACTTGGCTTCTCCCACCATTTATCGGCAAGGTAAATATAAGAAATCGAGACATGTAACAATCTTGTACAGGATCAAGACGAGACTAGACAGATTATTCCCATACAATCAATCACGGCCAAGCAGTAAGTACGGCTTGCTACTTTAACTAACTAGGGTTATCACAGGCCTAGTTACTAGCAAGATGCAAATGAGAATTCCAAGTCCGATTACCTGTTTGTTACTACCTGAGTGATCCCAGCAAGAAAAGAAAAAGATAGCAGGATATAGCAGACACACTGTAGTAAGATACATGTGTCCTAAGGTACCACGCTCGACGGCGGACTGGAAGTGCGCTCATCTCGACGGATAGCAACAAATCCCATGTATATATATATATATATATATATATAGGGCCGGGACCAAAGGGGCAACAGGTAACTAGAAACTTCTCCATGAACTAATTGATCAATCTAGTCATTAACCTAGCCAGATTCAGTATGGATCCCTGACCGTGGTACTCAGGGATCATGCCCTAGACATGATGCAAGACACAACCGGACTCGTAGTTTATACAGGCACATTCAATGCAAACAACCACGGTGTCAGGATTAATTATACAGGTCGTGTCATGTCAGGTAGCCGTCGCAACAGCTATTCGAGATAATCATGTCAGGTTTATCATATCAAGTGTGCTAGTCAGGAGTGCGCCACGACGGGCCACTATTAGGTCATGTCAGGTTATTATGTCAGGAGTGCACCACTACGGGTCACTGTCGTATCATGTGTAGCAGGTCAAATTATCAGGTCAAGTTATCATGTCAGGAGTGCACCACGACGGGCCACTATCATGTCATGTCAGGTTATCATTTCTAAACATATTAAGTAAATTCGTGATTATCAAGTTCATGACAAAAAGGCGTAAGGATATAAAATAGACGTAAAATATTAATATTCAGGACTATAGAAGAGCCATGCGGCTAAGGCATATGCAGCCAGGTAATGATCACATGCGGCTGGAAGGAGAACAGCCCATGCGGCTAGAGAAGACTGGGCCTTATGCGGCCAAAAAGTAACCGGGTCTCATGCAGCCAGGAAATAACAGTGGCATATGCGGCTAGCGGGAGTTTAAGTTCATGCGGCTGAAGGAGGGGGGGGGGGGGCGGAGTCCCATACGGCAGCAGGGGGAAATGCTTATGCGGCTCAGGGGCAATGAATGCGTATGCGGCTGAAGGAGTAGTGGAGCGTATGCGGCTCGAACGACTCCGGGTCATACGGTTAAGTATGGCGGGCACATATGCGGCTGCATAGGTAAGAGGGCGCAAGCGGCTAGAATAAATCGGGTCATGCGGCCCGGACTCAGAAGCCCATGCGGCTCAGTTAGGACTGGGCCTCATGCGGCTAGGATTAAATCTTCATGCGGCTGGGAGAATCGAGTTCCTGCGGCATAGGCCATGCGGCCAAGTAACTCAGCAAGGCTTATGCGGTCAGGAATAAAACTTGCTGCATAAAGCTATGCGGCTAAGTCCAGTCGGCTATGAACTGTTCTTCTTCTCCATCCTTCCGAGAAGAAGAACCCTTCAAGCCATGGCTCCCAAGCTCCATGAATCTTTCATCCAGAGTCCAAATCCAAACTTTCATAGGTCAAAATGGGGCAGAATGAAATTCTCAACAACATGGAACCATCAAAACTTAGAAATAACAAGATTAAGTAGATCAAAACCCAAGAAATCCGAAAATAAAGTAAACTTAGATCTAGAAGAATCTAGCCATGGAAAGTGAAAATGCTAAGTACTAAAGTAAGTTAAAATACTGTAAGGAAGAAAATGAAGCAATAAAATTTGAGTTCCTCCATGAAACAAGTTACACTTGCCTAGAGCTCACTCTCTCTCTGGTAGGTGGAGAGTTAATGAAGGAGAAGAAGAAGAGTGATGAGTAATAATGAAAGAGAGAGAGAGAGTGGGATATAAATGAGGGTGGTGGTAGATGGGAGTGGTTTGGTTCACATAAAACCCAACCAAGCCAAACCCACCGAACCGAACCAAACCAATGCAATGCCATGATGAACCATGAAATACTCAATAAACCAAGCTCCATTAATCAGAATTAATCCATGAACGATAAATGACAATTAAACCACAATGCTAAATATGAAATAAACCATAACTAACTAATCAAAAAAAATAAGAAATACGGGTCAGAAATACGAACACGTATAAAATACGTATCACGAATTTCGGGGCACTACAGAAAGTGAGCAGCGTATCGAAGAAGAGGAAGAATAGAAAGTGAGCAGCGTAACGAAGAAGATGAAGAATCGAAATCTTTTTTTTGAAGAGTATGTTTCGCGGGTGCTTTGAATAAATTAGAAGGATAAAATGGTCATTTGGAACCCGCTTTGGATAAGTTTTTCTAATTCTGGGCACGCGATGAAAGTTTTTTTAGCGGTGGGTTTTGTTAGTGCCGAGGCACAATTTTCGATAAAAAATTCTGAAACTGAAACAATTGTACACACAACGATTCAAATGCAGCACCTTAAAGAAGATGTGCAATAGAGATCCTGGAGGATTCTGAATTACGAGGATCTAAAAAGATTCTACGTAATACACAAAAAAAATCTAAAGAGACTTTGTGTAAGCAACTATCGGCAGCAGAGCTTCTAAAAAGAAGTTACTATAAAAGACAATATCAGCGATGACAGGCGAGAATGAGATGCTGGGGTGAATGAACCACCGTTGCTCAAAGCTTTATTCGCCCTACATGAGCACGAACAGCTTCCAGGAACCAACAAGTTCACGAGAACTTCTGGAACGCTCGTAAGTCAATATTTGAGACTTGAACGGACTTTCTAGACTTAACAGACTCCCTCAACTCTCTTCTTGGTGCATCTTTCAAAGGAGGTCAAGGGGCTCTATTTATAGAGTGGAGTTGAGACTTCACCTCTTCTCCTATCCGATGTGGGACTAAAATACCAATACTCAAAAATAGAGTTTGATATTTTAGATCATCCCACAATCAGCATAGAAGTGTGCCAGTCCACGCCTACCCCCCGAACACTCCCGTGCATGCACGAGACAATCCTGGAGTCCGCGTCCGAGTCCGAGTCCGCACAACAAAAATCAACTTGCATCCTTGTTAGAGTTAATCCTTTTTCCTTCTAGAAAAATACTCCCACATGGCACAAACTTGTGCCCCACTACACCTCATGTGCACACCTTAACACAAGCAATGCATTATATTAAGATACTCACCATTTGGTGTAGCCGATGTGGGACTATCTTTTTTAGTCCAAAGACAAAAACACCAATAATTCCCCACATATCTCAATATATGGGTTGAGCGTTCCCCACAGTGACTGTCCATCATACATTAGGAGAGATGTCGCTATGACTTGAATCTTCCCGCATAGGTTAAATAACAGCATGATACAAGAATGGACTAAGCCTTGAATTCTGCACCATAACTGCAATTCTTCCTACTCACATAATGACATCAACTGTGCTTCTGGCTGCACATTGAAGGCCTTGTGCCAGCCTGGTTTCAGTGTATAATTTTTGGGCGTCTACAAGTTTACCCTCAAGAGACGGCCTGATATCTCTGTCCATACACTATATGTGAGTTCTTTATAAAGAGTCATGGCATGAAGCATTGCGCTTCTTTGCGGTGCTACGTCGCTATGACATGGCTTAAAGCCGAGGCTTTACCCCACCTGGGTACCTCATCGTAGTGTCATACTACTGTAGCATGAGGTCACAGGCCTCTTTGTAGTGCCAAACTACCCAGCATGAAGCCTTGTGCTTCCGTACGGTGTTATGCCGCTATGACATGGCTCGCAAAGCCGAGGCTTTACCCTACCTGGTACCTCTTCGTGGTGTCATGCCACTGTAACATGAGGACATCGTCCTCTTTGTAGTGCTGTCTACCTCTCTTTATTACGATTATCATACAGCATTAGGCTACCTGCCTATTTACGGTGCTACTCCGCTGTGACTTGGCTTGTAAAGCCGAGGCATTACCCCTACCTGGGAACCTCATGGTGGAGTCACCCCACTGTAGCATGGAGTTACACTCCTTGTAGTGCTGCTCTACCGTACTTCCTGTAAAGCACTCCAGGCATTCACTCTGCCTGAGAACTCATTAAGGCAACCTTCCCACAGGATCCGTTTTCCGCAGAAAACAACAGTAGACAACAGTGGTTGTAGGTCCGTAACCTCTCCATGTCACATAGGACAAGTACCCACCATTCCTGATATTCTTCTGGTTAATAGTCCTCCCTTGAACCAAAAGCTAGATGCCTAGTAGATTTCTCTTTGAACTAATAGCATAAAACTTTATGGTAGGAATGTAATAACACAATATCAGAATACCTTCAAACCTATTTTACAAGCTGTGTCATCGACCAGCTGGCGCTTGAGACCCTTGGTGAACGGATCTGTCAGGTTCTCCTGACTCCGAACATCAATCACTGCAATAACACCTCTCTTGATAAGATCGTGTACTGCTCTGTGCTTCAACCGCACCGTTCTCTTCTTCCCGTTGAAGAGTTCATTTGATGCCACTGCTGCTGCCGCATGGTTGTCACAGTATATCGGTATCGCCGGTATCTGAGCCCCAACCACCGGAAGATCATACATGAGCTCCCGAAGCCACTCTGCTTCATCTGCAGCAGCATCCAATGCAAAGAATTCAGATTCCATGAAGGAGCGAGATAACATAGTCTGCTTCTTCGACTTCCACGATATAGTAGCTCCGCCCATGGCGAATACGAATCCACCTGTGGAATACTCGCTCTCCATATCTGAACACCAGCTATCATCACTGAAGCCTTCCACTACTGACGGATCTCCGCTGTAGAAATGTGCATATGTCTGAGTTTTCTTGAGATATCTCATAACACGCTTTACAGCTTTCCAGTGCTCAACGCCTGGATTGCTAGTGAACTGACTCAGCATTCCCACTGCAAAAGCTATGTCAGGCCTTGTGGCAGTAGTAGCGTACATCAAGCTTCCGATGACGCTAGCGTACTCCAACTGCCTGACGCTTTTCCTCGAATTTGGCTCCAGCTTCTGATCACTCCGGTACGGTGTATCAATAAAAGGAAGATCTTGATACCCGTAGCGAGTGAGCATCTTCTCAATATAATGAGATTGTGACAGCGCTATTCCAGTGCCTGTTCGGATGATCTTGAGCCCCAAGATTGTGTCGGCATCCCCCAAGTCCTTCATACTAAACTTGGTCGAGAGGAATTTTTTTGTCTCTGTGACGCAGCTTAAATCCGTACCTAGGATTAGCATGTCGTCCACGTAAAGACATACGATTACTCCTCTCCCGTCAGCAAACTTTGTATAGAGACACTTGTCTGTTTCACTGACCCTGTAGCCATTTGACCTTATCACCTTGTCAAACTTCTCATGCCACATTTTAGGAGCTTGTTTCAAACCATACAGAGACTTCATCAACTTGCAGACTTTGTCTTCCAGACCTCTGACGACAAAACCTTCTGGTTGTTGCATGTAGATCTCTTCGGTCAGCTCGCCATTAAGGAATATCGTTTTCACATTCATCTGATGTATCACCAGCTTATGTATTGCTGCCAGAGCAATTAACAATCTGATGGTTGTCATCCGAGCTACTGGAGCATAAGTGTCAAAGTAGTTGATCTCCTGCTTCTGAGCAAACCCCTTGGCCACTAGACTGGCCTTGAACTTGTCAATGGTTCCATCTGCTTTCATCTTCTTCTTGAAGATCCATTTGCATCCGATGGGTCTTGCTCCTTCTGGCAGGTCAACCAATACCCATGTGTTGTTGGAGGTGATTGAGTCAATCTCGTTGTCTATCGCCTCCTTCCAGAATGCAGTATCTCTGATCTTCATCGCCTCATCATAGGTAAGCGGATCTGCTTCAACATGATAGGTGACGAAGTCATCTCCGAAGTCTTTCGGCCTCCTCGTTCACTTAGTTGACGGCTCAGCAAGTTCTGGTTCAGCTGGTGTCTCCTTGACGACAGCTTTATCTTGGACTACTGGTTCATTAAAGACTTCTGTCTGCTTTGTACCCTCATCATTCTTCGGAAGATCCGCGAGAACAATATTCTTGTGTTTTGCAAACTTGTCTTCAAAGTATTCAGCATCGCGAGATTCGATGATATGGTTTGACTCGATATCAAGGAATCTCCGAGCATCACTCTTCTCGGCATACCCCAAAAAGATCGCCTTCGTAGTCCTTGTCCCCAGCTTCTGAATCTTCAGATTCGGGAGCTTCACATAAGCCAGACACCCCCACACTCGAATGACATTCAAGTTAGGTCTGACTTTGAACCAGAGTGCATGAGGAGTTATGTCGGAAGTTGCATATGGCACTCTGTTCAGAATGAACGCTGCCGTTAGTGCAGCTTCTCCCCAGTAACACTTTGGAAGACCCACAGTCAACATCATGGAGTTCATCATCTCTGTCAACGTTCTGTTCTTCCTTTCTGCTACTCCGTTGGATTGAGGAGAGTACGGAGTCGTTGTCTCATTGATGATTCCATGTCCTTTGCAGAATGATAAGAATTCATGAGACCGATACTCCCCGCCTCGATCACTCCTTAACCTCTTGAGTTGTTGTCCAGTTTGCCGCTCAGCCTCGGCCCTGAACTCCTTGAACTTCTCGAATGCTTCGTCTTTAGACTTGAGCAAGTAGACGAAAGCATACTTTGAGAAGTCATCGATGAAAGTAATGAAATACTTTATCCCGGCCTTTGTAGAGAATTGTTTGAAGTCACAGATATCTGAGTGAATCAACTCCAGAAGATCTGTGCTTCGATGGACCCTGTGAAAGGGTTTCCTTGTGATCTTCGTCTGAGCACATACTTCACATTTCTCTACCTTACCCCCACACTTGGAGATAAGTCCTAGACTAGACATTCTGTTAATCCTTTTACAATGAACATGTCCTAGCCTATTATGCCACAACTCAAGAGAATAATCAGAAAAAGTGATTGCATTTATATTATCATACTGGGTTACAACAAGCTGAATCTTGTACATTTCTTCAGTTTGGAAAGCTTTTTCGAAGAATGTACCCTTCTTGGACATCACCAACTGGCCAGCATTGATGTCCATCCTCAAGCCTGCGTTGCAGAGCAGACTTCCAGAGATCAGGTTCTTAGCAATTACTGGAACATGCTTCACACCTTGAAGCGTCAGAGTGTTCCCCGATGTGAGTTTCAGCTCCACCGTCCCGATCCCCAGTACTTCAGCTTGTGCCTGGTTTGCCATTATGACCTTCTCTGAAGTTGGCTCATAAGAGACGAACCAGTCTTTGTCTGAACAGACATGGCAGATCGCACCAGTGTCTATCCACCAGTCCAAGTCAGCCCCCACAGTTGCAACCTGTGCTATCATGGCAACTAGATTAGTAATCATAGAAACCTTACTAGGCTCACCTTGTTCTTTGGGCTTGGACTTGCATTCGGATTTGTAGTGGCCCTTCTTGCCACAATTGAAGCAAGTCACATGGGACTTGGACTTCTGCTGCTTGAAAGCAGGACCCTTCACTTTCAGATTCGTGAAGTCCTTCTTTTTGCGATGAGAAGCAGCCTGCTTCCCCTGGTACTCTCTGGTTTGGACCAGATTTACCTTCGCCAGTTGTTTGGACAGAGTATCCATCTTCTGTTGAGAGCGCATCTCGTCCTCAACATGGATCTCTTGCAAGAAATCTTCCAAGCTAATTTCCATCTTCTTTCGATGCATCCTTGCATAGAAGTTGCTCCACTCTGTAGGAAGTTTCGCGACGATCCCTCCAACGACAAACTTGTCGACGAGGGGCATGCTCTCGTCTTCTAGTTTCTGACGCAACTTCAGAAACTCCTTCACTTGGGGCAGCATCGTCTTCTCGTCTTCGAAGGTCCACTTGTGATATTTTTCTACCATGAAGATCTTGGACCGGTTCTCGTCATCTTCACAGAGCTTTCCCAATGAGTCCCATATCTCTTTGGCAGATGTATTCTTGGAGTAGGACTCTGCCAGAGAGTCTTCCATAGAATTGAGTATCAGTAGTTTGCATATACTGTTTTCTCTCTTCCACTTCGCTTGCTTGGTCGTAGCAGCGGCCACAGACGCAGCAGATCCAATGGTTGGAACGATCGGTTCTTCTTCCGACAGCACGTGATCAACATTCACGAGTTGAAGATTTAAAGTGACCTTTCGTCTCCATATCTGGAAGTGTTCGCCATCGAATTTCTCCAACTTGTTAAAGCCGGTATCGATGAGCGAAGCACGAGAATTATCCATCTCCTCAATAAAGCTTTGAGATTGTTAGTGCCGAGGCACAATTTTTGATAGAAAATTCTGAAACTGAAACAATTGTACACACAACGTTTCAAATGCAGGACCTTAAAGAAGATGTGCAACAAAGATCCTGGAGGATTCTGAATTACGAGGATCTAAAAAGATTCTACGTAATACACAAAAAAAATCTAAAGAGACTTTGTGTAAGCAACTATCGGCAGTAGAGCTTCTAAAAAGAAGTTACTGTAAAAGACAATAGCAGCGATGACAGGCGAGAATGAGATGCTGGGGTGAATGAACCACCGTTGCTCAAAGATTTATTCGCCCCACACGAGCACGAACAGCTTCCAGGAACCAGCAAGTTCACGAGAATTTCTGGAACGCTCGTAAGTCAATATTTGAGACTTGAACGGGCTTCCTGGACTTAACAGACTCCCTCAACTCTCTTCTTGGTGCATCTTTCAAAGGAGGTCAAGGGGCTCTATTTACAGAGTGGAGTTGAGACTTCACCTCTTCTCCTATCCGATGTGGAACTAAAATACCAATACTCAAAAATAGAGTTTGATATTTTAGATCATCCCACAATCAGCATAGAAGTGTGCCAGTCCACGCCTACCCCCCGAACACTCCCGTGCATGCACGAGACAATCCTGGAGTCCGCGTCCAAGTCCGAGTCCGCACAACAAAAATCAACTTGCATCCTTGTTGGAGTTAATCCTTTTTCCTTCTAGGAAAATACTCCCACATGGCACAAACTTGTGCCCCACTACACCTCATGTGCACACCTCAACACAAGCAATGCATTATATTGAGATACTCACCATTTGGTGTAGCCTATGTGGGACTATCTTTTCTAGTCCAAAGGCAAAAATACCAACAGGTTTTTCATGAAACTTTTTTAGTTTTTGGGCATTTCATAAATTTCCTCTTTTTTCAATTATATATACACGTGCGTTGTACGTATTGAGAGATTATTATTAGAAAAACTAAAAAAACAGCTGATATAATTATCTAATCTTTATTAGGACAACTTATGAAGACTAAAAGACAACAATTTTAACTATTCTAAATTATTATTATATTATTATAGAGAGGCCAAATGATAACTATTATAATTATCTAGCTGCTCCTATTAACTTTAGTGAAAAATTTTGAGTCGCACCCCACTTATTTTATCCAAATTCAAGGTGCACCCCACTGTTTTACCATAATGCAAGACACCCCCCACTTTTGACGGAAAACGTCCAAAACTGACGGTCAAAGGGTTTGACCAATATTTTTTGACGAAAATGCCCTCGTCTCTCCCAAACTCACTGCTGCTGTTGTTGGGTGGGGAGGGGGGGGGGCTGCGGTCTGGGAGGGAGGGGGTGGGGCGAGGTCGATGAGGGGGGGGGGGGGGGGGGGGGGGGGAGGGGGCGAGGTCGGGGAGGGGAGGGCGGCAGCCGCAGCCGCGTTCACCACCACCACCACCATCACCACCTTCACTATCACCACCACCACCATCACTATCACCACCGCCCCCCCCTACCCCCCACCGCCGCAGCCGCCCTCCCCTCCCCGACCTCGTCCCCCCTCTTCGACCTCGCCCCCCCCTCCCCGACCGCAACCGCCCTCCCCTCCCCGACCTCGCCCCCCCTCCTCGACCTCGTCCCCCCCTCCCCCGACCACGCCGCCCCACCCTACCCCCCACCGTCGCCGCCGCCATCCCCTCCCCGACCTCGCCCCCCCTCCTCGACCTCGCCGCCCCCCCCCCCCCTCCCCGACCGCAGCCGCCCCCCCACAGCAGCAGCAGCAACAACAATGAGTTTGGGTTTGAGAGAGACGAGGGCATTTTCGTCAACAAATATTGGTCAAACCCTTTGACCGTCAGTTTTGGACGTTTTCCGTCAAAAGTGGGGGGTGTCTTGCATTATGGTAAAACAGTGGGGTGCACCTTGAATTTGGATAAAATAAATGGGGTGCGACTCAAAATTTCTCATTTTTTTTAATTAGTAGATATGTAAGGGTATATTTGAAAAAAATGTCTAAGGATGAAACTGAACTTTTCATTATAGATAAAGTCTTACATGACAATTAAATTTAAATTTTGTTATACAAAATTTGATAGATTAAAAAGTTATATAATGTTGTAATGAAAGGACCCAGTTCTTACTCGTAAGTCGGATTTAGTGAGAAAAAATGCTGGAAAGATAAGATGCTGGTCTTTAATTTCTAGAATATGACGATCTTTGTCAAATAAATCTTATAAATTGTTGGAGTTATGCTATCATATATCATTCGATGATATAGTTTTTTTTAGATATTCGACGTAGTGTACGAAACTTTGTGTACGTTGTATTACATGTCATTTAGATTAATTGTCTACATCGATTGGAGTCAAAAAAAAAAAGTTATATCTTTCTTGACTGACCACAAAAGTCAGACGAGTTCTGTATATGACGATATAGTTAACTATTCTAACCCAAGGAGGAGCCAAGAACCGCAACTACTATAACCACTAATTCAAAGACAATCACCACCAGTAATAAAATTGAGAATAGATTATAAATGGTTAACTTAGCAAAGTTAATTAACACAAAAATGATTTGTTTTATTAAGGATGACGATATGAATCTCCATGAATAATCTTCTCTACACCAACTATGAACTCTCTCGTGAATCTCATTTCTTCCTCTTCTCTTCTTGAGCGTCCGCTTGGATTGAAGGGAGAAAAAAAAAAAGTGAGTTAAGTGGAATTTAAGTGAAAAAAAAAGGTTAAGTGAGAAAGAGCAGAGTCAATACATATAACTTTGTTTGAATTCAGGAAGAGTTAAGTGAGCTGTGCTTAATAACTCTTGTTTGGATTGAAAGTTTTGAGTGAAAGAAGGATTAATAAAAATATGATAGTTATCAAAATAACTTTATTATATATGTCATATAATTAAGAGATATTTAGACTTGGGTCTCGAATAAGTTTAGATATTTGTGTTTAGGTATCCATATAGACATAATTAGTGTTTGAATATCTAATAAATAAGAATATTTGCGTTTGGTTCTCCATAATAGACATATTTAGTATATGGGTTTTGGACTAACTGTTGACAGTTAAAATCCAACTAAAAATTAAGGAACAAAAAAAACTAATAAAAAGAAAAAATTAAATAAATAACCAAAAACCTAGAGAAACAAAAAAAGTAAAAAAAATAAAATAAAATAAAAGAAAAAGGAAAAACGAGAAAAACGACGAAATATAACGAAAAAACAGAAAAAGGATAAAAACTAAAAATACTGAAACAAAAAAAATGAAAAAAAAATCTAAAAAAATGAGAAAGGATAAAAATATAAGGGATTTTTTTTGTCCGAGCATAGAAAAGTATATCCACATATTCTTAAGGAATATGATTCTCGTATTTTGTAGGTAAATTATTTACCCGGATATTAGTAATTTTCGAAAATATATTTTTAACGTAAACCAAGCATAGGAATAGGTTTTCTTAGTAATTTGTCCGAAAACCTTATATTTTCGTTCTCAATATTTTCGGACAAGTTTATTTTCGAAAATTATGAATACATGAAAAATTTATTCCCATAATAAATTTATTCCTGTCGTTTTTTTTTCATTTTTTTTCTTTTTCATTTCCGTTGTTTTATTTTTTTTCTCTTTTTTTTTTGTTTTTTCTCTTTTCTCCTCTCTTGTTTTGTTTTTTTTAAAATTTTAGTTGGATTTTGAATTATGTCTATTATGAAGACCCAAACACTAGTATCCTAACTTGTTGGAGACTCAAACACCAATTATGCATATTATGAAGACACAACACAAATATCATAACTTATTGGAGACCCAAATGTTAATTATGTCTATTACAGAGACACAAACACAAATATCATAACTTTATTACAAGTTTGCCACTTTTATTACAACTTATTGGAGACCCAAATGCTAATTATGTCGAATTATGCATATTATGAAGACCCAAACACAAATATCATAACTTTATTGGTAATTTATAAGGTAAGGGCACTTCAAAATTTGCTCAGGACTAGCCCAACTCCGATTTTGGTTTATTTATACAAGTTTGCCACTTGAAAAATTACTCAGGACTAGCCCAACTATAGGTATATAAGTCAATTTTTTATTTTTTTTTCTCTTGTCTCCTTCCTCAACACCACTTTCTCCAAACCCTAGAATATTTTTCTTGTCCCAACTTGTAGTCCTCAACTTCCCTCAACACCAATTTCTCCAAACCCTAGCATATTCTTTTTGTCTCCAACCCTAGAATATTCTTCAAAGAATATTCGTAGTATATTCGGTACGTTTTCGACAAACTTAATGATAAGGTTTGTTAAATAATTGCTTTTCCCCAAATAATTAAATTCTATGTCATAATGTAGGAACTATGAATGAAACCCTAGTTATAGAAAAAATTGGGACATCAAATCTATTAATCGATCAGCCTGGTCCTTCCGAAGAATACGACATTCCTTCCGAAGCACTCTCGGTAACTCCCCGACCGACCAAACCATATTTGATCGACCAACTCGACTTTAGGAATGCTACTTCTGGCAGTCCTAAGTACTTATAGGACTACTACTTCTGGCAGTCCTAAGTACTTATAGGACTGCCATGAATGTGGGCAGTCCTAAAATGGACTTGTTGTCCAGCAAGTCCATTTTAGGACTGTCCACATTTCTGGCAGTCCTAGAAATACATAGGACTATAAGAATTGTGACTGTCTTGAAATGGACTTGCTGTATAGCAAGTCCATTTTAGGACTACCCATATTTTTGGTAGTCATAAAATGGATATTTTCTTTGATTTTGGAAATTTATTATAGGGCATACCATCTCCTATTTTCGTTGATTTGGACAATTTATTCTCGACTGGTGTAGACAAGTTGGAAGGCAATCAACACATTCATTGTCATTTCAAGAACAGTACGATCCCGATCGGAACATAAAACTGTAGAACTTGGATGTGCAAGAGGTGGTGCGTTTAAGGTTCATCGTAAAAAAGATGAACTTCTCCAAAGAAAAGTTCCGAAGAAGGCGGTAGGGACAAGGAAATGTGGTTGTCCATTCAAGGGAGTGCTTGTATGCAAAAATGATAGAAAGTGGATAGTTCAAGTCAGGAAAGGGATGCACAATCATACTGTGGCGGAGATACTTATTGGTCATCCGTATGTCGGAAGATTGAACAACGATGATAAGAAGTTAGTTGAAGAATTGTCCACTTCTTGAGTTGTCCCTAAACAAATTTATTCCGTGGTGCGTCAGAAGAATGATGAGAACAAGTCTACTATGAGGACAATCTATAATGTACTATCGAGATCGAGAACAAATACTCTGAAAGGAAGATTGATGATGCAGCAAGTGTTGAAGTTACTTGTCGATAATCACTATGTGGAGTACCATAGAAGACATCCACAGACTAATGAAGTCACTTCTATGTTTTGTGCCCATCCTGATTGCACACATTTGGCCCAGTCCTTCGCCGATGTGTTGGTTGTTAATTGCACGTACAAGACTAATAAATTCAAGATGCCTCTTTTCTACATTGTTGGCTTTACGTCTATGGGTAAAACATTTACAGTTGCTTTTTCTTTCTTGAAGAATGAAACAATGAAGGATTATACATGGTCGTTGAGCAAATTGAAGTTACTTTACACTTGATACATAGAGCCATTTGTTTTTGTGATCGATCGAGAATATGCCTTGATAAATGTTATAGATATCATATTTCCTCATGCTCGTAGACTATTATGCACTTGGCATATAAATCGAAATATTCAAGCACAATGCAAGATCAAGTTTGAAAAAGTGGATGGCAAAGTTGATATAGACCGCTTCGCGGAGTTCTACAACGATTGGACCCTTGTATGGCGAGCAAGTACTAAAGACACTTTCGACACAGCATGGTACATGTTCAAAGAGAAGTGGAAAAAGAGCAACTTGGCATGCATTTCTTATATCAAAGATACATGGCTTGATCAGAATAAAGAATATATTGTCTTAGCATGGATAAATATGGTGAAGTAGTATGACACGACCACTACCAACCTTGTCGAAGGATCACACTCAAGACTGAAAAGATATCTATGGTCATCGTCGGTAGTTTTGTTTCAGTTTGGTAGGCAATAAATCTAATGACCAACTCTTTGGTGAATGAAATAAAGGCTTCATTTGAGATGAGCCTCAATATTATGAAGCATGAACATAAGAATGAACACTTCTTGGATGATTTAATCCATATAATGTCCCACCAAGCATTGGCGTTACTATTTGAAGAGGTCGGTCGGTCGAATTCAGTCGATTTTGATCCCGCCATTGATGATTTACGTAACCTGACGATCTTCCTTTGCAACGAACTCCGAGTCGTACAACTGATGCTATTGTTCGAATTGGATATACCACAATTTCATTCGATTCAATCCGAAATCACAAGTGCGATCCTCTAGGCTTCCTCGATCAAGACATTCACTTTTATTCATCGTTCTGAATCATTTTCTAACTCGTGTTGCCCATTCATAAGTTGTCCGAACAACATCTCATTCGAAACATTCGAAGTCATGATCAACTAAGCGTGACACGTTCTAAGGCTTTGCGCAACCGCATTGCTTCGCTGACATACTCGTCGTTACCTTTAATCCTCATTTTTTGCTCGAATGATTTCAAAGACGGACCATAAACCACTCAGGATTCAAGCCATCCGATTTAGTCCACAATCACGTTCGCATCACTCGCTAATACATCTTCCAGATTCGTTCGACGAATCTCTAGCGTAATCGCTCACATCGTCTCGACGTACTAAGTTATTTTGAACTATTCCTCAAAATCTAACCCAATCTTCCGTGTACGCCTAAGCGTTAGTCCGATAGCGTTTCTAACGATATACCCTCTAAGTATGTCTCTGTTTCCGACCGAGCGGTACTTAACATCGCTCGTAATTCGTTTGCACCAAAAAGTCTAGGTGCGCGACATGCGGCACAACTTAGCCAAAAGGCCGTGTGCAAAGCCATCCCGTACGGACTATACTCCGAGTTTGCAAGCTCATTTGCTAATGTCGACGTAGGACTAGTTAGGCACGCACACGACTTGCTAACTTTAGCATGTGTTTTCTATCAACTCAAGTTTGACACCGTTCGGCACAAAGGCCATCGCCAACCGATGAGTTCAATTGAACACTTGTATGAGCTTTTGAAAATATTTAGACTTATTGTATGGACATGTCGTGGGACATTTGAGAGAGAGCACACACTTCTTTAACAATGACGAGCTTTCAAAACTGAGAGATTCAACTTGAGGTCCAAGGACGTAAAGCCGTGCTCTGATACCATTATGTCACGCCCCGCTTCCGTAGGAGCGATCGTCCTTGCTAAGGCGTGATGTCGTACGAGCCTAGATTGTGCTCATGCAAGGCAATTTCATAACGGCTGATTACAAAAAGCCGTGCTCTGATACCATTATGTCACGCCCGCTCCCGTAGGAGCGATCGTCCTTACTAAGGCGTGATGCCGTACGAGTCTAGATTGCGCTCATGCAAGGCAATTTCATAACGTCTGATTACAGCGGCTGCGACGGGGTCGTCGCACAGAAGTCCCAAGCAGAAACATTGAAACATGCAGCAAAAATTTAGAAGCAACACACAAGTTATTCAAAAGTGCTCTTTATTGATATTGAACAATAAGATTATAATGGGGTACAAGGCCCTGATTACAAGTCTCTCAAGCTCACTCGTCTCTCTCATTTTATAAGTCACTCTGCTCTCTCAAAGCTCTCTATACAATGCTTCAAGGCGACGAGTGCAGATTCTGCAGGATGGCGATGTCCATACATTATGTCCCGTATAAGTCTTGACTCTCCGCGGTCGCACGCTTCGAATCGCCAAGGAACTCCATGCCTCGACGCATCCAAGCGAGCTCTGCGCCACGAGCTTCTACCTGTGCCTGCACATAAAAACTGTGTGGGTGTCAGTACTCAACTGTACTGGTGGAGTGAGCTCCTCGCCCACCCATACAAAACTGACACGTTCATTTACTTTGTGCAGCTTAATCCCTTTTGATTGTCTTTTTAGTCTTTCCTTAGGATCATTTTTAAGACAACGACACCTTGGCCTATACTTGGTAACGCAACTACAGGATCGTGCTATACTCTATTCATAACTTCAATACATATTCGAGGCAGTGCCTCGCCTAGTAGAAACTTATGCAACTCGGTCGTGCCAAAACTTTCACTTATTCTATGTGCCTCTAGACCTTTCTCGTGCCAACGACGTCAAGGGAACGACTCGTGCTGGTCGTGCCAATACACTTGCTCGTGTCTTAGAATCGAGACCGTGCCAACCCGACTTAACTAACAATGCCTTACGGTCCTTCCTGACTTAACCCGATACAACATTGCCACATTCATGCCGAAGCACGTGTCTTTGCTATAGCCAACTCTTAGGCTCCATAATGGTGATGCAACCGTGCACACCTAACTCGTGTCGACTCAAGGTTATCGCTCGCAATAAGCATAACTTGTTAACCCAACTCATAACTTGCTAGTACTCGACGCAATCCAAAGGTATACACGCGGATAGCCGCTCTTGCCGACACATTTATATGAGTGGTCACTAGCAATGTCAAGCTATCCTGTATCTTTTGCATACGGTGACCATTCGCGTGGTAAGGTACGAGCTCCCACCGAATGACCCACAGCCTATATTGTAACGGTTCACTTCAATCGAGTCGTACTGTCGATGAATGTCACGCCCCAGAACCAGAATACCGGAGAGCGGGGGCAGACATAGCCAGCTACGCAATCCCAAAGTACGTTAATACTCTGAAATCATGTATAAGCTGTCAAGACATTGGGGTTACTTTGCATGCCATCAGTCAATCCTATGGTTTAACAATCCTAGGTATCTCAATCACAGGCAATTATACAAAAGCAAGAGTACGATCATCATACATACAATAGTAAGGCGTCCCGAACCATATATACATGACTGATCATGAAGCCAGTACCACAGAACTGATGACTAGCTAGAATATTAGTCGTACATGATAAGGACTAGCTATAGTCTAGAATACACATATCATGTTTATGCCCGTAGGCTACAATATCAAGAAAAATACCAAAACACGAGCTAAACACGTGCTCGGGGCTAAACGTTACAAGAGAAAAATTTACATATCAGTGGGAGGATAAAGAAGAAACCCACTGAGGCACTCAGGTGCTCCAGCTGGTCACCGTCGAGTAGATGGTACGGTAGATCCTTCGGGCTCTTCTATCAGAACCTGGCCATGCAAAACCAGTGGGGTCAGACCCCAAATAGCAAGTACCACAAATGAGGCCGAACAATGTACTTAAAACCAGCAATCATAGATAATCAACGGAGAGAGAAAGCAATAAGTAAAGGAGGATCGAGATTCGTGCAGTACCAATGCACTTAACCCGAACATAAGAAGGCAGTAAGTAAAGCATTTAGTAAACACAAGTAAAAGTAGACTTGTTAAGCAAACGATCTTTAAGAGTTATGCAAAGCAAGTAGTCATATGAACAGGTGAGATAAAGTAACTAGAGAACATATTAAATAACTAGAGCTAGGCAATATACGAAGAGAGGACGAAAGTACTATTCCGGAAGCCAGGTTACAACCCTTAAACCAAACAAGGACCGAGGTTGTAACCCTTCGCCTGAACAGAACTTGGTCTCTGATCATTTATTTCTAAAGGTGACAATCATTAAGTGACACTCAGAGAGTGACAAACAGGGAGTAACAATACATAGTACAATACATTAGAGTGACAATCATTACAATCATTATCCTGGAAACAATTAGGAACTGGATCTAAACAAGACTTAGACAGGGAAGGTGATATACGATGAGATAACCATGGGACTATTCAGATAACCAGGTTACAACCCGTAAACCAAACAAGGACCGGGGTTGTAACCCTTCGTCTGAACAGAACTTGGTTTCTCCCACCATTTATCGGCAAGATAAAGTAAAAAATCAGGACATGTAACAATCAAGTACAAGATCAAGACAAGACTAGACTGATCGAACTCCATCCAACATTCACGGCCAAGCAATAAGTACGGCTTGATACTTTAACTAACTAGGGTTATCACAGGCCTAATTACTAGCAAGATACAGTGAGATTATTCCACAGCCACAAGTCCTGCAGACCATCCAGGTTATCCAGGCGAATATTAGTACAATAAAGGTGCAACACATAACAGTGTGCTGGAAGTGTGCCCTACTCGTCGGCAGGCTACAAATCCACAAGCGCGCCCAGGTAACGGGATTGCCTGTAGCTGGGAAATCTCTTCATGACTACTGGATTATTCTAGTTGTTAACCTTAGTCGATTTCAGTGGGTACCCCTGACCGTGGTACTCAGAGGTCCCCGTCCTAGACATGATGCAAGACAAGACGGGTTCATTTGTACAAGCACAATCGTCTACGGTGTCCAAGTTATTCAATCTTGTCAAGTCGTGTTAGCCGTCGCAACAGCATTCGAGATATATCATGTCAGGTTTATCACGTCAAGAGTGCGCCACGGTGGGCCACTATCAAGAATTATCATGTCAAGTTATCATGTCAAATTTGTCAGGTCAAGTTATCATGTCGGGAGCGCACCACGGTGGGTCACTATCAGGTCATGTCATTTATCAAGGAGGGAAAAAACTTACACAATTAAATAATAATATATATATAATATATATATTCTTGAAGCTAAGGAGAAACTCTACAACTTTTATGTTGGGAGTTGGGAGAAATTTGAGCCATAATTCAGTCATTTAGGACATATAACAGTTAGAAATAGTCAAAATATGCATTATGCGGCCTATTCTGCGATACCATATGCGGCCAACTGCGACATGCGGCTCAACAGCGACATCATATGCGGCCAACTGCGACATGCGGCTCATGCGGCTCAACAGCGACATCATATGCGGCCAACTGCGACATGCGGCTCATGCGGCTCAGCAGCGACATCATATGCGGCCAACTGCGACATGCGGCTCATACGGCCCAACAGCGACATCATATGCGGCCAACTGCGACATGTGCCTCATGCGGCTCAACATCGACATCATATGCGGCCAACTGCGACATGTGCCTCATGCGGCTCAACAGCGACATCATATGCGGCCAACTGCGACTTGTGCCTCATGCGGCTCAACAGCGACATCATATGCGACCAACTGCGACATGCGGCTCATGCGGCTCAACAGCGACATCATATGCGGCCAACTGCGACATGTTCCTCATGTTGCAGATGAACATAGAAGTTTGACCAAAATTGTTTTGGCCATAACTTCCTCATCCGAAGTCGAAATCAAGCGAAACAAAAGCCAAAACTGCACGAAATTAAATTCTCTACAACATGGAACAATTAGTTTTCGTAAACAAGTAAGTTTGGTAGATCAAAACCCATGAAAACCGAAAATAATATAAACTTAGATCTACAAGAATCCACCGGTAAAATCAAAAACTCCAAGTTCTAAACATGCTTAGAATCATGCAAGGAAGAAGATGGAACAATCAAAAGTAAATTTGTTCAAGGTTCGGCAAGGTGTACTTGCCTCTCCTCTTTGGTGAAGAAGGAAAAAAGAAGAAGATGAAGATGGAAAAATGAAAATGAATAATGGAGGAGAGAGAGTGGTAGGTGGCTTATATAACAAGCCCAAGCAATCTCCACCATTCATTCCTCTTCACTCAATCTAAACCATACACCTCTCTCATAAGGAACCAACTAAACCAAACCAAGTCCAAGCCAAACCAAACCATGTTAACCAAACCAATAAAACCAAGTCAAATCAAATTAAAACCAAGTCATGATTCATACCAAAATAAATGAAACAAGCCAGTATACGGGTCACCCGACAATTGTCAGAAATCCGTACAATGACAATTCAGCAACTTTAAATATTCTCAAAATTCAGGAAATACGAAATACAGCTCAAATAAATATGTATCCGTATAAAATACTGATACAGTGAGGCGGGACTCACAACTCTCCACCCCTTAGAAAAATTCCGTCCTCGGAATTTCCTGAGGCTAGTCGAGCAAGATAACAAAACAAAAGCTCCAGGAACTCAACAATCTCAATAAATCAAGCACGGCATATAAGTAAAGTAAAACAATCAGTAATGTAATTAAATGCGTAAGCGGTAAATAAATGCACAAGAACAAATACAATCATGATCAAGAAGGGCTGGAGGCATATGGATCAATATGTTTTCTGAGACAGTTGTGTAGGAACCAACGTCCTCGCTGGCCTAAGCTGACTCCCAAAAATGGATAAAAGTCAAGCCTCAAGGTAAGTCGGTACCAATGACTTAGGTCAAGACATGACTCTACCCAGGACGTATCATCGTAGTTGAAACAGATGCATGAACTTATCACCTGTCTCAAGATACGAAGACAGAAGAGACTGGCTGATCGAGATGGACTGATATCGCTGCCTACATGTTGAGACTGATCCTCCATAACTGGCCTGGCTAAAGAATGCTGAGCTGCCCTCGGCAAAACACGAACAAGATAATCAGAGGGATCAAGAACAGTGCCCTTGAAAGTTGAAGGACACAAGATCAAATCATGGGAACAGGAATGACCAACGATCAAAACAGATATCAAGTCAAGTATCAGAGATAGAGAATAATCCGAAGGAGATCAATAAAGATAATCGTGATTGAGATATCTAAACATGGTAACCCCCACAAATCTGAAAATTGAGACCTGCATGGGCCACCACTAAAACCATGTCACGCCCCAGAACCAGAATACCGGAGAGCGGGGGCAGACATAGCCAGCTACGCAATCCCAAAGTACGTTAATACTCTGAAATCACGTATAAGCTGTCAAGACATGGGGGTTACTCTGCATGCCATCAGTCAATCCTATGGTTTAACAATCCTAGGTATCTCAATCACAGGCAATTATACAAGAGCAAGAGTACGATCATCATACATACAATAGTAAGGCGTTCCGAACCATATATACATGACTGATCATGAAGCCAGTACCACAGAACTGATGACTAGCTAGAATATTAGTCGTACATGATAAGGACTAGCTATAGTCTAGAATACACATATCATGTTTATGCCCGCAGGCTACAATATCAAGGAAAATACCAAAACACGAGCTAAACACGTGCTCGGGGCTAAACGTTACAAGAGAAAAATTTACATATCAGTGGGAGGATGAAGAAGAAACCCACTGAGGCACTCAGGTGCTCCAGCTGGTCACCGTCGAGTAGATGGTACGGTAGATCCTTCGGGCTCTTCTATCAGAACCTGGCCATGCAAAACCAGTGGGGTCAGACCCCAAATAGCAAGTACCACAAAGGAGGCCGAACAATGTACTTAAAACTAGCAATCATAGACAATCAATGAGAAGAGAAAGCAATAAGTAAAGGAGGATCGAGATTCGTGCAGTACCAATGCACTTAACCCGAACATAAGAAGGCAGTAAGTAAAGTATTTAGTAAACACAAGTAAAAGTAGACTTGTTAAGCAAACGATATTTTAAGAGTTATGCAAAGCAAGTAGTCATATGAACAGGTGAGATAAAGTAACTAGAGAACATATTAAATAACTAGAGCTAGGCAATATACGAAGAGAGGACGAAAGTACTATTCCGGAAGACAGGTTACAACCCTTAAACCAAACAAGGACCGAGGTTGTAACCCTTCGCCTGAACAGAACTTGGTCTCTGATCATTTATTGCTAAAGGTGACAATCATTAAGTGACACTCAGAGAGTGACAAACAGGGAGTGACAATACAGAGTACAATACATTAGAGTGGCAATCATTGCAATCATTATCCTGGAAACAATTAGAAACTGGATCTAAACAAGACTTAGACTGGAAAGGTGATATACGATGAGATAACCATAGGACTATTCAGATAACCAGGTTACAACCCGTAAACCAAACAAGGACCGCGGTTGTAACCCTTCGTCTGAACAGAACTTGGTTTTTCCCACCATTTATCGGCAAGATAAAGTAAAAAATCAGGACATGTAACAATCAAGTACAAGATCAAGACAAGACTAGACTGATCGAACTCCAACCAACATTCACAGCCAAGCAATAAGTACGGCTTGATACTTTAACTAACTAGGGTTATCACAGGCCTAATTACTAGCAAGATGCAGTAAGATTATTCCACAGCCACAAGCCCTGCAGACCATCCAGGTTATCCAGGCGAATATTAGTACAATAAAGGTGCAACACATAATAGTGTACTGGAAGTGTGCCCTACTCGTCGGCAGGCTACAAATCCACAAGCGCGCCCAGGTAACGGGATTGCCTGTAGCTGGGAAATCTCTTCATGACTACTGGATTATTCTAGTTGTTAACCTTAGTCGATTTCAGTGGGTACCCCTGACCGTGGTACTCAGAGGTCCCCGTCCTAGACATGATGCAAGACAAGACGGGTTCATTTGTACAAGCATAATCGTCCACGGTGTCCAAGTTATTCAATCTTGTCAAGTCGTGTTAGCCGTCGCAACAGCATTCGAGATATATCATGTCAGGTTTATCACGTCAAGAGTGCGCCACGGCGGGCCACTATCAAGAATTATCATGTCAAGTTATCATGTCAAATTTGTCAGGTCAAGTTATCATGTCGGGAGCGCACTACGGTGGGTCACTATCAGGTCATGTCATTTATCAAGAAGGAGAGAAACTTGCACAATTAAATAATAATATATATATAATATATATATTCTTAAAGCTAAGAAGAAACTCTACAACTTTCATGTTGGGAGTTGGGAGAAATTCGAGCCATAATTCAGTCATTTAGGACATATAATAGTTAGAAATAGTCAAAATATGCATTATGCGGCCTATTCTGCGATACCATATGCGGCCAATTGCGACATGCGGCTCATGCAGCTCAACAGCGACATCATATGCGGCCAACTGTGGCATGCGTCTCATGCGGCTCAACAGCGATATCATATGCGGCCAACTGCGACATGCGGCTCATGCGGCCCAACAGCGACATCATATGCGGCCAACTGCGACATGTGCCTCATGCGGCTCAACAGCAACATCATATGCGTCCAACTGCGACATGTGCCTCATGCGACTCAACAGCGACATCATATGCGGCCAACTGTGACATGCGGCTCATGCGGCTCAACAGCGACATCATATGCGGCCAACTGCGACATGTTCCTCATGTTGCAGATGAACATAGAAGTTTGACCAAAATTGTTTTGGCCATAACTTCCTCATCCGAAGTCAAAATCAAGCAAAACAAAAGCCAAAACTGCACGAAATTAAATTCTCTACAACATGGACCAATTAGTTTTCGTAAACAAGTAAGTTTGGTAGATCAAAATCCATGAAAATCGAAAATAATATAAACTTAGATCTACAAGAATCCACCCGGTAAAATCAAAAACTCCAAGTTCTAAACATGCTTAGAATCATGCAAGGAAGAAGATGGAACAATCAAAAGTAAATTTGTTCAAGGTTCGGCAAGGTGTACTTGCCTCTCCTCCTTGGTGAAGAAGGAAAGAAGAAGAAGATGAAGATGGAAAAAATGAAAATGAATAATGGAGGAGAGAGAGTGGTAGGTGGCTTATATAACAAGCCCAAGCAATCTCCACCATTCATTCCTCTCCACTCAATCTAAACCATACACCTCTCTCATAAGGAACCAACTAAACCAAACCAAGTCCAAGCCAAACCAAACCATGTTAACCAAACCAATAAAACCAAGTCAAATCAAATTAAAACCAAGTCATAATTCATACCAAAATAAATGAAACAAGCCAGTATACGGGTCACCCGACAATTGTCAGAAATCCATACAATGACAATTCAGCAACTTTAAATATTCTCAAAATTCAGGAAATACGAAATACAGCTCAAATAAATATGTATCCGTATAAAATACTGATACAGTGAGGCGGGCCTCAGAATGAAGGCCGTACAATATCTGCAATTCCTCCTAGGCCGACATGAACCAGGCGTCCCAGGATCGCTCGAGGAATTTTGCCCTTGCGCAAGTTGTCCAATGACCATGCAAGACTCAACTCGATCTATCAAGTCCTTTCTTAACCATGACCATACTTTCCATCTTTCTATCGAGACTCCCAAGTAACCGGACCGATCTCGTGTGGTTCCTTATCGAGACTCATCGAGACTCCTAAGTAGCGGGATCGATCTCGTGAACGAGACTTAGCGAGACTCCCAAGTAGCGGTGTCACGACCCGCACCCACTGTGCGGGTACAAGAGAGTAACAACGCCCAGCCTATGTCGCAGTGTCGGCGGTAGAACGTTTTTCTAGGTCATGAACTATAACTAACATAATATGAATACTCTCCATAAGGAGGCCAATACAGAGGTACAACTCAATCACAATCTAAGATAGAATGTAGCATGAAGGAAAATAGATAAGAAATCCTCAACTGAGGTACAGCAGAAAGAAATAACAAAGTCTCAACATCTCTAAAATATACAACTCTGAAAATAAGACAACAGCTAAACATGAAAAGAAAGGACAGTCTAAGCTATCTACACTATACAAGGTATCATCCTGAGCAGCTGCCTGAACCTCCCCAGGGGTCCAGGTCGCGAGTTTCAACTAGGCAAACTCCAAGTAAGGGTGCAGGGTTTCTCATCATCCTCTGTAAAATTTTTAACAGGTCCAGTCAGGACATGAGCGAGCACAAAATATCTCACGCAGTTCATATCATGTTAGGAAATATAAACCATGCAATAGAGTAAGGTACATGAAATGCTGAAAGAAGAATGTATATGAAAACAACAGAGATTTGATAATGGGAAATATCTATATATGATAAGTAAGAACTGTAAGCAACATGTGATTTAGAGCACAATATGGTTATGTAAACGGGTTAGGTTATACAATAAAATGGGACTCCTTTGTACGTGGGTGTACAATAGATATATACAATTTCTTATACAATAGGATTGATCACATAACCAATTTTACTCTCCCTCCCCAATCAATACACAAGGATCCAATTCAGTTACGTTACCTTATACAATGGCTTGTACAATGGCTTATACAATGGCTTGTACAATGGCTTGTACAATGGCTCAATGTGATAATAAGAGTACAATATGCACAATGAGTGTACAATGATAAAGATATTCAATAAATACAATATGTAAGTAAAACGCACATCACAATATGTATTTAGTGAATACAAGGAGATAACATCTCAGAAGAAGATCCACATAGTACTAATCCGTGATAATGATCGTGTCAGCATCAAGTACAGTAATCTAGAGCAAGAATGTAAATCCAGACAAGTATGAAACGGTCAGAGAATGTACTCGTCTCGTATCTAAATGTCTGAAGTAAATGTACTGTCCGAGATGAGGTACCTGACTCCTAGTTAGAGCAACACAAGTCAAGATGTATACAGGAGATGATAATAGTAATCTATAATGCATCTGCATGCTGTCTAGGTCAAACTAGACTAAAGTCAACACTTGGTCAACTCTAGTCAACCACACTAGTCAACTAGGTCAAGTCCTAGCCCAAACAAGTCTAATAAGTCTCACTAGGCCTAACCAAGCCTAGGCTAGCAGTCACACACCAATCACAAGGCTATACAAGCCAACACAAGTCACACATAAAGATACATCACTATCATGCATATTCTATATATATATATATATATATATATATATATATATATATATATATATATATATATATATATAAGAGAAAGGAACTAACATGTAAAGCTATGTGTGTGTGTGTGAACATGGAGGTGTACATGAAAAGAGAAATCAACACTAGTTATGAGTTTACACTACACATGGCACAAAGCTAACCCATCTACATTACACATGTATTATACTTAACATGCATGGCTACAAGTATACATCTATATACATTAGAGTAGAGACTATTTAAGTTATAACTAACATGCATCTATACTTTACATAAATCTATATATATTATAGCAATCATTTAGAGAAGGGTTACATGGCATGGTGGTTGATATAGAGTGGGGTGTCCTTGTGCAGAGGATGAAGTTCATTCTCAGTTTAGTTCCATATTTACATATAAACTAAAGTGAGCTATCCCATAAACTGGTATAACTAACCACATAAAATGAACCATGTTATCTGAAATCTGCCATTAAGCCAACATCCCATATGCATACAGCTCATGCATTGTCTAATACTGAAATTAACTAACATTTCGAATTAAGGGGTTGAAGGTTAACATTACATTCATAGACATTCCACTATATTGAAAACTAAAATTGGCTTGACAATAGAAAAAGGAAGGTATATATGCTTACATGGACAGTTCAGTGTTCGAACAACCTAAAATGAACTAACATTCAATCTAAATATCAGCTATGCATTGGTTCTATGTCTACATATGAAATCTGATATTGCATTTACAATATTTATACATTATGCATTCATATCTATCATTACATATATACCTTGCATTTATATCTAGCATTCATTATATACCTTCATGCATTTATGTATTGCTTATATACATTAAATTAATTGCATTCCTACATGCTTGCATTCAACCATATATATACATTAATGTAAAGAGGATATATATCATATATATATATATATCATTTTATTCATCTAACATATCATGCATTACATCTATTATTACATTACATTCATGCTTGCATTCATTCATCATTTATTTATTCTCTTGCACCACTATATGTACCATACATTACATACTATGGAACCTATATATTCATCACAAGCCATACTTATACATGCTTATATTAGATAGGATACTTACACCTCATACATCATTTATTTAACCATTTACTCATGCTTGCATTCTCTATTTAATTACATAATGTATATACATTAACATGGGTTAAAATCAAATAGAACATTATATTACACATAAGGGTGCACAAGATGCATATGCCGAATAGTAACTCCTACTAATAATCAATACTGTACCATCTCAGCATGAATTAAAATTTAGGATTAAAGTATGTTATAGATCTATGTGTTAGCTTTTCGAAACTTCAAACGGATCGCGTTTTCGTTTTCGAAAACTCCCGAAATCGTAAAAACACCGAGAACACGTTTGTCTTTCGTACATCTGACACTCAAATAATTCTCCAAAAAGTTACAGAAAGAATTAGGCCTATTAATATATGTTTTTGGAAAGCTAACTTCAATACGATTCTTTTAAAAAAAACAGAAGATTAAATTGAACTTTGAGCTAGAAGTTATGACATTTCTAAGTTAGGGCTGAAATTAAAAACGTGGATAAAAATTATGACGGATTTAGGTATTTTGAGACAAAAGAACACAAGTATATAACATAATATATCAAGAACTCACTCTCTACACTAATATATATATATGAGACACTATAGAACACATATCCAAGACAAAAATATGAGATTAAACATGTAATAATTCATTCATACATAACAACAACACATAGTGTATCCAAATTTGGGATTTTTCCACATGGACACAACCACAACACAAAGGACACTCACATGACCTCCAAATGGACACGAAATGGACACAAATGGAGATACAACCATGGGGGTCATTCCTATGGATTCAAAATAGACCTATATGCATGAAAAAATGAAAAGGAGAAGGGATTTATACCTCCCGGTAGATCGAATCGAAGAAAAGCCTTCCCGGAGCGACACCGACACGTAGAGATTCCAAAAGGACACGAACGAGCTCCGAATCCTCTCAAACTTGGGTAGCTTCCTCCTTGGCTAGAATGGAGAAGGAAAGAAGAAGATTTGGTGGTGAAATGGAAGGATTTGGTGGAAAAATTGCTAGGGATTGCTCTCTTGGAATTTGGAGAAGAACAAGAGAGAGAGAGTGTGGATGAGAATAATGAAATGAACTTGAGCCTATCCTCTCCCAAAGTGGCTGGCCATATGGGGCTATTTGTCCTATTATGGTAAGGTCCAAAATGCCCCCACTAACCTATTCTATGAGTATTAGAAAAGGGCTAATTGGTTGGGGCTAAATTAGTCATTCTAAAGTCTCTAATCACACTAACCTTATCCATAATAATTAGTCTAACCTCTAACTAAAATATTTCTATCATGTGGACTAAAATTAATATCATGTGGGCCATGCCTAACTAGTATGTGGGTCCCACTAGAGTCAAACTACCCCCGGGTCCCCGTTTCAAGTCGGATTGAGTTGAAATTCGAACCCGACTCAAATAACCCCAAAACAATATCATAAATAATAAAATAATATCAAAATAATTCAAAGAGGTCAAATGCAAAAAATATCTTTAGGCAAAAAATGACATTAAAATATCATAATCACATGGTTAGGCTCTAGGTCAAACAGTCTCTAGGGTTTCACTAACAAAACGTCAAAACCACAAGTCATTAATTTAAATAATTTTAAAAAATCACCAAAAATCATATCATGAATTAAATATCATTATTAAAATAATTATAAACACAAAATTTCAAAATTATCCTTATTTGGGAAACTGGGTGCTACAAGCGGGACCGATCTCGTGTGATTCCTTATCGAGACTCCCAAGTAGCGGGACCGATCTCGTGAACGAGACTTATCGAGACTCCCAAGTAGCGGGACCGGTCTCGGCGATAACCATTCGCTTGGACTTCCTTTGTACGTGGCATGCTTTTTACTAAACCAACCGTGCTCGCGTCTTAGACATGCCTTGTTCTCTAGGCAACGCTAACGCTCAAGTCATATACTTCATATGACGAGCCTATTTCTCGTGGGACTATGTGACTTGGCAACCACAGGAAATAGGGAATAGTGCTTGCTATTACTTCGATAGCCCAGCACAACTCTTGTCTAACTTATTCGGGCAATGACTTGACGAGCAAAGGCTACGCCAAGCTTCGCATCAAGGGAACGTGTCATGCACGCGTTCGACTTGAACGACCAAGTTCTTGGGTATCTAGACTTAACCCACAAGCCATGCAATACGACTTAACCCACGGGACATGCGAAGGCTATGCCAAGCCTTGGACGACGGGGCCGTGCATGCTTTATCAAGCATTCATGCGGGCGACACCTATGACTTAGGCTATTTCGAGCGTTGTGGCAACTTAGCAACTTAGGCTAACTTCCTTCTCCCAAGCCACGGGACGAAGGATCGAGTGTCATTTTTTAAAAGCACACTGAACAGACATCTAAGAAGACCGTGGGACCGTTTTCCATGTTCTAACCCATTTAGACCCGTCGGGATTATTCCCTTAGCTATGTGGATGCGTCTCTTTTATTATCAAGCCTAACTTGTGTAAGTTGAAAACATGCGAGTTATTATGTGAAGGCTAAGATGAGGCAAGTTCATCGAAACTACCCCACCTGAGCGAGGAGTTGCCTCGACCGAGCGAGTCTTCGAGCAGCCGTTGTAAGGCTAAGTCCGAACGTCTCCGACATTTTGATTCCTCCGATTGACTGACCGGTACGGGGCACTACAAGAAGATCCAAAAATTCTATAGAAATTTCTGAAGGATAGATATGACCACCAGAAAGCTGTCATCCTCCCACCAGCGAGGAATGAATGGATCAATCTTCGATTCCAGGACTTCAAGACATGATCCGAATACAAATCAGCTATTTTCAACATTGCATCAAGACTTGAGTTGTGTGAAGAACCGGTTACCCAGGAGCAAATTATTGACCAAACCCTCTCAACATTTCATGCCACAAATATATTTTTGCAACAACAATATAGACAACAACACTATTCTAAGATTTCAGAACTCATCTTTGTGCTCCTACTTGATGAGCAAAATAACAAGGTCCTCATAAAAAAATCATAATCCTACTGGAACACTAGCATTTCCTGAAGCAAATGTTAGTTATGGATATTCCAGAGGTAAAGGCAGAGGCAGAGGACATTCTGGAAACTCTAGCAGAGGTAGTTACAGAGGAAGAGGGAAGCGTGGTCACCCCAGCAGTGGTAGACATAATGAACCATAAAAAAAATAGAAAAAAAACATATTTCAACCGAAGATCAAAAAAATGAGAATAATAGAGCACCAAGAGACACATGCTTCAAATGTTGATGTGAAGGTCATTGGTCCCGTAACTGTCGTGTATCCAAAGAAGTGATGGCCAATTATCAGAAAACCCATAAGGTTGAAATGAATGCCATCCTTGATATGGATGACGATGACCTCCTTGATGAAGAATTTGAGGCACAAGAGAACACCAACATGACATCTGCAAATTTTTTTGAGGATGGTCAGTATTGAGAGTAGAAATATTTTTGAATTTTTTTTACACTATGTTGGTATTTATTTAGATCAGTAGTTTTTTGTTTATGGATTATTAATAATTGGCACCCAACGTCGATTGGATATTTATGTTCAATTTTTTCTCCTCCGATTACTAATTTTTTTAGAGATGTGAGAATTTTTGATTTGTCATTATAATAAGATATAATTTTCGATGTTAGGGGGAGATAGATGGAAGATAAATGTCTCATTCCAGAAGAACGTCGTGAATCATCGTTCTAGAAGAATGTTGTAAAGCATCGTTTCAAAAGAATGTATAATGGCATACTTCCACTTTATCTAATGTTGACTAAATTAGAAAATTATCCCTTATGTTTCACTACAAAAGAATTATTAGATGTCTGCTCGATTATGCTGCATAAATAGTTATACAAACTATGTATTTATCTTCTAATAGAAGTAAGTAACAAAAAAACCAAATAAAGATAAAAAATGAATAAGTTCTATATTAAGAATGCGTAAGACCTAAAGTTTCTAAAGATTCAGCTCTCGAGAAGAAGATGCCAAATAATATAACACACCCTAATGCCTTTGAAGAAGCAGCTCCTGAAGAAGCATCCCTTGTAGAAAAAAAGTTTATGACAATCCGGAAGATGTTATGATATCCAATTTCTCAAAGTATATTGCTCCGTTCGAGAATATACCTTAGATTCAAGAAGAAACTGAGAAAGAGGTATCGTTACCCAAGAAACCCATGTCCAAGAGAAATTTGATTTTTTGTCATAGATGACATTATCGAATGAGAATAAATGGGGTGGTAAAAATGAATAATAGCACCAAACCACGAATAATTCTTGAATGTAGAAAAAGATGATAAAAAAATACGATCTCTCTCGCAAAACTTGGAGTGTTCGGTCCTATTGCACAAAACTCTAAAGAAATAAATCTGGTAGGTTTTGAATGTGTGTTTGTAACAAATAGAAATCCAAATGTATAAAACAATATTAGCTCAAGGATTTTCGAAATAATCATGAATAGAATATGAATAAATATATTCTCCGATCATGATAACCTAGATGATAAGATATATCCTCAAAGGTCAAGGATATAAATTTTCAGGTATATCCTTTAAGGATTTAAAATTACCATGATATCCCCGAAGGATTTACAAATGAGCCATATATGGATTAAACCATCCAGAAGAATGTGATAGGCTCATTAAGTTTATGGAAAAAAAATCCCTGAATGGATTCATCAAAACGGTCGTCTATAAAGTACCCCATGAAGAGAAAATCTCTCGAAGAGAGAGAATATCTCCCGAAGAGAAAAGATCGAAAATCTTCCGAAGAGATCGGAATCTCCCGAAGAGATCTCATAAAAGATAAATCTCCAAAAGAGATCTCAGATAATCTTTATAATAATAACCTCCAGAAGAGACCTACTACAATCTTCCGAAGAGAGAATATTATGTTGAGATAAATCTCCTAAGAGATATAATATGAGTAGTTATCATTTACTCAATAAACTATAATGGCCAGGTCAATGAGATCCGTTATGATCGAAAGAATGAATGAACATGTTCTGGATCCTGAAGTACCATATTTAAAGAATATAATTTTTTTATCATTCACTCAACACAATTTTATGTAAACATGTTGATATTCATCTACACATGGACACTTGAATGCTATACTTGATTTAATTCATGTTTTGATATAATGAGATATACAAATGCATGATATTTATATAATCCTCCTTAAGAGGATATCACAAACAAGGTATTTCTTTTTTAAACAATATTGCAGGTATTTTGAAGATAAATAGAGCAAAATATTGCGACAATCTTCTCAATCATTCTTTCAATTAATAGAGCAAATAAGAGAATGTGTAGGGCTATGTTTTCAACAGTTCAATATATTAGGGGGAGTTGCGAGCTTTCAGGAATCACAAATAAAGTCTGCATCCTCTTCATAAGGATATGAGTATAAACGTATAGACAAATAAAGTGTTGAGGTTAGATATAAGTTTTAAATTGTATTGGAGGTTATTTTTTTATTTTGAATTGATGTAAGAACAAGAATGTAATATTATTTTGAGGTGGAACATCATGTAGATGCTAATGGAGACATCTTGAATCTTGTTTTTGCGTATTGTACACTTTTCCTTCGTTGAGGTTTTTTTTTCCAATGTGTTTTTCCTTCGAAAGGTCTTTAAAGAGGCAATGTAAGTCGCACGCATTTTGATTCCTGAATAATTATATTTCTAGAGGTTATTATTGTACTCTTTTCTTTTCTTTGTACTTTTCCTAAGAAAAAATTTATGAAATGCCCAAAAATTGTAAAAGTTTTATGAAAAACTCATCGCAAAATAATATTTTATCGCGTGTCCAGAATTAGCAAAAAATATATAAAAGGTGTTCTAAGTGACCATTTTGCCCTTCTAATTTATTGAAAAGACCCCCGAACCCTACTCTTCAAAAAAAAATGTTTCGATACTTCCTCTTCTTTCATAGGCTGCTCACTTTTAAATCTAAGTTTTCTCCTCCAAAATCTTCAAACCTTACTTCAAAAACTCGTTGGAAAATTTTGGAAAGGCCGCCAAACGGTAAACTGTTAAAATGGAAGTCCAAACATCATTTTTTATGATTCTAAATTTTTAGAAGGCCGATAAATGAAGAAGCTGTTTATCTCAGGCTCCTCGGAAATACGCATCTTTTGCGACAAACCGGGCCTTGTTTCGACCTCCCAGTCAAAAGTTATAGCCCTCCAAAGTTTTAACTAGCCATAAAATACAGGAGAATGGTCATCCTCCGTGGTAAAACTACGGAGAATGGCAATTCTCCATGTTAATATTACGAAGAATTGCCATTCTCCTTGTTAAATTGACGAAGAATTGTCATTCTTCGTGTTAAAATGACGGAGAATGACCATTCTCTGTCATTTTTACACAGAGAATTGTCATTCTCTGTGTTAAAATCACAGAGAATGGTCATTCTCTGTGTCACGCCCCAGAACCAGAATATTAGAGAGCGGAGGGGACAGACACAGCCAGCTACGTACATTGAAGTGTAACCCACCTCGATGTACGGTCACGACTGTCTAGATATATGAGGGTTTTACTATAAGCCAACAGTCTCTTATGGTCAATTACAAGCCTAGTGTCTCAATCTCAAGCAAGCAAGTAAATGTAACAAGATGGCAGATCATCAGACATATAAGGTAAGGCGTCTCATACATTACATATTCAGATGATCATGAAGCTAGTCATACAAAATACGAAGACTAGCAAGAGTTTAAGTCATACATGATCAATCCTAGGATTTTTCAACCATGTTACAGCCCTTAGACAGACAGAAATGTACATTTAACACGAGCTAACACTTGCTCGGCGGCTAAAAGCCTAAAAAAAATAATTTTACAATAGAGTGGGAGAGCAAAATAAAATCCACTCGTTTCTAGGGTTGTGCCTAGTGTTCACCATCTGGCTGGAAGGCTAGAAGATCTTTGGGTGCTACTCCGAAATCTGGCCATTCAAAACCAGCTGGGTCAGACCCTAGAAAGAGCAAGTGGCACAAGGAAGGCTTCACTTAAGAATTAAAACCAGCATATTAGCACATAAAGACATAATGATAACGAAAGACATGAATTAGAGAAATAGGGCTAAGATAACTAAAGGACTATTCCAGTAGCCAAGTTACAATCCGTAAACCAAACAAGAATCGAGGTTGTAACCTTTCACCTGAACAGAACTTAGTCTCTAACTAATTATCGATAAAGTAAAGTATAATAGTAACATGCTAAAATAACCATGTACAGCTCTTGTCTAGGCAAGACCAGACAGGACTCCATCCATCAATCACAGCCAAGCAATGAGTACGACTTGATACTTTAACTAACTAGGATTATCATAAGCTTAGTTACTAACAAGATGCATCGAGATGTTCCAACAGCCATAAGCCCTGCAGTCTTAATCCAGGTTATCCGGTCACAAGTTGAGAGAGTTGGATTAGGTGACTTGGGGGTGCAACACACAACGGTGCGCTGAAAATATGCCCTACTCGACGGCATGCGACAAGTCCAATTAGAGTACCCAGATAACGGGACTGCCTGTAGCTGGAAATATCTTCATGGACTACTGTAATGCCTGTCGTTCGTATTACATATTTTGGAATACGTGTACGTATTTTATCTTGTATTGCATGATTCCTGGCTTAGCTTTTCCTTCTTGGCTTGGTTTACTCCTGGTTCGGGTTGGCTTGGTTCGGTTTGAGATTGCTATTGGTTTATTATGAACCAAGGTGAACCCCCTACCTACCACCACCTTTGGTATTTATTACCATTCTTCCTTCTCTCTCTTCATTAACCTCTTCTTCTTCTTCCATTTACTCCTTCACCTACCAGAGAGAGGAGAGAGAGGTCTAGGCAAGTACAACTTGCTTCATGGAGGAACTCCGATTTTATTGCTTCATTCTCTTCTTTACTACATTCTAAAGTACTTTAGTACTTGGCATTTCTAATTTCCATGGCTAGATTCTTGTAGATCTAAGTCTATTTTATTTTCGGAATTCTTGGGTTTTGATCTACTTAATCTCGTTATTTTCGAGTTTTGGTGGTTCCATGTTGTAGAGCATTTCATTATGCCCTATTTTGACCTATGGGAGTTCGGATTTGGACTTCGGATGAAGGTTCTATGCAGCTTGGTGGCCATGGCTTCTTGGTGTTCTTCTTCTCGGAAATTTGGAGAAGAAAAACAATACTTGACTTGACCGCATGAACATTTCATGCGACAAGTGTTCTCCCAGCCGCATGGACTTTTCCCCACTTAGCCGCATATGCGCCCTTGCCTCTCCTGGCCGTATGAACTTGTACTCCTTCTTAGCCGCATGAACTTGTACTCCTGCTTAGCCGTATGAGCTCTTGAACTGACCTGGCCGTATGAGCTCCTAACCGAGCCGCATGTACCCCCTTCATATCCTGGCCGCATAGGCGTATAACCTGTCTGGTCGCATAAGTCCTTGCTCCCGAGCCGCATATGCATCAGCACCCTTGGCCGCATGAGGCTGAGTCCATTATCAGCCGCATATGCACCCTTCACTCTTAGCCGCATAAGCAGCCACGTTGACCCAGCCGCATGGGCTTCTACTAAGCCGCATGCGCCTCCTTCTATATCCAGCCGTATGATACTACACTTCCCAGCCGCATGTGATCACTTCTTGGCCGCATATGCCCTGAGCCGTATGACTTTCCAATAGCCCAGTGTACTATTATTTATCACTATTTGTCCATGTTTTGTAACTCCTTATTGTATATTTTTACGTCCATTTTATATCCTTAGGCCTTTTGTCATGAACTTTATAATCACGAATCTGTTTAATATGTTTGGAAATGATACCTGAGCATGACACGATAGTGACCCGTAGTGGTGCACTCTTGACAAGTAACCTGACATGACCTGATAGTGGCCCGTCGTGGCGCACTCTTGACCAGTATACTTGACATGATAAACCTGACATGATATATCTGATAAGCTGTTGCGACGGCTCCCTGACATGACATGACCTGTATAATTAATCCTGGACACCGTGGGCGATTGTGCTTGTACAAATAATCCAGTCCTGTCTTACATCATGTCTATGAGGGGGACTCCTGAGTACCACGGTCAGGAGTACCTACTGAAATGGACTAAGGCTAATAACTAGATTAATACATTTGTCATGAAGAGATCTCCCAGCTACAGGCAATCCCGTTACCTGGGCACGCCTTGGGATTTGTAGCCTGCTGTCGAGTAGGGCACATTTCCAGCACACTGTCATATGTTGCACCCTTCAAGCTACCTAAGGGTACATTCGTTTCCTGGACGATGTACCCACCTGAATTCAACTCTAAATCTTTCAACCCGGGTAACCTGGATGGACTGCAGGGCTTGTGGTTATGGAAGATTCTCACTGCATCTTGCTAGTAACTAGGCCTGTGATAACCCTAGTTAGTTAAAGTATCAAGCCGTAATTCTTGTTTGGCCGTGAAATGATTGGATGGAGTCTAACCTGTCTAGTCTTGTCCTGATTCTGTTCCAGATTACTGTATGACCAGAATGCCTGTATTTATTTTACCGACAAATGGTGAGAATTCTAAGTTCTGTTCAGACGAAGGGTTACTACCCCGGTCCTTGCTTGGTTTACGGGTTGTAACCTGGTTATCTGAATAGTTCCATGGTTATCTCGTCGTATATCCTCCTGATGTATTTCTTTATTTCCAATTATTACTTTATTTATACTCTTGTGCTGATTGCTGGTTTTAGTTCCTAAGTGAAGCTTCCTTTATGGTACTTGCTCTTTCTGGGATCTGACCCAGCTGGTTTTGTATGGCCAGATTTCGGAGCAGCTTCCAAGGATCTACCAACTTTTTAGCCCGATGGTGAACACCAGGCGTAACCAGGGCAACGAGTGGGTTATTTTTGGCTCTCCCACTCTATTGTAAACATATTCTTTTGAGGTGTTTAGCCGACGAGCACCTGTTTAGCTCGATTGTACTTACTTACTGTCTGCCTACGGACTGTAACATGATTGACAGATCCTAGGGTTGATCATGTATGACGAAACTCTTGCTAGTCCTAACATTTTGTAACGACTAGCTTCATGATCAGATGAATATATAATATTTGGGACGCCTTATTATTGTATATTTAATGATCATACATCTTGTGACCATATGTACTTGCTTATGATTGAGACACTAGGCTTGTTCATGACCGTAGGAGACTGTTGGCTTGTAGTAAACCCTCATGTATCTAGACAACCGTGACCGTATAGCGAGGTGGGTTGCACTTCAATATACGTAGCTGGCTATGTCTGCCCCCGCTCTCCAGTATTCTGGTTCTGGGGCATGACAACTACTTGATTAATCTAGTCATTATCCTAGTCAAATTCAGTTTGAGTCCCTGACCGTGGAAATCAGGAATTCATGTCCTAGACATGATACAAGATGAGACATGTAGCTTGTACAGGCACAACCATCCACGGTGTCAAGACAAGAGTTACTTAGCAAGTCAAGATAGCCGTCGTAACAGCATATCAAGATTATCATGTTAGTCACTTATCAAGATTACTTGTCAAGGGTGCGCCACAATGGACCACCATCAAGAATTATCATGTCAAGTTACTTGTCAAGAGTGTACCACGACGGGTCACTATTAAGAGTTATCATGTAAGGTCACAATATCATGTCGTGTTCATGTAAGTGCACCACGACGGACCACTATCAAGAAGTTGTGTAGAGAGTGTACGTGCCATACCAAGATCATGTTTAAAGCTCAGAGTACATGTGCAACATGGAGAATAACATTATAGAACTAATCAAGTAAAGAGTACAAACAAGGACACAATTTACACTAAGGACCATGAGGACAATGTGGATATTTGTAAAAGATGGCACAAAGTGGTCAATGGGGTGTCATGAAGAGCATGCACCCAAAATACATGTGCTGAGAGTGGCATGCGCCTAAGGGCATGCGCCTACATATATGAGTGAGGCAGTGTGTAAGGTCTATGCGCCCACATATACGAGTGAGGCAGGGTATAAGGTCTATGCGCCCACATATACGAGTGAGGCAGGGTGTAAGGTCTATGCGCCCACATATATGAGTGAGGCAGGGTGTATCATGGAGAGAAAATAGTTTGGGAAGGCATGTACCTAAGTTATGCGCCCATATACATGCGTCCAAGGGTGGAGTCAGGGTGTCTTGGAGGAAGTCAAGAGACTCACTCAATGACAAGTGCGCTGACAGGGTCTATGCGTCCAAGGAAGGAGACATGGTGCACTTGTGCGCATGCAAAGTTATGCGCCCAAGCCAGGGAGGGTCTTGGGGCTATGCGCCCACAGAGAGAGTAAGGGGGACTTGGGCGCATACAAAACTATGCTCCCAAAGAAGCATGCAGTGGGCACATATTAATGTCTATGAGCCTTAGCACTGTGCTTCTTCCCCAACCCGAGAACTTGTGTTCATGGAACCCATGAACTTCTCAAGGTCATAATTTGGTCAAAACACAATGAAATCTAACTTTTCAAAAACCAAAGTTGTGTAAAATCAAATTATCTACCATATGGAACTCTTAGTTTTCGAAAACAAGATGGTTTGCTAGATCAAAACCCAAAAAAAACTCCAAAATAGAGCATAGTTAGATCTACAAAAATATATACATGAAAATACAAAATGACAAGAACTAAAGTAGCTTAGAATGTTGCATAGAAAAGATTAGAACAATAAAATTGAGGGTTCCTTCATGAAGCAAATTACATTTGCCTAAGCTTGGTGGGTGGAGGAATTAATGAAAGAGGAGGAAGAAGAAGTAATGGAGGAGAGAGAAGGTTGGTGGACTTTAAATAGGAGGGGGTTTAACATGATAAACCAAAGAAAATAAATCGAGCCAAACCAAAATGAACCAAGTCAAACCATGATATGCCATGATGAACCTAAGCAAGATTAAACCAAATTAGCTAGCAAGACAAGAGAGTAAAAATACGTGTCATGATTCCGTATACGTATACTGGAAATATGGAAAACGAAAAACGGGGGTGACACTCCGTGTTAAAATTACGGACAATTGTCATTCTCCGTTATTTTAACACGAAGAATGACCATTCTCCGTGGTAAAACCACAGAGAATGGCAAAAGTTATAACCTTCCAAAGTTTCAACTAGCCATAAAATGTAGGAGAATGGTCATTCTACGTGGTAATATCACGGAGAATGGCCATTCTCTGTGCTAAAACCACGAAGAATGGCAATTCTCCATGATAATATCACGGAGAATGGCAATTCTTCGTGTTAATATCATAGAGAATGGCCATTCTCCTTGCAAAATTGACGAAGAATTGCCATTCTCCGTGTTAAAATAACGGAGAATGACCATTCTCCGTCATTTTAACACGGAGAATGGTCATTCTCCGTGTTAAAATCACGAAGAATGGTCATTCTCTGTGTTAAAATCACGAAGAATTGTCATTCTCCGTCATTTTAACACGGAGCCATTCTCCGTTATTTTAACACGGAGAATGACCATTCTTTGTGGTTTTAGCACGGAGATGGTTATTCTCCGTCATTTTAACACGGAGAATGACCATTCTCCGTGGTTTTAGCACGCATTCTCCGTCATTTTATCACGAAGAATGGCCATTTTAGCACGGAGAATGGTCATTCTCCATTATTTTAACACGGAAAATGGCCATTCTCCGTGGTTTTAGCATGCATTCTCTGTCATTTTATTACGGAGAATGGTCATTCTCTGTGGTTTTAGAACGGAGAATGATGGAGAACATTTGACAGAAACCTTTTTTTTGTGGGAAAAAATTTGTCAGGAATAAAGATTCAAGAGTTTTCGTTCTTCTTTCAAAACGATGCTAACTCTTATGAAAAAAAAGAATGAGATCTTCTCTCCACAATTGACCTAATCGTCGAAAAACTTAAAATTTCTCCACGAAGATGATGATGATGATGAGCGATGATCAGAGTTCGACTGCTGAAGATGAGAGCAATGAAATCCAGATCTCTCGTGAAGAAGAAGAAGAAGACGAAAATTGAAAATCGTAATACAAATCTGAGTTTGTGCGAAGGGGTAGTTATGGTATTATCAAAATGGCAATTTTGTAAATACATAGTATTTATAGGGAATCTTGGAATATTTAACGTGGAAATATATATTTCTGGACATTTCATAAAAATCCACCATGCGGGTGGGTTTTTAATAAAAGCCAATCCCAAAATTGGGTATCTCAGCAATTTCCAGTTTTCCCAAAGTATGGATTTTTCTTTAAAAAAGTTGTTAATGAGGCAATAATTAAAGTGGGCATCCAAGGGTAATGTTGTGATTTGGATAAACCTAAACATTGATGCCCTTATCCATACCCAGAACAATCTTTATCATATTCTCTATTCCGTTTACCTATTGTCACTTTCCGTTCGCGAAATGCGTATCCTTAATACATGTACTGCTTTAATATATTTATTTAAAATTTATCATATATTGTTCTGTAATTAAACCCCTTTAGTTTCATGTTAATTAATTTTCTGCAATTTTATTTCAGCATTTTATTTCCTGCTTTTATACTCTGATTTAGCTCTACTTTGGGTACGGCTTGAATTTAGTTAGTTGGTTCAGCATGAACCGAAACAAACCCCCACCTACCACCACCTCTTTCATTTAAAGCCATCCCCTTTCTCTCTCTCCATTACTTCACCATTAATCTTCTTTTTCTCATAACTCCTCCCCCACCTACTCAGCCGCCAAGGCAAGTACCAAACTTGCTTCTTGATGGATAACCATTATTATTGTTCCATCATCTTCCTTACTTGATTTTGAGCCTCTTTAGTACTTAATATTTTTAATTTCCATGGTTCATTTCTTGTAGATCTAAGTTTTATGTATTTTCGGATTCCTTAGGTTTTGATCTAGTAAACTTTGTTATCTTTAAGTTTGGATGGTTCTATGTTCTAGAGAATTTCGTTCTACCCCATTTTGACTTATGGAAGTTCAGATTTAGGCTTGGAATGAAGGACTTAAAGAGCTTGGAAGCAATGGTTTTCATGGTTCTGTCCTTAGAAAATTTGGAGAAGAAGAACGGATCCTGGCCGCATAACAGACCTCACCGCATGAGTTTTTCATACGGCAAGTCTTCTTGAGCCGCATGAATAGTTCGGCCGCATGGAGCGTAGCTAGCCGCATGAAGAGTTTCAGCCGCATGAAGATTCTGGCCGCATGGCATTATCTTGGCCGCATAAGTTTTCTCAGCCGCATGAGTTTTCATTTGGCCGCAGCCGCATGAGTTTCCATTGGCCGCAGCCGCATGAGCTTTCATTTGGCCGTAGCCGCTTGAGTTTCTATTTGGCCGCAGTCGCACGTACTCCTGTCCATCATAGTCGCATGAAGAGTTCGACCGCATAAGAGATCTTTAGCCGCATGGACTAAATCATTTCCCTACCGCATGGGCACTACTTTTCTTTAGCCGCATAGACTTTGTTTCTTCCACAGCCGCATGATACTGCACCCTCTTGGCTGCATGCCAGCGAGCCGCATGAGGCTTGGTTCCATCCTAGTCACATGAGCGAGAACCCCAGCCGCATAAGGCTTATAACTTCTCGGCCGCATAGGCATTGAGCCGCATAGAATCCCAATTACCTGGTCGTATGAACTATAGTCCCTAATGCCTTTTGGCTGATTCTCGTCCCTGAGTTAACATTGATTGACATTAATTAACATTGATTGACATGGAGTGGTATTAATTAATATTAATTATTGCCTTGACATTAATAAACAGGGATTTTTTTTCTTAATTTAATAATAATTGATCATGCGTTCCCAGTTGGAACTAAGAGACTGGCTAGTCGTCTTATTGAAATAAATGAATGAGACACGTTCATATTAACTATGAACTATTGAAATCGATATTGTAAAATATAGATATGTTACTTGCTATGGACATTGTAAAATAATTGCTTGATTGAATTGCTTGTCTTGATTGTCTTGATTCCTTGATTGTCTTGATTTCTCATGCTTATCACCTTTTGGGTAGAATTGCTTGATATCGTAGATTGTTAAATATAGATATGTTACTTGCTATGGATATTGTAAAATGATTGTTTGATTGAATTGCTTGTACTTAGATTAGTTTAGCCCCGATGTTTCTATCCTGCTTGGATTTAAAATTCCAAGGACGAAATTTTTCTAAGGAGGGTAGAGATGTCACTCCCCGTTCCCAGAATGCGTATTTTATACATGTACTACTCAAATGTATTTATTTAATATTTATCATGTATTATCCTGTATTTAAATTCCTTTAAATTTATGTTAATTAATTTTCTGTATTTTACTTTCTGCTTTTATTTCTCTGCTTTAGCTAGACTTGGGTTCGGCTTGGTTTGGTTTAGTTAGTTGGTTCATCATGAACCAAACCTAACAACCCCACCTACCACCACCTTTTCATTTAAAGCCAACCCCCCTTTCTCTCTCTTCATTATTTTTCCTTCACCAACACTCTTCTTCTTCTTCCTCTTCACTCCCTCCACCTACCAAACCGTAGGCAAGTACAACTTGCTTCCCATGAGAACCCATGTTTTTATAGTTCATTTATCTTCCTCTCATGATCCTAAGAGAGTTTAGAAATTGGCATTTTTCATTTCGAAGTCTTAATTTTTGTAGATCTAGAAATGAGTTATTTTTAGATTTTGGTGGTTTTGATCTATCAAACTTCTTTGTTTACAAGTTTTGATGGTCTCATGTTGTAGAGAATTTTATTCTACCCAAATTTGACCTTTGGAAAGTTGGATTTGGACTTGTTTTGACCAAGTTATGGACTTTTGAAGCCTTGGGTGCAAACCATGAAGTTCTTGCTGTTTTGGAGAAGACAGTGAGCAGTGTGCGCTAGCTTTTTAGCTTGCGCCACTGAGTTACGCGCGCTCTTTATCGCAGCGCAGTTTGATTCATACGCTGCCTTTTGGAAGCGTATGACTTGCGTACGCTGGCTTGGATAGTAAGGAGTCGTATGGAGTTCATACACTGTCTTTTGGAAGCGTATGACTTGCTTACGCTGGCTTGGATAGTAAGGAGTCGTATGGAGTTCATACGCTGCCTTTTGGAAGCGTATGACTTGCATACGCTGGCTTGGATAGTAAGGAGTCGTATGGAGTTCATATGCTGCCTTTTGGAAGCGTATGACTTGCGTACGCTGGCTTGGATAGTAAGGAGTCGTATGGAGTTCATACGCTGCCTTTTGGAAGCGTATGACTTGCGTACGCTGGCTTGGATAGTAAGGAGTCGTATGGAGTTCATACGCTGCCTTTTGGAAGCGTATGACTTGCATACGCTGGCTTGGATAGTAAGGAGTCGTATGGAGTTCATACGCTGCCTTTTGGAAGCGTATGACTTCCGTACGCTGGCTTGGATAGTAAGGAGTCGTATGGAGTTCATACGCTGCCTTTTGGAAGCGTATGACTTGCGTACGCTGGCTTGGATAGTAATGAGTCGTACCTGACTTGAGCGTAACCTGACTTGAGCGTAGCCTGACTTGAGCGTAGCCTGACTTGGGCATAGACCAACCTTGGCGTAATCTAACCTTGGTGTTTATATTTGCTCTATAATAGTTGACTTTCATGCCTTGGTACAAATTAGCATTGATGGGTAATTTTACTAATAATTGATCATGTGTTCCTAGTTGGAACTGAGAGACTGGTTAGTCGTCTTATTGAATTGAATGAATGAGACACGTTCATATTAACTATGAACTATTGTAATCGACTGGCTAATCCCGAACCTCGGCATACAGGCACATGCATGCTTCAATCTAATTAATTATTTATTTATTTATTTTTCTACAAAAGTAGCATGTGTACTTTATGGTCAAGGCATGATTATTTTGTGGTTAGATTTGATTGTTGCATTACGCTATGTAAGATCTACAACCTGGCCGCACGGGTATCGTTGTAGAGTTGCGCATATCGTACCCCGTACGAACGTACTCATTTGAATAACCATGATCCACGGCATGGGATTTCACTCAACATAGAGATTATTAAGTTAAATAAAATAATAATTGCATGGAGAGAATGGATTCCCGAGTTCTTACATGGCAGCCCTCTTGGGACTATTAAGTGCTCGACAGGTCGGCTGGTCCCCACAGATACTGCAAGCCTGCCACACGGGCACGGAGCGGTATCTGGTTATATTATTTATTGTATATTATATATTGATGACGGGCGTCCTGCTGGGACTCGTCTAATTCATGATTGACGCAATTGATTGGCTGGGTAAACTAGCATTGCTTGCACATAGTGAGAACTGAGGAATCTTTTATTACATAATTCCAGGATAACTTGGAACACACAGTAGCAAGCCGTAGTAGTTGAATGGCCGTTTAAATTGATTTGTTTGTGTACTGTACCTACTCTGTTGCCTAACTAAGATGATCAGAATGTCAGGACATGACGGGCCAACTTCTGTCCTTGTTTGGTTGGGAGGTTGGTTCAAAGTGTCGTGATGTTATGAGAATCCTAGTGGCAAGCAGAGATCTATTTATCATATTTCTCATTACTGGTTTTAGTTCTCATGTCGTGCTTCCTTGTGGTACTTGCTATTAGAGGTCTAACCTCTCTGGTTTTGCATGGCCAGATTTAGAGCCGGTTCCCGAGGACCCAGCTTACTTCTACCTCCAAGATGGTCAACACTAGAGGGATGATCGCAGGAGGACTCGAGTGGGTTTCTTACTTCCCCGCTCGTTTTGTTATCTACTTTATACCTTGCCGTTTGGCACCGACATGTTAGTCGGATCGTCTTGTACTTACTTTTACATAATTGTAACTAAGTCAGGCTGCAGCTGATAACAATTGTGTATGCCTTGCTACATCATCTGGCTATGTTTTGTAAAGCCAGATATCAAAGAACATTTTGACTAAACGTTTGGGACGTCTTACTGCTTTATCTTATATGTTCTCTATTTTTGTTTCTTGTTTGAATGATTGAGACAATAGATGTGAAGTGACCATAGTGAGACTTTCATGTAGTATGCACCCCCCTCGCCTTGTAGGCAGCATTGATCGTATTATACGGTATTCATCTACCCGTAATACGTAGTTGGCTGAGTCATTCCCCCGCTCTCCAGTATTCTGGTTCTGGGGCGTGACAAGGTTTTAGTGGTGGCCCATGCAGGTCTGATTTCAGACTTGTGGGGTGTTTTGATTTGTAGGATGTCTCAATCACAAACGTTCTCCCTTGATCTCATGATTCGTTGTTCTCAATTCTATCTTGACATTCCAGTATCCCTTGACTTCATTGATCTTTCCTGTCTGGTCGTTTGATGGTTTTCTTGTCCCTTTTCTTAGGGGCACCTCGTCCGCATCTTTCAGGATTCGGCAACAACAACAAGGGCAGCATGGACAACCTGACCAGGTTGGTCAGCAACAAGGGTCAGAACCACTTCATGAGACTATTCAAGAAGAGATGATAGTAGAACCAGCAGTTGGACCGCAGTATCCGGAGGTTCCAACACCACCAATAGTTCCACCTACCCCTGTGGAATTGGACACACCAGCCCTTCTGGAGATCATGAGAGGGATGATGGCTACTCAGCAACACCAAATGTTAGCCCAGCAGCGCATGCACGCTCAGTTACAAGAGCAGAATGTACTACTCAACCAAGGGTTGCAGACAGCTTTGGAAAGAGGGGCAAGGCCGGATTCTGGAGCATCGACCAGATTTTGTAAGTTCAATCCCTGCCGTTTTGAAGGAACGGAGGATGCCATCTCAGCAGATGCATGGCTTAAGGATATTGAGGCTATTTTGACAGCCGCTAAGGTACCGGCAGAAGAACGTGTGGATCAGGTGAAGTTGTTACTTCAGGATCTCGCACGTGAATGGTGGGAATCAGAGGAGGTAGGCATCAGACGTCCTGTGGCTTGGGACGACTTTACAGCAAGATTCAAGACAAAGTACTATGGAGTTGTGGCGCAGTTTGAGCTACAACAGAAGTTTATCAACCTCAAGCAGGCCGGCAAGACGGTAGATGCTTATGCAGCGGAGTTCTGCAGATTAAGTAGGTTTGCCCCAGAGATAGTAGCGACGGAGCGCCAGAGGGCTATGAGGTTTCAGCAAGGGTTTCATCTTGAGATCTTGCAATTGATAGAGGGGCACAATTACCAGACTTTTGATGAGATATTGACGGCAACCCAAAGGCATGAGATCACCATTCAGAGGATCACAGTAAGGACTGGAGGTCAGAAGAGATCTCATAGTCAGATTGAAGGAGGAGGGGGAGCAGCGCCCCGAACAACAGCACCATCCCTTGGCATTCGCATTCACGATGTGGCAATGCGAGGGCCAGCACCACCACCCAGGCAGCAGCAGCAACAGAAGAAGAACCAGCAACCCCCAGCGGGCTGTACTTATTATGGGAAGATGGGGCACACTAGAGATGTGTGTCGGGCATTAAACGGACTGTGTTTGATATGTGGAAATCCAGATCATCGGACTACTACATGTCCCATGAATTCGAGGTCAGGAGGACCAGTGCAGCAGTTTTCTGCTCTGTCAGCACCAGGGACAGGACAGTATCGAGGACCCGCAGCGGCAGTGAGACCATTGGCCCAGCGTCCGTTAATGCCACAGGCTCAGATGTTTCGGCAGCAGGGGCCGCCGATGCAGCAACACCAGCATAGACCACCCCAGCATCATCAAGGAAGGGGCCAGCAGCAGCAGGCTAGGCCACAGCATAGGAACCAGCAAGGAGGTCGAGGACAGGCATTCATTCTGTCCTTGGAAGAGGTATTAGCATCGAAAGATGTTGTGGCAGGTAACATTCTCATCGCCTCATATCCCGCAGTAGCATTGTTTGATTCGGGAGCATCACACTTATTTATATTTGCACAATTTGTGACACGGCTAGGAATGGAGTTTGAGGCATTGCCAGGGAGGTTGAATATACTCACTGATAATGGGCTCGTAGGAGTTAGTAGAGTTATTCTAGCATGTAGCGTTGTAGTTTACGGGCATTCCTTACCCGCCCAGTTGATAGAATTTCCTGTTGGAAATTTTGACGTTATCTTAGGCATGGACTGGCTGAAAGACAGTCATACGACAATAGATTGTCGTAGAGTGAGTGTAACTTTTGACATTCCAGGCATAAAGAGATTCACCTTAGTCAGATCAGAGGCAACTCAGCAAGAGCAGGGAGTAATAACGGCAATAGAAGAAGTTCAAGTTTCGAAGGTAGTTGAAGAGTTTCTTGATGTATTTCTCGAAGAACTTCCAGGTCTACCACCGGTTAGAGATATTGAGTTCAGTATAGAATTGACACCTGGAACTAAACCGATATCAGATCGAGTTTACAGAATGGCGGATTCGGAGCAGGACAAGGTATATCAGTATATAGAGGAATTGAAGGAGAAGAAGTTCATTCAAGCTAGCATATCACCATGGGCAGCACCAGTGGTACTTGTGGGGAAGAAGGATGGGTCATCCAGATTGTGCATTGATTACAGGAAGCTTAACGTGGCAACAGTAAAGAACAAGTACCCACTGCCCAGGATCGACGACTTGTTTGATCAGTTGAGCAGGACTAGAGTTTTCTCCAAGATAGATCTTCGTTCAGGGTACCATCAAGTGAGGGTTCGGAAGGAGGATATTCCCAAGACAGCATTCAGGTCGAAGTATGGGCATTATGAATTCTTAGTAATGCCGTTTGGTTTGACCAATGCTCCAGCTATATTCATGGATTTGATGAACCACATCTTTATGCCTTACTTAGATCAGTTTGTCGTGGTGTTTCTCGACGACATTCTCGTATACTCTGCTAGTGAAGAGGAGCATGAAGACCACCTCAGGAAAGTGTTACAGGTTCTAATAGAGAACCAGTTGTATGCCAAGCTCAGTAAGTGTGAGTTCTGGATGGATCATATTTCATTTTTGGGTCATATCATATCAGGAGCTGGAGTAGCAGTAGATCCCAAGAAGGTAGAAGCAGTAGAGAGTTGGCCAGTACCCAAGACCATAGCTGATGTACGGAGTTTCTTGGGATTGGCAGGATATTACAGAAGATTTGTATCAGATTTTGCAAGACTTTCAGCACCCATGACCCGCTTGACACGAAAGGATGTACCATTCATCTGGTTAGCAGAATACCAGGCATCATTTGTGAATCTGAAGCAGAAGTTGATATCAGCACCTATTCTTAGATTACCAGTTGGACCCGAAGGTTTCAGAGTATATTAGGATGCGTCAGGTAAAGGACTTGGATGTGTCCTTATGCAACATGGGAAGGTGATAGCGTATGCATCTAGGCAGCTTCGGGACCACGAGAAGAATTACCCAACTCATGACTTGGAGTTGGCAGCAGTAGTATTTGCTTTGAAGCTATGGAGGCATTACTTATATGGTGATCGAGTGGATATGTATACAGACCACAAAAGTCTGAAGTACATCTTTACTCAGAAGGAGCTGAACATGAGGCAGAGAAGATGGTTAGAGCTGATCAAGGATTACGACGTGGAGCTTCAGTATCATCCAGACAAGGCTAATATGGTAGCAGATGCTCTCAGCAGAAGAGGCGGCACATTTATGTTGACAATCCAGAAGCACATTTTAGAAGATCTTCAGGAGATGGGCATAGAAGTTATACTTTCTAGTAATTTAGGAGTTCTGGCTAGTCTACAAGTTCAATCTGACTTGGTAGACAGGATCAAGGCAGCTCAGGAACAGGATCCAAGGATTCAGAAGCTTAGAGCAGAATGTGAGTCAGGACTCAGAAAGGAGATGAGAATTCATGAAGACGGTACACTTAGGTTTGGATCACGTCTATGTGTGCCTAGTGGAGACATCAGACAGGAAGTTATGATAGAAGCTCACAGTTCTCAGTATTCTATACACCCTGGAGGGACCAAGATGTACCAAGATATCAAGCAGCACTTCTGGTGGAACGAGATAAAGAGGGAGGTAGCTAGGTTTGTTTCCTGTTGCTTGATTTGTCAGCAAGTGAAGGCAGAGCAGCAGAGGCCAGCTGGATTATTGTAACCGCTTCCTATTCCGGAATGGAAATGGGAACATATTACAATGGACTTTGTGACCGGTTTACCAAGGTCATCTAGTGGTAAAGATGCCATTTGGGTGATAGTAGATCGGCTTACAAAGGTAGCACACTTTCTTCCTTTCAGAATAGGACAATCTACAAAAAAGTTGGCAGAGTTGTACATGCAGTAGATAGTCAGGCAACATGGAGTCCCTGTCAGTATTATGTCAGACAGAGATACTCATTTTACATCACATTTCTGGAAGAGCTTATATCATAGTCTGGGCACCAAGTTAAGATTTAGCACGGCTTACCATCCACAGACGGACGGGCAATCAGAAAGGACAATTCAGACTTTGGAAGATATGTTGTGAGCTTGCACCCTAGATTTTGGAGGATCTTGGGAGAACCACCTGCACTTAGTTGAGTTTTTATATAACAACAATTATCAAGCCAGTATCCAGATTGTGCCATTTGAAGCACTATATGGTAAGAAATGTAGATCGCCACTAGCATAAAATGATATCGGGGAGAGGAAGATGCTAGGCCCGGAATTGATTGTTCAGACGGTTGAAGTGGTTAAAGGAATTAGAGAGCGACTTCGAGTTGCGCAGGACCGACATCGTCATTGGACGGACCAGCATCGTAGGCCGTTGGAGTTTTCTGTTGGGGATCACGTATTCTTGCGAATCTCACCTACCCGTGGGGTCATTAGATTTGGTGTTCGCGGGAAGTTGAGTCCGCGATACGTAGGACCATTTGTTATCCTTGATAGGGTAGACGATGTTGCTTATCGTTTATCCCTTCCACCTTCGTTATGAGAGGTGCATGACGTGTTCCATGTATCTCAGTTACATAGGTATGTATTGGACCCAAGCCATATCCTTGATCATTCTGAGCTGGTTGTTGGTACCAACCTGTCTTACGAGGAGCAGCCTATGTCCATCTTGGACCGAAGGGAGAAGATACTCAAGAACCGAACAATTAGCCTTATCCGGGTTGCTTGGGGTCATAACTCTTTAGGGGAGTCAACATGGGAACGTGAGGATGATATCCAATCACGGTATCTGCACCTGTTTGACTCACAAGGTATATCTCTTTCTATATACCTTGATTGTCTTAACCCCTCATGCTTGTCACCCTATAGATAGAACTACGTGATATCGTAGATGTTAATATAGATATGTTATCTGCTAGTTAATATTGAAGAATGATTGCTTGCTCAAGTTTCTTGTACCAAGATTAGCTTAGTTTTGATATTCCTATCCTGCTTGGATTTAAAATTCCGAGGACGAAATTTTTCTAAGGAGGGTAGAGATGTCACTTCCCGTTCCCGGAATGCGTATCCTTAATACATGTACTGCTTTAATATATTTATTTAAAATTTATCATATATTGTTCTGTAATTAAACCCCTTTAGTTTCATGTTAATTAATTTTCTGCAATTTTATTTCTGCATTTTATTTCCTACTTTTATACTCTGCTTTAGCTCTACTTTGGGTTCGGCTTGAATTTGCTTTAGTTAGTTGGTTCAGCATGAACCGAAACAAACCCCCACCTACAACCACCTTTTTCATTTAAAGCCATCCCCTTTCTATCTCTCCATTACTTCACCATTAATCTTCTTTTTCTCATAACTCCTCCCCCACCTACTCAGCCGCCAAGGCAAGTGCCAAACTTGCTTCTTGATGGATCACCATTATTATTGTTCCATCATCTTCCTTACTTGATTTTGAGCCTCTTTAGTACTTAACATTTTCAATTTCCATGGTTCATTTCTTGTAGATCTAAGTTTTGTGCATTTTCGGATTCCTTAGGTTTTGATCTAGTAAACTTTGTTATCTTTAAGTTTGGATGGTTCCATATTCTAGAAAATTTTGTTCTACCCCATTTTGACTTATGGAAGTTCAGATTTGGGCTTGGAATGAAGGACTTAAAGAGCTTGGAAGCAATGGTTTCCATGGTTCTGTCCTTAGAAAATTTGGAGAAGAAGAACGGATCCTGGCCGCATGATAGACCTGACCGCATGAGTTTTTCATGCAGCAAGTCTTCTTGAGCCGCATGAATAGTTCGGCCGCATGGAGCGTAGCTAGCCGCATGAAGAGTTTCAGCCGCATGAAGATTCTGGCTGCATGGTATTATCTTGGCCGCATAAGTTTTCTCAGCCGCATGAGTTTTCATTTGGCCGCAGCCGCATGAGCTTTCATTTGGCCGCAGCCGCATGAGTTTCCATTTGGTCGCAGCCGCACGTACTCCTGTCCATCGTAGTCGCATGAAGAGTTCGACCACGTAAGAGATTTTTAGCCGCATGGACTAAATCATTTTCCCGTCGCATGGGCACTACTTTTCTTTAGCAGCATAGACTTTGTTTCTTCCAGCCGCATGATGTCACGCCCCAGAACCAGAATACTGGAGAGCGGGGGCGGACATAGCCAGCTACGCAATCCCAAAGTACGTTAATACTCTGAAATCACGTATAAGCTGTCAAGACATGGGGGTTACTCTACAAGCCATCAGTCAATCCTATGGTTTAACAATCCTAGGTATCTTAATCACAGGCAATTACACAAGAGCAAGGAGTACGATCATCATACATACAATAGTAAGGCGTCCCGAACCATATATACATGAATGATCATGAAGCCAGTACCACCGAGCTGATGACTAGCTTAGAGTGTTAGTCGTACATGATAAGGACTAGCTATAGTCTAGAATACACATATCATGTTTATGCCCGTAGGCTACAATATCAAGGAAAATACCAAAACACGAGCTAAACACGTGCTCGGGGCTAAACGTTACAAGAGGAGAATTTACATATCAGTGGGAGAATGAAGAAGAAACCCACTGAGGCACTCTGGTATTCCGGCTGGTCACCGTCGAGTAGATGGTACGGAAGATCCTTCGGGTTCTTCTATCAGAACCTGGCCATGCAAAACCAGTGGGGTCAGACCCCAAATAGCAAGTACCACAAAGGAGGCCGAACTATGAACTTAAAACCAGCAATCATTAGCAATTAACAAGCAAATAAGTAAAGGAGGATCGGGATTTGTGCAGTACCAATGCACTTGTCCCGATTATAGGGAAAACAGTAAGTAAATCATTATTGACATAAAGTAAACTGGAGAACATGTTAAATAAATAGAACTGGGAAGGTGATATACGATGAGATAACCATGGGACTATTCAGATAACCAGGTTACAACCCGTAAACCAAACAAAGACCGGGGTTGTAACCCTTCATCTGAACAGAACTTGGTTTCTTCCACCATTTATCGGCAAGATAAAATAAGAAATCAGGACATGTAACAATCATGTACAAGACAGGACGAATATGAACAATCAGGTCATGTGACAATCTTGTGCAGGATCAAGTCAAGACTAGACTGAGTTAGACTCCATTCAATCAATCACGGCCAAGCAATAAGTACGGCTTGATACTTTAACTAACTAGGGTTATCACAATCCTAGTTACTAGCAAGATGCAATGAGATTCTTCCAAGTCCGGTTACCCGTTTGTTACTACCTGAATGACCCCAGCAAAGAAAAGGAAAAGATAGCATGATATAGCAGACACACTGTAATAAGATACATGTGTCCTAAGGTACCACACTCGACGGCGGGCTGGAAGTGCGCTCATCTCGATGGATAGAAACAAATCCCATGTATATATATAAGGCCGGGGTCAAAGGGGCAACAGGTAACTGGGAAAGTCTCTCCATGAACTACTTGATCAATCTAGTCATTAACCTAGCCAGATTCAATATGAATCCCTGACCGTGGAAAATCAGGAATTCATGTCCTAGACATGATGCAAGACTAGACGGGTTCATTTGTACAAACACAATCACCCACGGTGTCCAGGCCATTTATTCTTGTCAAGTCATGTTAGCCGTCGCAACAGCATTCAAGGAATATATCATGTCAGGTTTATCATGTCAGGAGTGCGCCACGACGGGCCACTAGCAAGAATTATCAAGTCAAGTTATCATGACAGAAGTTATCATGTCAAAATTTATCAGGCCAAGTTATCTTGTCAGGAGTGCACCACGACGGGTCACTATCAAGAATTATTCTTATTTGTCATTTCAAGTTATCATGTCAAGAATATCATGTCAAGTATATCATGTCAAGTTTATTTCAAGAGTGCACCACTACGGGTCACCGTCGTGTCATGTCATTTATCAAAGAAGGAAGAAACTTGCACAATTAAATAATAATATATTAATAATATATATATTCTTGAAGCCAAGGAGAAACTCTACAATTTTTATGTTGGGAGTGGGAAGAAATTCTGACCACAATTCAGACAAATAAAACATTTAAACAATCAAAGTGGGACCCATGCGGTCCAAAAGTGGGAGAACAAACATGCGGTCAAAGAGAGTGGGAGGCCACCCATGCGGCCAGCCAAAGCTTAGGCGGCCAAAAAATAACTAAAGGGGTCATGCGGCCAGCAAGAAATATTCATGCAAATCAGAAAAAGACAAAAAGAGTGGGACCCACAATAAATACAAGCTTCCACTTAAACAAAGGAAAGGGCACGTGGCCAAACGATGAAATGATGACTGCCAGTAAAAGAGGGGCTCACGTGGCCAAAATATTAGATAGTGGAGGAAGGGAGCCTATGCGGCTCGCCTTAGATTCCATGCAAAATTTCAACATACAATTAATAATATTTAATGGCCAAGGCCATGCGGCTCTGCATCAAGCAATTATTAATGCTGTAAATATCCATGCAGCCCACCCTCACATTTGCTTGCATAAAAATACAAACAATTAAATAAATAAATAAATAAATAATGGCCATGCGGCTCGCTTGCATGAGAATGCAAACAAGCAACTAATATTAAATAATTCCTTATGCGGCTCCAATAGAATAACCATGCGGCTCCAATAGAATAACCATGCGGCCAAGCATGGTCCTACGTATGCATTAATGCATTTAAACCATGCATTAGAATAATGCATGCACTAAGAAAGCTAAGAAAGCTAACTAATGCATGGTCCTGTACTAAATGCATTTAAGTACAAGTATTAATAATACATGCCTTTAAGAAATCAACACATGCATGGCCTTCTTTTCTTGAACGTATGCTAGCATTGCATACCACATTAATGCTTTCATGCGGCTCACCGTTAGAGTGGCCTATGCGGCTAGCTCAGGATGTGCATGGAAAATATGCATGAAAGTATGCATGAAAGAATTAATGCATTAAATGCTCTCTCTCTCTCTCCCTTAGCCTATGCGGCTAGCTCAGGAGATGCCTTAGGAAAATACATGGGAAAATATGCATTTATGAAAAGTGCATTAAATGCTTTTTTTAAAGCCTTTGCGGCTCACTATTATTGCTATACAAATATTAATGCAAGCTAATAAGTTACATGCGGTCAACTGGAATAATTCTATATGCGGCCAACACAAAATACCCATATGTGCATGCGGCTCCAAAATGCCAGCAAGTTCGCATGTAAGCCAAAATGCAAATGATGGCTTCCCACAGAGGAGATGTCCATGGGAAAAATACCATGGCTTCTCCACACCACCAAACTTCAATCCGGAGTCCAAATTTGGACTTCCATAGGTCAATTTGGGGTAGAATAAAATTTTCTACAACATGGAACCATCAACTAGCAAGAATATGCAAGTTTACCAGATCAAAACCCATGAAAACCGAATTTGCTTCAAAGTTAGATCTACAACAATCTAGCCAACAAAATAGAAAACTTCAAGTTCTAAACATGCTTAGAATGTAACAACAAAGAGAATGGAACAAACGAAATAGAAATCGTCCAACATTCGGCAAGGTGTACTTGCCTTGGGCTGGAGGAAGAAGATGAAGATGGAAATGAAAATAATGGAGGAGAGAGAGTGGTAGGTGGCTTATATAACAAGCCCAAGCAATCCCCACCATTCATCCCTCTCCACTAAATCTAAACCATACACCTCATCTCATAAAAACCAAACTAAACCAAGCCAAGTCAAAGTGGAACCGAACCAAATAAAACCAAGTCCAAGTTAAACCAAGCCATGAAATCCTATACTTAGGAAAATTTTAAAATATCACACAAATCGATAAATACGAAATACGGCTCAAATGAATATGTATCCGTATAAAATACTGATACAGTGAGACGGGTCTCACACATGATACTGTACCCTCTTGGCTAAATGCCAGCGAGCCGCATGAGGCTTGGTTCCACCCTAGTCACATGAGTGAGAACCCCAGCCGCATAAGGCTTGTAACTTCTGGGCCGCATAGGCATTGAGCCGCATGGAATCCCAATTACCTGGTCGCATGAACTATAGTCCCTAATGCCTTTTGGCTGATTCTCGTCCCTGAGTTAACATTGATTGACATTACTTAACATTGATTGACATGGAGTGGTATTAATTAACATTAATTATTGCCTTGACATTAATAAACAGGAATTTTTTATCTTAATTTAATAATAATTGATCATGCGTTCCCAGTTGGAACTAAGAGACTGGCTAGTCATCTTATTGAAATAAATGAATAAGACACGTTCATATTAACTATGAACTATTGAAATCGACTGGCAAATCCTGAATATTGGCATACAGGCACATGTAGGCTTCAATTTATTTGTTATTTATTTACCTTACCAAAGAAGCATGTGTACTTATGGTCAAGGCATGATTATTCTGTGGATTAGTTTTGATTGTTGCATTACGCTATGTAAGACCTACAACCTAACCGCACGGGCATCGTTGTAGAGTTGTGCATATCGTACCCCGTACGAAAGTACTCATTTGAATGACCATGACCCACTGCATGGGACTTCATTCAACGTAGAGACTACTAAGTTAAATAAAATAATGATTGCATGGAGAGAATAGATTTCCGAGTTCTTACATGGCAGCCCTCTTCGGACTAGTAGTGCCCGACAGGCCGGTTGGTCCCCACAGATACTGCAAATCTACCACACGGGCAGGGAGCGGTATCTGGTTATATTATCTATGGTATATTGTATATTGATGACGGACGTCCCGCTGGGACTCGTCTAATTCATGATTGGCGCAATTGATTGACTGGGTAAACTAGCCTTGCTTGCACATAGTAAGAACTGAGGAATCCTTTATTGCATAATCTCAGGATAACTTGGGACTCACAGTAGCAAGTCGTAGTAGTTGCATGGCCGTTTAAATTGATTTATTTGTGTACTGTATCTACTCTGTTACCTAACTGAGAAGATCAAAATATCAGGACATGACGGGCCAACTTCTGTCCTTGTTTGGTTGGGAGGTTGGTTCGAAGTGTCGTGATGTTATGTGAATCCTAGTAGATAGCAGAGATCTATTATCATATTCTCTTATTACTAACGTCATTCCTCATATCGTGCTCCCTTACGGTACTTGCTATTAGAGGTCTAACCTCTCTGGTTTTGCATGGCCAGATTTAGAGCCGGTCCCCGAGGATCCAGCTTACTTCTACCTCCAAGATGGTCAATACTAGAGGGATGATCGCAGGAGGACTCGAGTGGGTTTCTTACTTCCCCGCTCGTTTTGTGAATTACTTTATACTTTGCCGTTTGGCACCGACATGTTAGTCGGACTGTCTTGCACCTACTTTTACATAATTGTAACTAAGTCAGGCTGCAGCTGATAACAATTGTGTATACTTACTCCATCATCTGGCAATATTTTGTAAAGTCAGATATCAAGAATATTTTTGATTAAGCGTTTGGGACGCCTTACTGCTTCACCTTACATGTTCTCTATTTCTGTTTCTTGTTTGAATGATTGAGACAATAGATGTGAAGTGACCATAGTGAGACTTTTATGTATTATGCACCCCCTCGTCTTATTAGACAGCATTGATCGTATTATACGGTATTCATCTACCCGTAATACGTAGCTGGCTGAGTCATTCCCCCGCTCTCCAGTATTCTGGTTCTGGGGCGTGACACCTATGTTATCAATGAGAAAAACTACATACATATTTTTTGGCTACCCATTTATTCTCTTTTTATCTTATTTTACAACAAATATAACTTAACCACAATTTGAACTTTGGGCCCAGCCCTTAAACAAAAGGTCCAACCGAACAAACTGAATCGTTTATCGGTTCGATTTCGATTATGGCTAATAGGTTCAATTTCGATTTTTGATTTTTCAAATTTTAGTTTATTCGTTTTTTATTACTTCGATTCGGATGAAATCGAATAAATCGAACGCTCCCGCCTGAGCCTATGGGTTCTGCTTGCTGCTTCCAAAAGTTGCTTCTAGTTCTGTGTTTCAAAAAATAGTAGCAAATATCCAGTTAGTTAAATATTTTGAGCATGCTGATTTGTAATTACTTCTTGGCTAATTATAAGGGCACAGCACATTTTGATCGGGGCTGTCCAAGTGTTAGTTTTCCATTATTTACAAGTTTGCCAGTGAAAAAATTAGAGAAATTTTGAGTCGCACCCCACTTGTTTTATCCAAATTCAAGGTGCACCCCACTGTTTTACCATAATGCAAGACACCCCCCACTTTTGACGGAAAATGTCCAAAACTGACAGTCAAAGGGTTTGACCAATATTTTTTGACGAAAATGCCCTCGTCTCTCTCAAACCCAAACTCATTGTTGTTGCTGCTGCTGCAGTGGGGGGGCGGCTGCGGTCGGGGAGGGGGGCGGCGAGGTCAAGGAGGGGGGGCGAGGTCGGGGAGGGGATGGCGGCGGCGACGGTGGGGGGTAGGGTGGGGCGGCGAGGTCGGGGGAGGGGGGGGACGAGGTCGAGGAGGGGGGGCGAGGTCGGAGAGGAGAGGGCGGCTGCAGTCGGAGGGGGGGCGAGGTCGAAGAGGGAGGGTGGACGAGGTCGGGGAGGGGAGGGCGGCTGCGGCGGTGGGGGGTAAGGGGGGCGGCGAGGTCGGAGGAGGGGTGCGAGGTCGAGGATAGGGGGCGAGGTCGGGGAGGGGAGGGCGACTGCCGTCGGGGAGGGGGGCGAGGTCGAGGAGAGGGGCGAGGTCGGGGAGGGGAGGGCGGCTGCGGCGGTGGGGGGTAGGGGGGCGGTGGTGGGGGGTAGGGGGGGCGGTGGTGATGGTGGTGGTGGTGGTGATGAACGCGGGTGCGGCTGCCGCCCTCCCCTCCCCGACCTCGCCCCCCCTCCCTCCCAGACCGCAGCCCACCCCCCTACCCAACCCAGCAACAGCAGCAGTGAGTTTGGGAGAGACGAGGGCATTTTCGTCAAAAAAATATTGGTCAAACCCTTTGACCGTCAGTTTTGGACGTTTTTCGTCAAAAGTGGGGGGTGTCTTGCATTATCGTAAAACAGTGGGGTGCACCTTAAAAATGGTTAAATAAAGTGGGGTGCCACTCAAAATTTCTCAAAAAATTACTCATGGCTATCCAAGTGGTAGGTATAAAAGATGAGTGTTATAATTTTTGTTTTCTTCCTCACTCTCCATTCCTCACAAGAATAAGAAAAAAAAACAAGAACAAGAACATCAATTTTTGCAAACCTAGTTTATTTTGATTTTTTGCTCTCTTCTAATTTCTCAGATCTCTTTCTCTAAACCCTACTTTATTTTTCTTCTTCTTCTTGTTTGGACATTATGGATGAAACCCTAGTTGTAGAAGAAATTGGGTTATCAAATCTATCAAATCTATTAGTCTATTAAACAATTTTTTTTATTAATAGAAGAATTATGCATGAAATCCTAGTTGTAGAAGAAAACTATGGAAGAAATCCTAGTTGTAGAATAATTGGGTTCATATCAGGACTGCCACAATTTCTGACAGTCCTAGAAGTATTGAGGACTGCCAGAAATTGTGGCAGTCTTGAAATAGACTCGATGTACAACAGGACTGCCACAATTGTTGGCAGTCCTAGAAGTAATGAGGACTGCCAGAAATTGTGGCAGTCTTGAAATAGACTCGATGTACAACAGGACTGCCACAATTTCTGGCAGTCCTAGAAGTAATGAGAACTGACAGAAATTATGGCAGTCCTGAAAGGGACATGCTCTACAACAGGACTGCCACAATTTCTGACAGTCCTAGACATATTGAGGACTGCCAGAAATTGAGACAATCCTGAAAGATACTTGCTGTACAGCAAGTCCTGAGGCAGGCCTGAAAGATACTTGCTGTACAGCAAGTTCCTTTCAGGACTGCCACAATTTCTGGCAGTCCTAAAGTCGACATTTTCGAATGAAAAAAACATGTTAGGGTTTATTTCAATCTTGATAATATAGTAAAATATGCATTTTAGGATTTATTTTCATGCATTCTTTGTGATGAAAGAAGTATTTAACCTTTATTTTCATACATTTTAGGGTTTATTTAGTTTTTTGGGTGCCATCGAAATTGGGAAAGAGAAGAAAACTAGGATTTTGATGGAGATGGTGATGATGGAAATGGTGGAGAAGAAGAAGATGATGATGAGAAAAAAACTAGGGTTTTGATGAAGATGTGAGAATGGAAATGGTGGAGAAGAAGAAGATGGATAGAAGAAGAAGAAGAAGAAGAAGAAGAAGAAGAAGAAGAAGAAAGCTAAGGTTTGTGAAGAGAGAGAGAGTGAAATTTAGAAATGAGAGTGATTTTTTGGGTTTGGGGGGCTGTGGGCTTTGGACATCCCCTTGAGTGGAATATTTTGATAGCCCTATTAAAAGTTCCTTCCAACCTGGCTAGTCCTAATCCTGGTTAGCCCCGATAAAAAATATATGTACCCTTATAATTAGCCTTACTTCTTTGGAACCACGCTTTTCGCAACATAGATATCTTGAAAAGACGGTTGCTTCTTTTTAAATAGCGTCAGCAGAAACAACTTTGGATAGCAAGTTCCTACCTCGATATCTTAAGAAATTATTGATGTTGATCCGGAAAAAGAGCTATGAATCCTATAAGATTTTGTAATAAAGTTAGAAGATTAATAAAGTTAGAAGATTATTTAAGTACTCTACTCACGCATACAATTGGAAGGTTCGAACCTTGCTAGTCCCATTGGATGTCCTTTCTAATACCACTAGACTAGAGAGCTCGGACACATGAGAACTTTTAAATGACAATTTTTTTTCTTAAACCTAGAAATACTAATTTAACAAAAACTAATTTTACTTTTAGTTTTCCTCACTTGGAAACTTTTTTTTTCTGGCAAAATATTTGGTATCTTCATATCTGCCTTTGCAAAACATTTTGTTAAATAGCGACAGCGGAAACAACTTTGGATAGCAAGTTCCTACCTCGATATCTTAAGAAATTATTGATGTTGATCCGGAAAAAGAGCTATGAATCCTATAAGATTTTGTAATAAAGTAAGAAGATTATTTAAGTACTCTACTCACACATACAATTAGGAGGTTCAAACCTTGCTAGTCCCATTGGATGTCCGTTCTAATACCACTAGACTAGAGAGCTCGGACACATATGAGAACTTTTAAATGACAATTTTTTTTCTTAAACCTAGAAATACTAATTTAACAAAAACTAATTTTACTTTTAGTTTTCCTCACTTGGAAACTTTTTTTTTTCTGGCAAAATATTTGGTATCTTCATAGCAAAACATTTTGTTAAAGAAGGTTTTAACAGGTTCCTTCTAAATGTCCTAAGTCATAATGAACTGCACAAGGAAAAGATGTTTCCAAAACCATGATAGAGATCTCCATATTCTATCAACATTGGCCAGATGAAACATTTGGAACACACTTGAATATTCATCATAGTTCAGCAACAAATTTAAGCTACAGCTGTGACTTCGAAAATTCATATCAACAATAATCCGTTATAACAAATAAAAAATCTCTGGTAGTACAAAGAAAGTACATATGCGAGAACTGGGCTTCTTCTAGTATATCTCATCATCCGGTATCTCCGGTGTCAAAAACTTCCTAGGATCCTTGTTTATCTCCTCATAGTTAAACTTGGGCTTCACCTTATCCGGCACAGGCATCAGAGGAATGATCGAATCCCTGTCGATAACGCCATCAATGATACCATACTCGACAGCCTCGATCGGGGACATGTAGCGATCTCTGTCGATATCTTTCTGCACCTGCTCGAACGAGCGACCAGTAAAGCCAGATATTATTCTGGTGACATTGGTTTTGTTATGCATGATCTCTTTCGCCTGGATCTCCACATCGATAGCCTGGCCACTAGCTCCTCCGAGTGGTTGATGGAGCATGATTCGGGTGTTGGGCATTGCAAGCCGCTTGCCTTTGGTTCCACCGCCGAGGATGATCGAAGACGTGGATGCTGTAATACCGAGACCGATGGTTGAAACATCTGCTCGAACGAGCTGAACCACATCAAAGATGGCCATAGTAGCACTGAGACATAAGCAAAAATGTTGAGCATTGCAGGATGTGGAGTAAACATATTACAATGTTATAAGCTTCATCGCTATTCTGATACAAATCCTGCATATTTATGTAACATGGTTTAAAGGAGTCACAATTTATATTGCTTGTTCACAGGATAATCATACGAAGCTACAAAAAAAAAAATATTATGTAACACATATACACACAGATGCATAATCCATAATGGTGACACATTCACCTTAATCTAGCAATGACTTCTCTAATTCATGTCACTAAAGTCACTTCTCTGGCACCAACATGTGGATAAATCTACTGAAGCATGTGATATAAGCTTTAAAACAAATGTACCCTGAATAAGATAATTGCGAACTTTGATGGATACTTGGAATGCACAGAATTTTCACAAGTTAATGTCGAATAAACACAGCTCGTGCGTGTGCCTAATATCTCATATTTTTTCACTGTTGGGTACTTGGACCAATGGTTTTCACTGAGATCGTTCTCCGAGTAGGCGCTGTCACTTGACAGAGCAGCTATGAGTAGCTCGTGCTGTGAGATGACCAAGAGAGAAGATTGTGATATGATCCATCAACACAAAGATCAGCAGCCCACTGAGCGCATCAACCAACCACCTCATGCAAAGGCTCCAGGAACCACTATACATATGTCCGGCCCAGAATCAAATGAGACAAGCACCCCTCAGCTCAACACCTTGAGGGTGGAGATCATAAAGTTGAACCAACCTGATCCAGACTCCTCATCGAAGTAGGTGACCTAAATCCTCTATACAGATCTTTTGTGATCTCCACAGCCGATAGGCGTACGAGTTCCATCAGAATCATACTCTGGCAAAGGTGAATTGAGTTAGGCAAACCTTAGTAGGAACAGAGCTCGGGAAGAGCTCCAGTCATCAGTCCCAAGATTTTGAAGGGGACCCACGGTCTAAGAAGTTCAGAATGATGATGTACGGAGACAGGGGCATTCATGTAGACTGCTCCCAAAACTCTCGTGCTCGTTGATAGTGCACTGCCATCCTATCATCCTATGTGTAACTCTCCCAACCACTCTAAATCGACAGCATGGGAATAGTGTATGGATCTCCTACAGGGATTCCATCAGGTCTTCAACCTGAAGCAAGAGAGTGGTGAAGAAACTAGGTCTCTGTTTCGGAGGTACAAAAGATTCACTCTCTCACCATAATCCTACGAAGATGCCTTTCTATAACCCACTTGCTCTAGTTTATTTGAAAAACTACTTCTCAAATTTACAGTAACCCCTCTATATTATTGCTCCACACACAGCCTCATTTTACTCATCTCTCAAAACAAACCATGAACGTTAATTGTTGGGATCATGTAGCTTGAACTGAACTGACTAGTCCAGATCGATCTAAGAAATAAGATGAAGTGCTAATGAAGAGAGATGAAGGATATGAATAAGTATAAAGACAAAATATGAATACAGTAAAGAAAGGGAGAAATATGAGAAATTACTGGTGATATATGCTGATTGAACATAAAAAGAAGTATGTCCATATATTCCATATGATGGTAGATTACCCTTACAAATCAAACCAAACTAAGTCATTGATACAATTGATTATCCTTAGATGGCTGAGTTTTAAAGAAGATTAAGCATTAGTTCTCCATGCTAAGACGATGGAAACCTTCACGACAATGGCCTTATGGACCAAGATCTTTTCCATATGATGGTAGATTTCCCTTAAAACACATCAACGACCAAACTACGCCATTGATACAATTGATTGTCGTTTAATAACTTAAATTCTAAAGACACTAAATATCTAGTTCTCCATGCTAAGATTATGGAAACCTTCACTTAATGGGCTTATGCACCAAAATCTTGTTTGTTGACCTTGGGAGCAACAAAAAATTAACATTAGAAGCAAAAAAGGGATATGGCTTAATCATAACACGCAAAAATTTCTTCTGGCTAAAAAAGAATAAGAAGTCATGTAAAGTGCCAACTTTTAACCTATCTCAACAAGGTTTTGTTTAAGCCTCCTCGTGCTTAAAGGTCCTAGCTTAACATGTCTCTCATTGCAACATGTGCACTTTGCAACTCAAACATGCAGTGCATTAACCAAAGAGTGTTGTTGATTCATAAGCATGCCAATGTCGTGCACAGGATACGGCTTAAATAGCTTCATCCTAGGAAGCATTGATTCCAAAGTTCATGCCATGTCCATGTCGTGCCCATATTGACACATTGGATATGGAACAGATGCTCCAAAACACATGGAGGAACACCAAAAACCACGTCAATGTCGTTGTATCCATATAGTGCCATCTCATATCCGTGTATGTGCAACATAGGCTTCATCCTTCCTAACGGAAGTCTAGTCCTATAAGGTGATAACTGTTGGGTAAGAGAGTCACTTTAAATAGCATTTGTTAACAAGGGCAATGAAGATTTCATGAGAGTTTTCCGTTTCACAAGCCGTTCAGTATTACCAATACTTGTCCATCTCTAAAAAAAATTAGATCCTACTCGCACATTGAGTTGAATTTGTCTCGGACCCTCATTTTCATGCTCAGTGCTTACATTTTGCTTTTCAGCGCCATCCTATGTAGCACGAGTATGGATACAGACAAGGACACAATACGAGTACGGAATACATGCATTTTCAGATAGGTACGGTATAGTCACATATGTTTAGGGATGTAAAACGATTCAACCGGCTCGCGTTCGGTCGGTCCAAGCACGGTTCGAAGCTCGTTCGTGGGATGGTTGGTACCGAGCTCGATCAATTTTTTCTGTTCGAAGGGATATTCCAGCCGAGTTCGACCATAGGTTGTTCGAGTCGGTCTTGGTCGCGAACAAGCTCGAGCTCGGCTCGGTTCTCGTATTAGGACTTCCCATAGTATAATTATGTTGCATTGTACTGTATCACTCCTCTCTATTTTCTCTCAAATCGTAATAATTGCGTCCAAACGACGCTTTGATGCACTAGAGTCTGATGGTAAGTCTATGATGTAAAGAGTATAAGTAATTCAACAAAAAAGTCTTTAAGACTTGAGAGCAGTTTATACAGTAGGTTTAATGGGGCTTTGGCTCGGACTCGGGTTCGTGTTCGTCCGAGCAAATCGAGTCGAACTTGATCCTTTCCAAGTCTCTAATCGAACCGAGATCAAACACTATTTTTGGGCTCGACCTTAAACTCGGCTCGAATCAAGCTCGTTCGATAGTTTAGTAGAACTGAGTCCGAACACTCTTTGTTCGAGCTCTGTTTGTTCGATTTTCAGCCCTACCTATGTTGCACAAACACGGACACTCGTACGGACCAATACAGATACAGGGAGCATTTTTCTGTGTCCGTGCAACATAGGTGCCATCAAAACAATTTTTAGGAGGTCCTGGTTTTCTATGAAGCCCTTTCAAGGCATTTACAAACAGTGTTTCAGATATCGGTCGTACCAGCTTATATACCAATTTCGATGGGAAACAATACAATATGAATACAATGACTGACATGTATGAAAAAAAATCTGGTCAGAAGACTCAGAACCTATATCAGCAGTATCCAGTATCGGGCAAACTGGACATTGTATTGGCTAAACCTAACTCATTTGGGGTTTGTTTTACACCCGGTTAAAAAAACTTGGTTTAGAACATGTATGTTCCATTGGTGTTTACTGTGACTTGGAATATGTATCTAGGAAATTAGTTGTATCCTAAATTACACTAAAGATTAGTTCTATTATATTTATATTAATACTCCAAAATTTGACATACATGTCATATACGAAGTGAATTATTATTCTATACCACCATGAAGTCGTATCTCCATATATGTTTGGTGTATCACCTGATATCCAGTTTCCAGCATGGCAACCATTATAGGTCCAATGTAAGATATCAGTAACCTTGTTTACAAGGCTTTTACCATCGATATACTAAATGTCAGTTTGACGAAAAGAAGTATAAAAGAGGAAGGTTGTTTGGCATGTGTGATTGCTTGACTGATTTGGAGGACACCAATTTATTTTCTAAGAATCTAATTGTTTGATGATGTTGGTGGCCCACACTTAAATGGCTCTTTACAAAGGCTCCTTGGTCATAATGATTGAAGATGGACCAACTTAACCTTGAATAGATTATCCTCTACTAAATAGCGCACAGGGTAATCTTTTCGTTACTTCGTTGATTTCAGGCCAGCCTGTTGCATGGTAACAACCAATCTTCAGATTTTCCATCTAAGCAGAATATCTACATACCAAATGTCAGTTACAAGAAACCTACTGCAGAACATCAAATATTTCATTGGAGTAATTATTTTCAATCACCATTTTGCATTCACTTGCCATGCGCTTGAACTTCTACAGGTTCTCGTGTCCTATATTATCATAGGATGATAGGAAGTGGGAGCTGTAGTTCAAATTCCTAAAACCTACTAGTATCCTCCAGAACAAACTAAAAAACAACAAAAAGCTATTAACCCAATTTATGGGTTCAGCTACATGAATCCACCATTGGCTCGATTAAGGATGACTCTATCCATTATTGGATGAAAATCAACTTTACATTATCCTGCATATTCAACTCCTTAAACTACTATCCAACATCCACACATGTAAATAAATTACTTCATTTCATATGTTGCATCAGTTAACTTGTAAGGTTATCTACTCATGGTAACATACTGCTCTAATGAACTTTTCATAAACTAGCTACCTACAAGCAATTAACAAAGGATGCAGAAAAGTAACCAACACCATCCAACCAATACACAACATCAAGAATCCGACCAAAAAAGAACATAGACCCCGCCCCCCCCCCCCCCCCCCCCCCCCCCAAAAAAAAAAATAAAAAAAAATAAAAAATAAAAAAGAAAGGAAAATTGATGAAAGAGACTGATGCCCTTCATCAACTAGTGAAAAAACCTTAATTTCAAATCATGCATGGGAAGATTGATTTGACCTTCAGACTATTCTGCAACAGCAACAGAATCTAAACCTTCAACCAAACTTTTGGGTCAGAACCATATATCTATATTCTCCATTCGGCTCTATTGAGGCTATTGCTATCCAGTAATACTTCAACTTCGTCTACTTGTACACATTCAAACATTCAACTCCAAAAAGTTGTTAACAATTATTGATAAATTACACAAATCCATGGGTCAATTATAGAGAATGAACAAACTCAATTAACTAATAGCAACTCTACCTCAAGTTTCCAAATTTAAATTTTAAACCATCTCTTAGTCAAAGGTTATTCACTCATTTATCGTACTATTATCGAAATTACTCACAAACCAGTCCAATTCAAGCAAATGAGAGAAAATTATTGTTCACATGCTTCCTATTTGAAGTTTAACCTCTCTCTTCTTCGAGGCTATTTAGTTCAGAGCAATTAACAGATAGCGCATCAGTAACTGACAAAATAAAACTAACTTCAAACAACCAACCAAACAAAACATCAAGAACACTGCTAATCCATGCTTGGTAATTGTTGGGATAGTGGTTATGAGGTGTTTTTAAATTATCAGTTATGAGTGGTTATGAGGGGTCCGGTTTTGGACGAATTTAAGTAGCGGCTTTTAAATCAATCTAACCCATGCTTGGTAATTCATTAACGAGCTATTCTGAAAGTTTTTTTTTAAACAATAAAATTACTTATTTGTCCATACATAAACAAAAGTCCTCCCCAAGAAAGATTATATCATTGCCCTCTCAAATAATAGCCTATACAATCATATAACTTGCAAGCATAAAATTGTTTGGCAAATAGTAAATCATAAATGTTGAGAGAAAAGCATTTACTACTACCACATCAAATGGACCACAAAATTTAAAAAACTCACCCTACACATCAAATTGACCACAAAATTAAAAAAAACTCACATTTTAGTGGAAGTAGTCATCAGATGGAATCATAGACTCAAGAAAAAACAAAGATGAGAATGAAGAAATACGATAGGGTATTAGTAGTTGTAGTTATGTGTTTTGATAAGGATATAAAAGGGAAAAAAAAAATAGAAACCCTCAAACATACCAATTCGGGGTGTTTATAAAGACACCTAAAAGTTCCATCACATTGCTTTGGAGATTTTTTGTGCCGACCAAATTAGTGACTCAAAATTTTTTTTAAAAAACGGTGAAAATACCATTACTAAATCTATATTTTAGCACATCTCACTGCTTGGATTAAGGGGAAAAAAAGCTGAGTTAAGTGGGATTAAGTGGGAGGGAGTAGAGTCAATACATATAACCTTGCTAGGATTGTAGGGAGAGTTAAGTGTAGCGCGTTTAATAACTCTTGCTTGGATTGAAGGTTTTGTGTGAGGGAATGATCAACAGATCAAGTGAGGGAATGATCAATAAAAATATAATAATTACCAAACTGCCCTTATAACATGTCATAAAATTAAATTTGATTAAAATTTTAATTAGAACTTGTCAAAATATATTCACAAATAAGGAAGCTACGGAGCAGCATATGCATGTTGGAAAACAAAAAAAATGAAAAAAAAAAATCATAATATTTTATAGGACAAATAAGAAATATTTATTAACTTTTTAAATGGGGTTAAAAAATAAACAAAAGAGGGTTAAACAAACCTCATTTAACCCCTAAACCCCTACCCTCAGACCAAACATAGTTTTATTTCCCGTCACTTAACTTCCACTCAAACTATCTTAACCCACAATCCAAATGCCTCCTCAAAGTTGTTCGTTTTAGAATAGTAACCAGCATAAACCCTAATTCTCTGACCGACCGACCAAAACCTACCTCCGCCTTCCTCACCTGAGAGAGCCGCCGGGGGAGTTGATGAAGAGCCTGATGTCCTTGGTGGAGTCCATGACGTCGAGGAGCAGCAGCTGGCTGATGATGGCATCGGCGACGAAGTCGTCGATCTGGCTCCCGAGGAACACGATCCTCTCCCTCAGCAGCATCCCCATCACGTCCGAGTCCGCTCCCCTCGCCGACGCCGGCGGAGCGGAGGAGGACGACGGAGAGAAGGAGAGCGAGTAGGCATTCTCCTCCGTCCCAAACCCTAACCCTAGATTCGAGGGCTTGGTTTCTGCATGGGAAATCGAAGCGATGGTCCTGGCTCTGGGAGGAGCGGGCTTGGAGAGGAGGGACTGAGGTTTTAGGGTTTTAGGAGCGGCTGGTGGTGGGAAAATCGAGGGCTTGAATGGAGTGGAGAGGGAAAGGGAGGCCATGGCGAGTCGCAAGGAAGAGAGAGAGAGAGAGAGTGATGACCAAAGATTCAGCAAAGGGATAGGGATATGGAACGGCCGGGTCCTGAGAAATATCCAAACCCGACCCGTTGTATAGTTTGGGCCGCTAAAATTAGTTTTTTAAAATATTTATTCCAATTGCAATTTCTCATCTCACTACTTTTGTCCTTTATGGTCTGTTTGGATTAGTTTTCTGAAATCTTGTTCTAAAAATAATTTTCAAAAAAAAAATATTGAAAAGTTATTTTATGAGTATATAAATTCTGCCTTTGCGTCGGTTACTCTCATCTGAAAAATAATTTTTAAAAAAATTAAAAATTATGTTTGGTAAAATATTTTTAAATAAAAATTTATAAAATATTTGTAGATGTGTGAAAAAAAATATTATTTTTTTAAAAAAAGGTTTGTTCTTTCTTCTTCTCGGGAATTTCCTCAAACCACTCGATCGAGGTCGAACGATCGAGTTTCAGATCTCTCCAATGGAGATGTCATCGATCTCCTCCGCGCCAAGAACCATCGAGAAGATCTTGAAGGACTACAATTGCCAACTCTACCGGCTCCACCAATCCTGGCTCCTCCTCCGCCGACCAACAACACCTATTTTTAGAAATGAGTTTAATATAAACGTACGGAACAACCTCAATCGAAAACACCATCAATCAAAAAGAAAAAAAAAATGTCGTTGACTCCATCATCCTCAGCCTGCTACAAGATCTCGAGGTCTTCGACTGCCTCAAAGAAGCTGACACCAATCCCAACTTCGTTCGCACCCAGGTCGAGAACCTCCGCGACAAGGACAACAAGAAAACAGAGTCCGCCTCCAACGTCACCAACTTTTAGGCCATGTTCCTGTCCATAAGCATAGTGGCCATGTAGCAGAGATCGATCCTGTTCCAGGTAAGGCAGAGCAGGGGTATGTCTCTCTTGTAGACGATGGTGGAGTGCTCCTTGTCGCGGAGTTCGAGATGTCGTCGGAATCAGTGGATAAAGACGAGGTTCCTCCATGGCAGTAAGGCGGTGGCTTTTCCGGCCGCGACGGAGAAGGAAAGGAGAGGGAGAAGGGAGGAAAGTACTTTCCACTCAAAGAAAGAGAGAGAGAGAGAGAGAGAGAGAGAGAGAGAGAGAGAGAGAGAGAGAGAGAGAGAGAGAAAGAGAGAACAGCGGTGGAGGCTAGAGCTTTCTCCATGTCAGACCATGCACTTAGAAAGAGAGAAAGAAAGAAGAGAGGTGGAGAGAGAGAGAGAGAACTGAATGTGAGGTGAGAAAAGAGAGAATTTTTTTTTCCCAAACAACGGTTTTAGGAAAGTTTTTTTGAAAACAATTTTTCGAGTACGACTCCCCGAACACAGTTTTGATTAGGTTTAGCATTTAAACTCAGAAAATTGAGTTTAAACGAGTAACCAAACATGCCCTTAACTATTTACTTCTCTAATGATCTCCCTTCAACAACTCTCTCTCTCTCTCTCTCTCTCTCTCTCTCTCTCTCTCTCTCTATAATATTATGCACTTGTCATGTCTTGTACTTCAGGTTCATGATTACATTCCTGTACTTTAGTTCATGTACTTTAGTTCCTGTACTTTATTTCTTGTACTTACATTCCTGTACTTTCCTGTTCATTTCTTGTATTTCATGTCTCCTGTACTCATATCCAAATCATGATATTCTTGTTCATTACCTAGAACTGTACTTTGCTCCTTTCCTGACTAGGATATGTTGCAGGTGAGATGGAGGCTTTGTGTGATACCTACTATGGTCGAGAGCCTGTAGATGCAGTAGAGCCAGCTGGAGTTGCTCTTGACTTAGAGGCTGAGGAAGCCTAGCACTTTACCCCTTTAGTAGTTTATATTTTCTTGTATTTGAGACTATCAGACTCTACTTTTCATTTACTGAAAATATAATAATTCTTAGACTTGTACTGGATTCTGGGATTCGTTTATAGATGCTGTGATTTGTACTTGTTCATGTTTATCTGGTTAGATTTCCTTAGATTGGTACATCTTACTTCATCGTGTCCAACGATGAAGGCTGGGCGTGTCCGACTCGTGTCCAATTATTCGGGAGCGGGTCGTGACATATTTTTAGTGGTGGCCCATGCAGGTCAATCCTAATAGTACTTAGGTATTAGAGTACTATTGGGGGACTTGATTAAACTAGGGAAGTTGAATCACAGCATAGGAAATCGAGTACATCGGGTATATATGGATATTATATAAAACATTTACATTTACTGGTAGGTTAGGTTTTATCAATCACGAAGTTTTCTTTTTGTTGCAGGATGGTCGCTACGAGGAAGACCGCTGATCAGCCTGGAGTTGCAGGCAGCTCGAGACAGTCTGCACCAGACGTTCCGTTAGATCAGCTTCCGCCACCACCTCCTATCTTCCCTCCGCTACCCCGGACGATGATTTTTGACGGCGCTCAAGTGATGGCCATATTCCAGCAGTTCATGGAGGCCCAGAACCACCAGGCCGTACAGTTTCGGGCGACAGTAGTGGATGCGCTCTGGACTCGAGAACCGGCAGCACCAGCACCAGTAGCACCTACAACACCAACAGCACCGAGACCGGGGATGGCCAGGGACTACCAGAATCTCTGTCCGATGGATTTCTGGGGCCGCGAGGGGATTGTTTATGCGGATGAGTGGCTGGAGAATACAGAGCGGACACTGAAGATGGCACGGATCTCGGATGACCTGAAGGTGGAAGTGGCGAGTATGCGACTCTTTGACCTTGCCAGAGCTTGGTACCGAAAGGAGCCCCAGTTAGCTGAGCCCCAGGTTTATTGGGCAGATTTCAAAACTCTGTTCAAGGAGAAGTTTTTCCCCGATGAGGAGCGGGATGAGCTTCGGATGCAGTTCGAGGCGTTGCAACAGTTGACCATGACAGTGGCGGAGTACACATCAAAGTTTACTCGACTCAGCAGGTTCACGGAGAACCTAGTCAGAGCACCGGAGGACAGAGCTTGGAGATTCAAGAACGGCCTTACCAGGGAGCTGCGGTATGCAGTGGCTATTAGTCAGGCGACGACGTATGCGAGCATCCTCAAGATTGCTCAGGCTGTGGAGAAGGAGGCGGATCCGAAGCTGAAGAGGGACCAGGACATCGGCAGCAGCATCTTCCAGACACCGACGAAGAGGACCCAGACTCAGATTCAAACGAGGCCACAGCAGCCGGTACAGCAGCATCACCGTCCAGCCAGAGCTCCTACACATCAGCTACAGAGACGACAGTAGGCAGTTACTTGCGCATTCTGTTACCGGCCAGGACACCACTTCGATGAGTGCCGCAAGAGGCTCGGGCTCTGCTTATTTTGTGGATCTGAGGTACACCAGATGAGGGATTGTCCACAGGTTACAGCTCGACTGACAGGAGGACCTCGAGGAGCTGGAGGACCACCACCTACACCACCTAGAGCTCTACCAGCTGTACCACAGAGGGTTCAGGCTTTACTTACTCAGCAGCAGCATTTTGTACAGCTCCAGCCGCAGAGGGAACCACCACAGCAGGGACGCGCTTATGTCATGGCCACAGTTGAGGAGGACGAGGTAGTTCCAGATGTGATCACAGGTTCTATCCTTTTACATTCATTTTCTGCCATTGTATTGTTTGATTATGGAGCCACATATAGCTTTGTATCATATGAGTTTCTACATAGACACGGTTTCACACCTAAGCCCACTAGGAGGAACTGTCGAATTATGACAGGAGGAGGGATAGTACCAGTTAGTGAGATGGTAGATTGCCCTATCACTATAGCTGGGAGGGAGCTTAGGGCTCGACTTCTAGTGATGTCATTGCCCAAATTTGATATAGTCCTCGACATCGACTGAATGAGTGAGCAGTTTGCTGTAATAGACTGCCATAAAGGGAAGGTAATTTTCAGTCCGCCTGGAGTTCTACTGTTCGAGATCAGCAGACGGTTTGCAGAGAGGCCAGAGGGAGTCTACTTCGGAGAGTTGCAGAAGATCAGGAGTTGCCGCACCTACTGATTGCAGAATTTTTCGACGTCTTTTTTGAGAAATTGCCAAGATTGTCGCCAGATCGAGATGTGGAGTTCAGCATCGACCTAGTACATGGATCAGCACCGAAGTCCCAGCATTACTACAAGATCAACCCGAAGGAAGCTGCAGAGTTGAAGGCTCAGATTGATGAGTTGGAAGACAAGGGTTTTATTCGGTCCAGTGCTTCACCCTGGGGAGCACCGGTACTCTTTGTGCCCAAGAAGGATGGGACTGTGAGGATGTGTATCGATTACCGTGTACTCAATAACATCACCATCAATAATAAATACCTTTTGTCGTGGATTGATGAGCTGTTTGATCAACTGAGTGGGGCGAAGGTCTTTTCCAAGCTTGACCTTCGGTCAGGATATCATCAAATGAAGGTCCGGGAGCAGGATATTCCGAAGACAGCTTTCAATACCCGTTACGGCCAGTATAAGTTTTTGGTGATGCCGTTCGGACTCACTAATGCTCCAGTAGTGTTTATGAACTTGATGAATAAAGTTTTTCACAAGTATTTGGACAAGTTTGTCGTAGTTTTCATTGACGACATTCTGATATATTTGAAGACCAATGAGGAGCACCTACGGATTGTGTTAGAGATTTTACGGAAGAAGAAGCTGTACGGGAAGCTCTCGAAGTGCGAGTTCTTCCTGGACAGAGTAGAGTTCTTGGGGCATGTGGTGACTGGAGAGGGGATTTCTGTAGATCCCAAGAAGATTGAAGCTGTGGAAGCATGGGCACCTCCCAAGTCAGTAGCAGAGATTCGTAGTTTCCTGGGGCTAGTAGGATACTACAGGACGTTCATGAAAGATTTTTCCAAGATAGCAGAGCCGATGACCAAGCTTACACGGAAGGACGAGGAATTCATCTGGAGCGACGCCTGCCAGTCAGCATTTGAAGAATTAAAAAGAAGACTCACTACAGCGCCAGTTCTAGCTTTGCCATCAGGATCGGAAGGATTCGTCATCTACAATGATGCATCAGGGAAAGGCTTGGAATGTGTGCTGGAGCAGAACAAGACGGTCATTGTTTATGCTTCTAGACAGTTGAGGCCTCATGAGAAGAATTGACCTACTCATGACTTGGAGCTTGCAGCAGTCATTTTTGCCTTGAAACTGTGGAAGCACTATTTGTATGGAGAGAGAGTGGACATCTTCACGGACCACAAAAGCCTAAAGTATGTTTTTACTCAGAAGGAGCTGAATATGAGACAGGGCAGATGGCTGAAACTCATAAAGGATTTCGACATCAATCTGCAGTACCACCCTGAGAAGGCAAATGTGGTGGCAGATGCACTCGATCGATATCCTGTTACTATGTTTCTCACTATGGATCGACATCTTCTAGAGGATCTTGAGAGTCTGGGGATCGAGATTGTTCTTTCGGGAGTTAGAGGGCAGCCGATGCATATGCAGATACAATCAGGATTGTTAGAGAAGATCAAGGAGGCCCAGTTTATAGATGAGGGACTCCGATGTCTCAAAGGCCAGGCAGAGGCAGGATTGTTCGACGACTTCACTATTGCAGAGGATGGATCTCTGATGCACGGGAACCAGTTGTGTGTGTCCAAGGATTTGCAGGAGGAGGTTATGCAGAAAGTCTACCAGTCGCAGTATTCTATTCATCCGGGATCTACCAAGATGTATAAGGATCTGCGGGAGTATGTTTGGTGGTATGGGATGAAACGAGAGGTCGCCAGATTTGTTTCCAGATGCCTTATGTGCCAGCAAGTCAAGACAGAGCGCCAGAGACCAGCAGGACTACTTCAGCCTTTACCTATTCCAGAATAGAAGTGGGAGCACATCACCATGGACTTCGTCTCTGGTTTACCGCGTACGTCCAGTGGCAAGGATGCTATTTGGGTTATCGTGGACAGACTGACGAAGTCTGCTCATTTCATTCCATTCAAGGTAGGGCTGTCGACCGAGAAGCTTGCAGACCTCTACATACGTCAGATCGTATAGATTCATGGAGTTCCCATGAGCATCATTTCAGACAGGGACAACTGCTTCATATCACACTTCTGGAGGAGTCTACAGCTGAGCTTGGGTTCACAGTTAACGTTCAGTACCGCCTATCATCCATAGACGGACGAACAGTTCGAGAGGACCATTCAGATATTGGAGGACATGTTGCGGGTTTGTGCACTAAATTTCAGCGGTTCGTGGAAGGATCACTTGCATCTAGTAGAGTTTGCCTATAACAACAGTTATCAGGCTAGCATCGAAATGACCCCATTCTAGGTGCTATACAGACGGAGATGTCGCACGCCTTTATCTTGGGATGACATTGGCGAGAGGGATTTGCTTGGGCCAGAGATGGTGGTAGACTCAGCTGAGAAGATCAGACTGATCAGGGAGCGTCTCAGAGTTGCGCAGGATCGACAGAAGCATTGGGCGGACAGCAGCAGACGACCACTGGAATTTGCAGTAGGAGATAGAGTATTCCTAAAGATCTCACCGACTAGAGGCGGTATTCATTTCGGCAGAGGCGGGAAGCTCAGTCCGAGGTATATCGAGCCTTTCATTGTGACGGCACGGATTGGCGAGGTGGCATATCATTAGCGCTTCCAGCCAGCTTGGAGGGAGTACACGATGTTTTCTACGTATCCCAGCTACGATGCTACATTCCAGATCCGAGCCATGTGGTAGACCACTCAGAGCTAGAGGTTGGTCCGAGCTTGACCTACGAGGAGCAGCCAGTGGAGATCCTTGATCGGAGAGAGAAGCAACTGCGAAATCAGACTATTCTACTTGTTTGAGTCATGTGGAGATACCACTCTCCGGAAGAGTCCACATGGGAGCGCGAGGACGAGATACGGGAGCGTTATCCCAATTTGTTTGATTAATTTGATTGTACTCTATTTTTGGAATTTCCATAATTCAATAAATGGCCTGACAATGAATATTGTGTTGAATTGTTTTGAGTCTTATTGGTTGTCCTTTAAATTTCGATGACGAAATTTTTTTTAGGGGGGAGGAGATTTGTAAGCCTACTTCCCATATTTTAAATTAATTCTATAAATGTTTTAGATAATTAATTTCATTGAAATATTTTATAATTGAACAACAAAACCTTTAAGTTGTATTTATGTTTTAAATTAACTATTGTTTGGGCCTCCCAGCCCAGCCCACCATTGATCCTTTTAAAATTTTGAGCTTACATATTCATTTAAAGAGCAGGGGGGGTTTCATAACAAAATTTTAAAATTTTCCTAACTGTCTCTTCCTCCTTCTCTAACCGAACTGTCGGGGAGAGAACAGTTGTTTTTCCCGCCAACTGATAGCCTAGCTCTCACGCTACTCCATCCTATATTAACACACCTACTCCTTCCTCTTCCTTTCACCATCAATTATTTTTCCATTCCTTACGATCATGTTCTTTTTCTTCACCATCTCTGATTCGAGATCGGCCATGGCGGACCGCAGCAACATGATGAAGAGCAGCACAATCTAGCAATTTGACCACGGTATTGACAAAATTCCTTCTAACAGCTGCACGAGCGGATCGACTCTCCTTGGTGAATCATCACCACATCAATCCAAGATCTGGTGAGTATTGCACCTTCGATTTCAATTGATCTTGTCTTCCCTCCTCGTTTGTGATTTGGTCTGTATGGATTGTAGATTAAGAGCAGTGGAATTCTTCTCAATTTCTTGAGCTTTCAATCTGTTTGATATTTGGCCGCTTTGAGCATTTAATGAAGGTAAGGGTTGTTCCTGATCGAACAATCCTGATTTTGAAATTCATTTTGTTAAATCTGATCTCCATATTGTATGTTGAGACTGTAGGTCATCAAGAAGAATTTTAATTAGAAGATCGACTCTAGGAATCAATTTTAATATTCCTGATTTGATTGATCGAAAAGTAATTTTATTTTTCTCATATCATGGATCGGCTCTATTTCCCAGCCCTTGAAATCACTAGTTTAATGTATTCCATTTCTAAATCTCTTGGTTAGATTTCTACCTGGGGAATAACATATTAAGAGTGGACTGCTCATATCAAATCGAACAGTCAGCTTGAACCACAGGTAAAAACCTATTTCCTAAGAGAAGTCTTTGGTACATGATTGTTGACCCAAAGCAATTTTTGATATAGATTTGAAATCCGAGTTAGCAATATATCTGGGATTGTGTTATCAATTTTTAATTTATGATTGTTTAAGAGAAGAGTATCAATTGGATTTATTACTATTGCAGGAATTTCTTTTTCAAGATATTAGTTAGTCTTTCAAATTAGGATGATCAATTGATTCATGTTGAGTTTTCTTTTGTTTCCTGTGTTGGACCAATGTCCTGATCAGAATTAAGTATATGGAACTTTATATATATTCAGTGAAGTTCTACTTAAGGAGATTAGTGAGTTTTTAAATAAAATCATTCCATGATCAGTCATAATATATCTTACCTGGTATATGTGGCTACCCCTTCCTTCATCAGGTGGTTAACTTTAATTTTTTTGAATAATTAGAAAGCAGAGGAAGGAGGCTGATGAGGATAGCACGGGATTTATATAGCATTGTATTTGAACTGAGACTTCATATACAGTGCTTTAGTTCAGTTTATTGAACCTGAGATCTATATAGCATTGTATTTGTTTAGTAGATGAACCTGAGACCCTATACCAATGTTTTGATTTAACTAGTTGAACCTGAAATTCCTATATTAATGTTTCGATTCAATTAATTGAACCTGAGATTCCTATGTCAGTATCTTAGTAAGTTGAATGATGACTGATGGTGCAGGACTGAATTTCCTATGTAAACAATCAATGGCAATAGGTTGTTAAGTACCTTGGCTGATAGTGTGGTTCGAGTAACAGGATTACAAATAAAGTATATGGGACTATTCCTATTTAGGACAGACTGAATGCAGCCCTGAGTGGAAGTCCACTTCAGATTGTATGTTAGAGTTTGGTGATTGATACCAATAGGTTAGTGTTACTTGCAGATTTTATAAGAACTTAAGCTTGAGGGTACTGTTATTTAGGAAATGAGAATAAGACTATTTTTTGGGAGAACTATTTTCAGTTTAGACTCATCTTTAGTTTAGCTATGGACTGGACTCGATACCAGATGACTATTGGGTATCTGAGCTCCTCCTTTTAAACTAATTCATGTGTTTGTGTCTTAGGAGGTATAGCAGTGCAGGAACCTTTCTATTTTGAATAAATGAAGGTTTTAACAACTAAACTTTCATCCAAATCTTTTACCTTATTATAAGGATTTAATGAGAACAGTGAATATGGGTTTTGATACCTGAATGGTCTATGGAAGCACTCAAATGACAGTTTACCTATAGACTAATATTAGGAAATAGAGATTGGCAGTACATGGCAAGTTGTTGGTCTTAGAGTAGCATATAGATTGTTGTGTATTTAGTTTTAATGAACTGAATTGTTAATTGGATAAATTAGTTAAGCCTAACCAACTAGTGTTTTATGGTTAGAACTTAATAAGTAAATTAGAACTTATTTAGATATTAACCCACTTGTACTTAATAAACCAGGAGGACATCCAGCTCCACTGATTACCTGTACCTTCCCGGAGCAAGGCAAGTATTTTTCTACGGTCTTGTTCATTTACATATCTTGTACCTTTCTTGTGACACATCATGGCACGATATCTTGTACCCCTGTATTTTCCGTTCTTGTACTTACTTGTGTCGGGTGGGGAAATACACTAGCTATGTGACCAAACCCTGGTTATCATATTCATGTAGATAGCTTAGGTCTCGCATCGTGCACGTGGGTCCTAAGCCGTACCGATATTCATGTACTCTTGTACATGCTCCTGTACTCACCCCAGCCGGTCACATAGGCTAGTTATATTTCAAATATTGTGCACTTGTCATGTCTTGTACTTCAGGTTCTTGATTACATTCATGTACTTTAGTTTATGTTCTTTATTTTCTGTACTTACATTCCTGTACTTTCCTGTTCATTTCCTGTATTTTATGTCTCCTGTACTCATTCCATATCATGATGTTCTTGTTCATTACCTAGAACTGTACTTTGCTTCGCTCCTGACTAGGATATGTTGCAGGTGAGATGGAGGCTTTGTGTGATACCTACTATGGCCGAGAGCCTGTAGATGCAGTAGAGCCAGCTGGAGTTCCTCTTGACTTAGAGGCTGAGGAAGCCTAGCACTTTACCCCTTTAGTAGTTTATATTTTCTTGTATTTGAGACTATCAGACTCTACTTTTCATTTATTGTAAATGTAATAATTCTTAGACTTGTACTGGATTCTGGGATTCGTTTATAGATGATGTGATTTGTACTTGTTCATGTTTATCTGGTTAGATTTCCCTAGATTGGTACAGCTTACTTCATCGTGTCCAACTATGAAGGCTGGGCATGTTCGACTCTTGTCCAATTATTCGGGAGCGGGTCGTGACAACACATTACACTTAAAGAACAAATGTTTCATAGATTTATTTCCTGCTTCACACAGCATATACTTGGGATTGGGGATGGGGATCCCAAACGTAATAAGTATATCTCTCATCAGCAGTCGCCCCAATATCAACCGGTAGACGTATAATTGTATCTTGCGAGCCAGGCCCTTACACCAGATGAAGTCGTAATCCTCACTCCTAGGGTTCCTTTGGCGTACCAGGCTGTAGCATCTCTTGAATTGGAATTTTCCTATAGCTCCAGGATTGGCAAGCGGATCCCAAATTCATCTATCAGCCAACTGACTCGGGTCAATGTATACCGCTCGAATAGCCGCTCTAAGCTCTGTCGTGTGACGGTATATCTCTGGTCGACATTCACCATTCTTGATAATATGTTGATACTTTATCCCTCTACCAGCCTCCCTGTGTAGCTGGTCGCTCAGTATCTATAGCAACGATTGACGCTCCATCCAAGGGTCCAGCCAGAGGTCAATACCTGTCCCATCTCTCATAACCAGTCGAATAGAATATTTGAGAACAACTCTGTGTTGGAGAATACTTTTGAAAGTCATCGAGTGGTTATTATTTAGAGCACGGGTCAAGAAGTTACCCTTCTTCACTTACCGACTAGACATCCAGTCCGCCCATAACGACCTGCCTTTGATGAACCTCCACGCCATATTCAGCCCCGAGGCCTACCTGACTGCCATGAGTGGTCTAATCCCCACCCCTCCATCCTTCCGAGGCCGGCAAAGTTGCTCCCAGGAGATCGTATGGATGCCCCCTCTCCAGATGAAGTTGGCACGTATGCTCACCACTTTTCTGATAGTGGCAACCGAAACTAGGATAGACTGGAGCCAAAATAGCGCCAGGGCAGAGATGACTGACCTCACTAGCTCAATGCGACCCCCAAAGGACAGGCCTGCTGCCTGCTACCCTTCTACCCTCATCTGAGCATACTCCACCAGGCCCTGACAGTCCAGTTCCCTCACATAGTTAACTGTCAGAGGCACCCCCAGGTATTTGACCGGCAGCTCCCCTTTTTTGACGCCTAGGGTTGCCGCTCTTTCCTCTTTCAGCGTACAAAGAGAGCTAAAATAAACTCGACTCTTCTCTTAGTTCAGCTGAAGCCCAGAAAGCTTGCCAAACTTACCCATAGTCCCAGATAGCGTGGTCATCCCTCCCATAGATGGTCGAAGGAAAACCAGGAGGTCATCCCTCCGTATAGCATGGTCATTTCTCCCATAGCTTGATTTGCTTGTACAGAGGCACAACCTGCCCACTATGCACCGCCATATCCATCATGCAAGAGAAGTACTCCATGACAAGAGTGAACAGATAAGGAGACATGGGGTCCCATTGCCTCAGCCCTCTGTTGCTATAGAAGAACCCATATGGGGTGCCCTGGACGAGAACTGAGAAAGTAGGGGTCGAGACGCACTCCCTAATCCTCGATACCCATATCCCGTCGAACCCCATAGCAATCATCAGGTGAAGTCCCTATTAACCATGCATAAGCTTTCCTCATGTCCATCTTCATACACACCTTCTCGCCCCCCGGTTTGTTGAACTCCCTCACAATCTCATGAGCGAGCAGGCTGTGCTCCGCGATCGATCTGCCCTTAATAAAAGCTGTCTGGTTTGGAAAGACCAGGTCCTGCATAATCTTCTCCATGCATCGATACATAAGGTGAGTAATTATTTTATAAAGATAATTACAGCACGCAATAGGACGAAAGTTAGCTAGTAAAGTCACCCATTCTTTCTTCGGCACCAGGGTCAGGAACGTATGGTTGAACTCCTTCAGCAGTTTTCCCTCCGTGAAGAATTCAATACTGCTTCAAGAACCGACAACTTCAGTGAATCCCAGTGGCGCTTGTAGAACCCACTACTAAAACCATCCGGCCCTGGGGCCTAGGGTCCGTCTTCATGATAATAGCTTCCACCTCCTCCAGCCTGACCGACATAAGTAACTGGATGTTGCCATACGGTGTCACCACCTTCTTTGTGATGATATCCAAAAATACAGACAGATAATCAGATTGAAAATATAACTCTGAATAGTACATGACAGCCTTCCCCTGGATCATAGTTGGATCTTCAACCAGCTTGCCCTCTCCATCAAGTAGACGGAAGATACTATTTCTGTGTTGTCTTGTACAAATCACATCATAGAAGAACTTGGAACAACGGTCCCCCTCCTTAAGCCAGGAGCATTTAACGCGTTGTGCTGCATTAATTTTCTTCTGTAGTCGAAGAATGTTGACTTTCCCTATCAATTCCTTTTCCTGTGTCGCTAAGAGCCCATCCAGAATATCAGCTTACATGGAATTCCGAGTAGCCCTGATTTCAGCCTCCTTGTCCTCCAGAGATGGTCGAGGCATGTTATTCACCCAGCTCCGGATAGCCCTCTTAGTACGCTTGAGGATGTTCACCATACGGAATTGAGCCGTTCCCTCTTACTGATAGTGAAGCCCCTCAACCACTATGTCCATATAGCCCTCGGACAAGTGCCAGCTGTTGTTATATCGGAAAGGGTACAATTTTTAGTGGGTCACTCAATAAAGCCGACCCTGATCGGGGAGTGACCACTAGTCCCAGCAGCTAGGCCCTCTGTCACTGAATTTGGAAAACAACAAAACCACTCAATATTATCTAATGCCCTATCAAGCTGGCAGGCAACTCTATGGGGAACAGCTTTATTGTGCCAGGTCCAGATGTGCCCCACTCTCTCTATCTCCCTCAGGCTAGACTTAAGAAGACACCTCTGGAAGTCATAGAAGATCTGGAACAGGCTGACCTTCCACCTTCTCTTGCATGTGGAGAAGAGCATTGAAATTACCCAAAAGAAGCAAGGGAAGGTGCAGACTGTCCGCCATAAGGCCTGTCATGCCTCGCTCCTGTAGAAGCGATCGTACTCGCTAAGGTATGATGCCGCACGAGCCTAAATTACGCTCGTGCAAGGCGGGTTCCATAATGGTCGATTACAGCGGCTGCGACGGGGTCGTCGTACAGAAGTCCCAAGCAGAGACATTGAATAATAGCAGCAGAAATTTGAAGCAAAACACAAGTCATTCAAACGATGTATTTTATTGATATTGAAACAAAGATTACAAAGGGCCCAAGGCCAAGATTACAAGTCACTCAAGCTCACTCTCATCTCTCAATACATGTCTTGAACCAGCGGATGCTTTGGAAGGTGATGCCTATACATTATGTCCCATATAAGTCTTGACTCCATGCGGTCGCACGCCTCGAATCGCCAAAGAACTCCGCGCCTCGACGCATCCAAGCGAGCTCTGTGCTACGAGCTTCTACCTGTGCCTGCACATAAAAACTGTGTGGGTGTCAGTACTCAACTGTACTGGTGGAATGAGCTCCTCGTCCACCCATACAAAACCTACATGTTTGATTTACTTTGTGCAACATAGCCCTTTTTTATTGTCTTTCTACTCTTACCTTAGGATCGGTTTTAGGACAGATGCCTTGGCCTATTTTGTGTCTCAAGACCATCCCGTGCTTGCACAACGTCAACCTAACAACGTTAACCTATCAAGTCGTGCTTGCCTTACGGCCTAAAATTAGAGATGCAACTACTCGATAAGACTCCATTTCCATGTGACCGTGCTTCAAGTCCATTGTGTCATTCCTCATAACTCAGTGAGACTTAACCGCATTGCTGACTCGCGGCCCTTGCTACTTAATCATCAACTGACCCAAATTAAGACTTGTGAACTAAGTGTCACTCGACCAACTCTGTATTGCGACAATTCCTGACTTAAACTCAAAATGACCAAAATCTAACTTATGCAACTTACATGCAAACACTTAGGACTCAACGCCACATCTCGTGCCCAAGCACGTCGTCTACGTTGCAGCCAATCATTAGGCCCAAACGTTTTGTGTTCTAACTGTACATATATTTAACTCGACTCAATCCAAAGGCACACACGCGAATTGTCGCCCGTGCTGACCCATCTATATGAGTTAGTTACTAGCACGACAAGCTATATTGAACTTATAGCTTTGCTATTCGGCGACCCTTTCAACGCAAGTAGCTAGCCCCGTTGAAAGTTCCCGAATAACCTAAGCGGTTCGTCCAGCTCGGCTATACCGTGTTTCCCCCTAGGACGACGCGGTCCCATGGCGCCCAGGGTTGTCGCTCGTGGAAACTTTGTCTTTGTCGACAAGTTGTTCAATGACTATGCAAGACTCGACTCGAACTGACGTCTCACACAGTATTCTACTTCTAGTGTTACCATCTCTTTCAGGACCAAGTTCAATACATCTCACATCTGAGACCGCCTCGATGACCCATGGTCGCGAGCATTCTACTTCCTTACCCTATCCTTTTTACTCAACTTAGGAATGACTATTTGATAGCCCCTTTTTCTATAACTCACTTTGAATCAACCGTGGCTCGTGCCTTAAACACTAAGTCCCTACATCGTGCCTTAAACCGATTTGTGATCCGTGTGATACTATCGTCCAACACATACTCCATATGACTAGCTTTGAGACCGTAGGACTTCGTAGTTATACCCAGCCGTAGAACTCGTGGGACCGTGCTTGCTACTACTCCGATAGCCTAACATAACTTTGCCTAACTTAATCATGCAACAACTTGACGAACAAAGACTGCATCAAGCCTTGCATCGTGGGAACGTGCCGTGCACGCATTCGAATTTGAACAACCAAGTTCTCTGGCTGCCTATACTTATGCCACAAGCCGTGCAATATAACTTAACCTGTCGGCGAACAAAGGCTATGCCACACCTTGGGCGATGGGACCGTGCATGCTTTATCAAGTGTTATGCAGGTGACGCCTATGACTTAGGCTAACTCTTACCTTTGTGGCGAAGACCAACTTTTCCTTCTCCCAAGCCATGGGACGAAGGACCAAGTTTTATTTTCAAAGCACGCCGTACACCAACTCTACGACGGCAGTTGGACCCTTCCATATTCTAACTCAATTCGACCCGTCGGGATTATTCCCTTACCTATGTGGATTCATCTCTTTTATTATCAAGCCTACTTGTGCAAGTTGAAAACATGCGATTTATTATGTGAAGGCTAAGATGAGGTAAGTTCACCGAAACGACCCCATCTGATTCGAGGAGTCTTCTCGACCGAGCGGGCCTTCGTGTCGTCGTTGCATGGCTAAGTCCGAACGCCGTTGGCATTTCGATTCCTCCGATTGACTGAGCGGGACGGGGCATTACAAGGCCCACTTGGAAGATGTCCCTCCATAGGCCTTCCCTACGTCATCTGTCGTTGTGACCATATACCGCTCCAAGCATGAATTAAAATCCTATCTTGTTAGTAAAAGAGATCGCAATAAGCTGCTCCGACATCAGAGTCATATCACCATCCCAGTTGTTGCTATTTCATCTGACCTAGATCCTTGTCATGTTACATATCGCCAGGTTGTGGAGTTGAACCCAATTGGGGGGAGTCTGTCGCGTTAGCGTACTCTTTCCTTTAATCTTAGTTTCCAGCAGCACAGAGATGTTACACTTTTCTTTGTACAAGACCTCACTAATCTCTCTCCATCTCCCTAAAGAGCATGTACTTCTGACAATCCAGGTGATTATCGCCATTAATTATTAAGATGCTGGGCTCCCTGAAACCCACCTGGACTAGTACCTGGGGATGGTACCACGTCCATCGCTACCATATCCTCCTCCAAGCCAGGTGCAGTAGTATGTTGATTCGCTGTTTGGGTGAGCATCAGGGCCCAAGTAGGGTTGTCCATACAGAGCGACTCTCTATAGCCAGGCATGAGGCCTTCCTTATGTAGGTGTCCGTCGTAAAGTGGGCCATCATATCTCTTCCTGATATAAACTCTCTCCTCGAACACACCACCTTCTCCCCAATGCTCTCGTCCTGACGCCGCCATACCCCTGGTGATCATACTACTCTGGGCGTTAAAAGTAACCATAACCCCATTGGGATGCTCCGGCTGCGGTTAGATAGTCAGACCCAGTCCACTGGCGTCCTCCATATGTCGGTCCCCCTGTAATGCCCTGCTCCGTACGGTACATTATGCTAAGTCGTTAACTCGAAGAGTTGTGTTGACCCAATTAAGTATCGATACGAGAGTAAGTTGACCCAAGAAATGCATCGAGTCGGATCGATGAAAAGAGTTACGTTAACCCAAGGAATGCATCGAGTAAGATCGATGCAAGTGTTAAGTTGGCCCGAGAGAAAGCAATGAGTCGGTTCGAAGATTCTAAGAAATCGAACCGACGCAAGACATTAGTCTAATTCGGACAAGTATTAATTTTAGTTAGTTTCCTGTGCAGGCTATATGTTTACGCTGAAACATAAAAGGTCGATATTTTGCCTTATTTGCAATGGTGTCCGCAAAACTAAATCGTCGCCTTGCTACGGACTGAAGCATAGGCACGGTAGGCCAAATCACTTGGATAATTCAACGTAGCACAAAGTGTTCGAATGGCCAAGTCAGAAGAGTTGGCCATGCAAACAAAGTTATAAGATCGAGCCGCATCGGCTAGGCGAAACGACAAGGCGTATCGGCTTAAGGTGGGGGGACTTTGACTTCTCTTTCCTACTTCTTCATGCCTAAGTAAAATATATCGTTGTTGTAGAAGCATGAAAAAGAATAATAATTCATATGCGGCCCAGACTCAACATGCGGCTCAAAAGCTCGAAGAATCTTATACGGCTCGGAGAGACCCAGAGAGCCGCATGCGGCTCAGGGACTTTTATGCGGCTCAGGACGATCCACGTGGCCTCATGCGCCTCAAAACAGACCGATGACAGCTGGCCATAATTACTTCATGCAGCTGGCCATTTAATTCTCTGACATAAAGTGACAGCTCTGACGCCTCTGACATAATGAGGAGACGCGTCAGGCTCCTCAAAAGACGAGAAAATCTCTGAGACAGTCAGCACAGTCCACAAAATCTAAAGAAGCTTTCTATGCGGACCGCCCACCCTTATGCGGCCGTCACCCTCATGCGGCTGCCGTCCTCATGCGGCTGCCACCCTCATGCGGCTGCCACTCTCATGCGGCTCGGATTGTGGAGGCCACCCTTATGCGGTTCAGTTGGAGGCCACCCTCCATACGGCTGCCACTCTCATGCGGCTCGGATTGTGGGGGGCCCACCCTTATACGGTTCAGTTGGGGTTCACTCTTATGCGGCTATCACTCTCATACGGTTGCCACCTTCATGCGGCTCGGTAGTCGGGGCCACGCTCATGCGGCTCTGCCAGGACACCCCGTCTATGTGGCTCGCATCACAATGGCAGAAGGGACACGTGGCAGGAGATCGACTAAGCCTTATTCTCCCGCATTCGTACGGCTCTCAGCGTAATGGCGGTTGGGACACGTGGCAGAAGATTGACCAAGACTTATCCCATCGGAGTTGATGCTGTCAACAAATCATCACAATACAGATTTGTTACAATCAACATTAACTGTCCAGATCAATTTCCAATAAACTATGCAGATTTGGTGCAATCAACATTAACTGTCCAGATTTGTTACAATCAACATTAACGGCCCAGATTAATTTCCAACAAACAAGATAAAGGCTAATCTTCACCAAATCCCTAACCGCCCACTTTTAAAGGAGCAATTACTGCACACCCTACTTATCAAAAAGCCCTATAAATAGTAAGGTGCCATTCCCTTGCAAAAAGGGTGGACACAGAGAGCGGCGGAGACACAAAGTGAAGTATAGAGCAAAGAGCATCCAGCAAGAGCATTTCTTTATCAGAGCCGAAGCGACGCCGCATAAAGAAGGCTTATACGGCCAGACTAGCCACCCGCATGGAGAAGGCTTATGCGGCCACAACAGCCAGCCGCATGAAGAAGGCTCATGCGGCCACAACAGCCAGCCGCATGAAGGAGGCCCATGCGGCCACAACTTCCAGCCGCATGCAAACTGTTCCCAGTCGCATAGAGAATACTTATGCGGCTGCCAAACTCAGCCGCAAGCCATCCACCCTTACCGACTCATGGTCAGTCTTTGACCGCCTCTCATGCGGTCCTGACCCCAGAGGCTCTCAGCAGGACGTGCCAAACTCTGTGACGCACAACTTGGACTCTTTCTACTATGCACTCTCAGGTGATAGAGGAAATAAGTCTAGGACAGTGCGGGCTCGTCGAGCTCAGTCAGCTGTCCCAACTTCTGACCATCAAGGCATCCTGCTGACTATTACGTAGGCCCCTGATGGAAAGTTGTACAGAACCGACCGTGTCCAGCCCCCGACGGCAAACGGACAGAGTGGTTCCCAAGAGTCTTCCGATCAGGGAGCAAACATGATGCCAACACACTCGTGTGTTCGGAACTCCCGGGCCTACAGAACGAGTGACTTGCGTGATGTGATTCTTTACATGTGCAAGGAAAGAGAAGAAAGCTTGGTGTGCAGAGAGTCCTTTTATGGACATCACTGCACTCAAGTCATCGTCAACTGCTGCTGCAGCAGGGTGGCAGCCCAAGAGGACCGGCAGTCCGTCTTCCAACGACTGCAACATCCAGGACGGGTCCTACCACCAAGCTCAGGAGACGAAGCACTTTATGTCGCCTCCTGCAACTCTGCCCAGAAGGTCCCTACTAACAAAGTAGGGAAGAAGATGAATGTGGCCAGCCCAAAGGTTTCAACCGGTACGGCCAAGAAGCTCTCATCCAAGCGGTTGTCCACAACCACCATAGGAGGAGTTTATCGAGGCACCCGTTCAAAGACGAAATCTTCAACACTTGAAGATTCGTCATCCCCATCCCTGGGGGTAGCTGAAGCTGGAGGTAGCACCCATCCGAACGTCCACGACAATCCGACGTTCCAAGAAGATGCACCGGAGGAAGCAATTCCCCCTACAGATGCAGTAGACCCAGATGTCCCCGAGGACGTCCACGGGTCCCAAGATGAGGCAGCCTCCTGCACAGGGGATAACACTTCCTCTGAGTCCGAACCAGAGGAGAACATTCCTACATACCCTGACGATTTCTCGGTGCAAGGGTATAATTCAGAGGGCACGTCCTCCACCGTACCTTCTATCTCTCCTCATATGAGGACGGTGTTCATGACAAACAATGACCAAAACGGTCCCAGTGATCTCTAATGCATCGACACCCTAGAGGCCATACTTCATACCTTGGTCAAATCTATGGACGAGATCAAAGCGGCCCTACAATATCAGCTCCCACCACTACGGACGAAGCCAGGAAGGCAAGACGAGAGGTCCAAGAGCTCCGGGCCATGTTCCATGCCCGAGAAACCTGTCAGGACCTCAGGATATGATAACCGTATCCTGCTGCATGGAGAGATGTTCCCTTTCCACCAAGATATAAACCATTCAACATCAATCCATATAATGGAAAGACATCTACAAGCAGGTACATCACCTACTTCGAAGTCACAACCGACCATCTGCCTCATGACTACGCCATCCTTATGCGATTGTTTATTGGAGCGTTGGAAGGGGTCGCCTTCGACTGGTACCGCAACTTGCCAGACAACTGCATCCATTCCTTCACCGGCTTCAAAAACATGTTCCTTGAAAGGTTCTACGAGGTAGGACAAGATGTGACAATGTTCACCCTCATGGACGTTGTTCAAGGTGAGAAGGAGCTGACAAGGAACTACATTGAGTAGTTTCGCCAAACCGCGATGAAATTGCCCTCTGGCAATCCAGATTCTTCCTTGATTGAAATCTGCCAAAAGAGGCTGCTTCCCACTTTCAGCCTCTGGATGGGCGAGAGTCAGTTCAAGGACTGGAAGGCTTTTATCATCAGCGCCACTAGCGCAGAAGACAAGTTAAAGAAAGCTCGCCAACTGGGGTTGCATATCTCGGAAGTAGAGGACAAGGGCAAACGCCCTAATGCCAATAACAATAATGGTGGTAATCCCTCCAACAACCGAGACAACAAGGGCAAACAGGCTATGGTGGCCGACATAGCCCCGAAGCCCGAACCAAAGCCGGTAGAGAAGCAGTAGCCGCAGATGACTTACTCCTTTGAAGACAGCCATGTCAAACCCATCCTTGACATGCTCATACAAGAAGACAGGATTCAGCTCCCTCCACCGAGATGTGAGCCTCGATCTGCAGAGATGGAAAGCCCAAAGTATTGCCACTACCATCGCTATGTCTATCATGCTACACAAGACTGCTACCAATTGAAGCGGTACATCCAGCACCTGATCGACTCTAAGGCTCTGGCCATTGACTTCGAGGAGGTAACTGTAGTGACCAACATGATGTATGTCCAATTCGGCAGCTTCCCTCTGATGAAGACTCAAGATGGAGTGGTACCCGTCTCCCGAGAAAAGATGGAGGTCGCTAATCTTCCGCTTTTCCGAGACCAGGCTGTTGGGCTGGTACCCCTCACCACATCGCGAGGGGAGGTCATGTGGGTCCACCAGGACTTAATATCTGAAGTAATCCAGCCAGCAACACCCTCTACTGGCAAGAAAAAAGGTAGAAAAGTCAAGTCCTGTCGCACAATCTCGACTGACATCGAAGAAGCAACAGCTGTCGTTTCCCGATCCGGTGCACAAACTCAACCCTCGCCGGGTAACTCGGCTGAAGATCATCAGCCGGCTGCTGCTGATGCTCCAGGGCCCTCTCATCCTCCGATGACCGACAAGCCTAGGCCGAAGGAAACCCACTTCGATAAACCACTGCTCCTAAAAGATACGCCTCAGGGACTGGAGAGGCCTTACAACTTTGACATCTTGGCACAAGTGGCCAACACATCGGCCAAATTATCGTTGTATGAGCTCTTGAGGCTCTCCAAAGATGTTCGTATCGCGCTGAGTGACGCACTTCAGAACGCTGACACCTATCTGGCTCAGGTTAAGCTTCAGGAGAAAGCTCCATAAAGGATCCTCAGGATAGTGCTTTTACTGGAGCAATGCCCAACATTGTCTTTACTTCGCAGGACATGCTCATTAAGACCCACCTGCACGATCGCCCGCTATATTATACTGGATACATCGGCGACGTAAAGGTGGATCGGATGCACATAGATCCCGGTTCTTCCATAAGCATCATCCCGAAGAGCCTGCTTCACTTCCTGGGCATCCCTATGCATCGCCTGACACCTACTAGCACTGCCATCAGCGGTTTCAATTCAGACAGAAGCTATCCGGTCAGGAAGATTCACTTGAAGTGCCAAATCGGCGACCTTCAGTCAGAAGTAACCTGCTATGTCATAGAAGCGAACACTTCCTACAATATTTTTCTGGGGCGTCCTTGGATATACGACTACATGATCGTGTCTTCCACGTTGCACCAGTGCTTCAAGTACATCGACAAACACGACTTTGTAAGAACCGAATTTGCCGACATTTATCCCTCAGAGGGATTGAATCCTACTACTCGGACTCCTGCTTGTACGAGAAGTCGAAGAGGCACCTTGTTGAAGAAAATACTCAAGCTCAAACTGAGGCGGCAACGGGATCAGAAGAACCTCTGACGATCCACCTCCAAGCCCGCAAACCAGGCAGAACTGCACCCCTTACAGTCACTTTGCGTAAGGATGTAATCAGTCTCTCTGTACAGGAGGAGCAAATGACTATCCGACTCCCAAGATCTGGCCAAGTGCCGAGACCCACTGTGAAGCCAACGACAATCAGACTATCAAAAGCCGGTCAACGACAATCTGAAGAGACAAACTCTTCTGATAGGCCAATGGTTATTCGTCTGCCAAGGACAAGACGTCAGCCCAACACTGAGCCAAGGACTGTTAGTGAGGCACCAACCCCACATCCTGCCCCACCAGCGGGATCCTTGGCGATCAAGCTCCCCCGATCGTCTTCCCAAGCTTCAATAATACAGGGGGTTGCTGAAATGGAGTTGGAGACAAACCAACAAGTCAGCACCAAGTCGGGGACCGCTAGCGCACCGACGACTCCACGTCTGACCCCATCAATAGAACCCTTGATGATCAGGCTGCCCAGATCATCCCCCCAGTCTTCACTGATACAGGGGGTAGCAGAAGAGAAGAAAGAGCTGGCCAAGTATGTGGTCGCGTACACTGATGTTTCTTCCGCTGACGATGTAATTCCTCCTGAAAAGATACCTTACTTCATCAATAAAGGATTATCTTTGAACTACCTCGAGCTTTATAAGCTTCGTGTAATGTATGCGATGGAACACGGTATAGGCACTAACTTACACATGCAAGTAACCAATGTCTATACCACGAACCAACTTACTTCCGTGGAAGGTGCCTGTTTCATAATCGAAGAAGAGGATCATCCAATCATCTTTGGCCGAAAGAATGATCCACAACCCTTCAGGCTAGAAGAAGTCAATCTGGAACCCGACACTGGGAGACTGCCCCTTTATCTATATAGCTCTCGATCCAAGTACCTCATGCAAAAACAGGGGTATGATATGGAGGCTACACCAGGCCTGAACTACGGCACCGGCCGACGATTACCTTTACAATTGCCAGTCCCGGCTGGAAAGCCACGAGATTACTACAGCAAGACCAGACATGGTCTAGGCTATGTTACTCCTGAGACAACCCTCGAGAGCTCAGATGAAGAATGCGAATGGCACTCTCATTCGTCCGGTTCACCCACTTCTGATTCGGATGTTAGCATTGGGGACATGCTCAGGCAGACTTGGACTGTCAATATGGCATTTGTCGATGCCTACGAAGAAGATAAAGATATTCTTGAACTTCTTGAGTTAGAGCCATGGGCCCAACGGTTAGACGCGCAATAGGAGAAGCGGTTCGAACAAAGAGAGCCTCCTACCGATGATGAGGTCATACAAGTTGACCTCGGCGATGAGTCCTCCCCAAAACCAATCCTTGTTAGCAAAAGTCTGACAAACGAAGAGCGAGAATCGCTGTTGTAACTCGTCAGAGAATATATCGACGTATTCGCTTGGAGCTATGAAGACATGCCAGGGCTAAACCCCGAGGTTGTACTTCACAAACTTAACATTCGTTCGGATGCAAAGCCAGTCAAGCAGCAGCAACGACGGTTTCGCCCAGACATCATGAACTCTATCGCGGCCGAGGTCAATAAACTGATAGCCAGCGGCTTCATTCGCGAGGAACAACATCCAGACTGGGTAGCCAACATAGTACCAGTCCTTAAGAAGAATGGAAAGATCCGAATCTGCATTGACTTCCGGAATCTGAACGAGGCATGCCCTAAGGATGAGTTTCTCCTCCCTATTACAGATATAATAATTGACAATACCTGCGGCTTCGAGCACATGTCATTCATGGATGGCTTCTCAGGGTACAATCAAATCAAGATGTTCCCTGACGACGAAAAGCATACATCATTCCGAACACTGATTGGCACATACTGCTACACAGTCATGCCATTTGGTTTAAAGAATGCTGGCGCCACCTATCAACGAGCCATGAGTGTCATCTTCAGAGATCACTTACGTAAGACAGTGGAGTGTTATGTCGACGACATCGCCGTCAAGAGCCGCTCTAAAGAAGATCATCTGCATGATCTGAAGACAATGTTCGACCTGATACGGGCGTACAATTTGAAGATGAATCCTACGAAATCCTTCTTAGGCGTATCCAGCGAGAAGTTCTTAGATTTTATCGTTACCTTCCAGGGTATCCATGTCGACCCTGAGAAGACGAAGGCAATCATGGAGATGGGTCCTCCAAGAAATCTTCGTAAACTCAGAGGCCTCCAAGGAAGGCTAGCTTACATCAGGACATTTATCTCTAACCTCTCCGGACGATGTCAGCCCTTCACGCACCTCATGAAGAAAGACGTCTCCTTCGTATGGGATGAAGAGTGCCAGCGCGCCTTCAACAACATCAAAGAATACCTGTCGAACCCTCCAGTCCTGGTGGCCCCGGTTGCTGAAAAGCCATTCCTGCTCTATGTACGAGCTATGGAGCATTCTCTCGGTGCTCTACTAGCTCAAAACAATAATGTAGGCCATGAACAAGCCATCTACTATCTCAGCCGGATGATGATAAGGCCTGAGCATCGATACACTGCCGTAGAAAAGGAGTGCCTCGTTCTAGTGTTCGCCATTCAGAAGACGCAACACTATGTCATGGGACAAACCATACATGTGATATCACGAGTCAACCCTCTCAGGGTCCTCATAACAAAACCAGGGGCACTCAGCTCTTACCTCGCTACTTGGGCAATATTATTGTCTCCCTACCATATGATCTTCGTCCCGCAGAAGGCTGTTAAAGGTCAAGCTCTGGCAGACTTTTTAGCAGCCCATCCAGGTTTGGAGTTAACCAGAATATACGAAGAGATCCAAGACGAGGTCGCCAATTCAAATGTAGTCTCCCATGATGCCGTTTGGCGAATGTTCTTCGACGGAGCTTCAAGAACTGGGCCTAAAGGCAATATCGTAGTTGGAGTCAGAGTGGTGCTGATTTCTCCCTCCGGGTTGGTGATCAATCGGGCGTACTCCCTCACGGAACCTTGTTCAAACAACATGGCAGAGTACAACGCTCTTGTTATCGGTCTCTGACTTGCAAAAGAACTGGGGGTAGAGCACCTCGAAGCATATGGCGATTCACAGCTAATCGTTAACCAGATCCGGGGTTTATACGAAGTTCGTCATGAAGACATGATCCCCTATCACCAAATAGCGATTGACATCATCTCGTCCTGGGAAGGGTTCTTCATAGAACACATTTCCAGGCTCCAGAACATTGAGGCCGATGCCCTAGCAGGCCTTGCCACTTCCTTAGCGGTTCCGAATCATGCTCACCACTTGGTTGAAGTAATAGGCCGTGAATTGGTCTGTCCCAAGAACAATGTTCAATGTGTTGAGAGTAACTCCGCTCTGACAGTCAACGAAGCACCAGACTGGAGACATCCATTCATTGACTTCGTAGTCTACGGCATCTTGTCGGAGAATCCAAAAGAAGCCACTTCCATCAGAAGGCGTTTTCTCAGATTCTTCTATGATACGGAGACAAAAATGCTGTATCGACGATCATATGATGGATTACTGCTTTGATGTCTGTCAAATACAGAAGCTAAAGAAGCTATACGTGAAGCTCACGATGGCGTCTGTGGAGCCCATCAGCCTGGCCCGAAATTATAAGACCGCCTTGGCCGAATGGGCTACTACTGGCCTACGATGGTGGCGGATGCGATAGACTATGCAAGGAAGTACAAAGCCTGTCAAGTCCATGCAGATTTCATCCATCAACCATCCGAGTTCTTACATCCAACGGTGGCATCCTGGCCATTCGAAGCATGGGGAATGGACATCATCGGTCCGATCACTCCACCTTCGTCCAGAGGACACCGTTTTATACTCGTAATTATAGATTACTTCTCCAAATGGGCGAAAGCTATTCTTCTTACAGAAGTGAAGACATCAAACGTGATCAGCTTCCTTAAGCATCACGTCATCTATCGCTTCGGACTGCCTCGAAGGATCATCCACAACAACGGTCCGTAGTTCGCAAGCCACACCTTCTATCGGTTTTGCGACAAATATCGGATCCAGAATGTTGCTTCAACATCGTACAATCCGTCGACGAATGGTTTGGCGAAAGCGTTCAAAAAAACTATAATCAAGCTGCTCAAAAAATTCGTGTCTTCCAACAAATGCGATAGGAATGAAAAGCTTGGCGAATGCTTATGGGCGTATCGTACTACAATCCGGACGGCCACCGGAAACATACCATTCTATCTGGTATATAGGAGCGAGGCAGTTCTTCCTCTGGAGACCCAAATCCCCTCACTCCGCGTCGTCCTCACCTATCGATTGACGACGGATGATAATTACCGTCGCCGGCTACAAGAGTTGGAGGCTTTAGATGAGAAGCGCATGCTAGCTCAACAACGAATCGAGTTGTATCAAGCACGCATCTCGGAAGCCTTCAACAAGAAGGTTAAACTCAGAACATTCCAAGTGGGCGATCTCATTCTGGCAGTTCGGAGGCCAATGGTTATGACTCACAAAATCGCCGACAAATTTCAGCTAAAGTGGGAAGGCCCATTTGTCATCGAGGTTGTATTCTCCAATGGTTCTTACCGCCTTGCCAAACAAAATGGAGACTTGCTCATGTTGCCCGTCAATGGCAAGTTCCTGAAGAAGTATTATGTCTAAACGACATCCTCCAAATCTACCGGACTGTTAAGTTATGTGCCCTTAGGTACCGCTGAACTTACACTCTGGTCACTCCAAATGAATCCATATCGCATCTTCTGGGTAGTAAGTCATATATGATCATACCTCTGAACTTCCTTCCTAAAAAGAGTACCTTCCTCATGATCTACTGCCCGCACTTTCAGTACATAAACAGGGTAACAGATCCACAAATTTCCCGAAACAACCACGTCGATGTCACCTCTGAGTTGTTTCGCTTCTGCCAAAAAATAAATCACCCCCTCACATAGAGCTTCCACGTCCATATTACCTCTGAGTTGTTCTATGTACCCTTCATGGAGTCCACTCCTACCACATCCTCATTACCTCTGAGTAGGAAGGCTCCATTGAAGAAACCCTCATATTTACCACATCCTTATTACGTCTGAATAAATATGTTGGTTTTCTCTCGACCTATTATCCATACCCAAGACCGGGGTACGCCAAGGATAATAGGCCCACAAATGTCCTCTGTTGACCACAAATGTCCTCTGCTGACTACAAATGTTGTACTAAGTTTTCTAGTACATGCGCCTCATTTCTTATCATGCCTCGAAAGCCCAGCTGCTCCATGGCATTCTTTCTTCCGATACCAAGAACTTTCATGGCCTCCTTACCGTGGAATTGTTCTAAGTATCCCTATTAAACTTGTTATCCGTACCTAAAACCAAGGTATGACAAGGGTAATAGGTCCACAAATAGTCCCCCAATGGGGCAAATACTATAACACCACAAACGCAACCAGCAATACAAATGAAGGGTAAAATAAAATATACTCTTTTATTTGAAAGTCAAAGGTACTACATGTTCTGGGACTACCTCCCTCTCAAAAAGGAAAGAATATAAATAAAGAAAAGGCCGACTATGGTTCGGCGACACATAACTCCCTGAGATGGTCCCTCAGCAAGGCAGTCGACCGCTCAAACCGCTGCTTGGCCCGGCGCTCGGCCTCCTGAGTCAGCCACTCCGTATTCTCCAGATGCGAGTGAGCCTGCCAGCCCTCTTCAAGCTTCTCCAGAGCACGCTCCAAGCCAGCAGAAGCTCGAGTAACCTTGTCGGCTTTCTGAACAACTAGCTTCTTATCCGTGCGGGCGGCCTCGAGCTCAGATTCCAAGAAAGTCAGTTTTCTCTGAAGTTCGAGGATCTGCTCTCTCGTATCAATTACCCCAAGGGAGGCGGCCGCTTCCCGAGCCATGCAATCCTCTCCCCTGTGGCTCAACTGATCATACTGCAGAGACAGGCGGTAGAGGTCCCCCATTATAATCGGCTTGGCCGTATCCCGAGCAACCCTTACCTTCTCCATGGCAGTTATGAGGAAGGCGCGCTCTTGATCTATTGTTGCAGACAGATCAACTTGCCGCAGTACTTGAAACTGGGCCACAAGTTGATCGGCCTCCAGCAATTTGGGCTCCAGGAGCTCAACTATCCCTGTCCCGCCTGGGAGGGTTCTAAGGATTTCGATCTGGCACCGAGCGCATTGACGGGCCAAGGCAAAAGAGGTCCCCCTCTCCACCGCAACCTCAATTCCTCGTCTCAGATGGCGGTAAAAACTGTCAACCACATCCTTTGACGCTTCATCCAGAACTTCCATAGAAGACGATGTCAAAGGAAGGGTAGCTAGCAGGGACGAAGAAGATGCACCGGAACTTGTTTCCCCCGCCACAAGAGAAAAAAGTTTCGAGCGAAAGGACACTTGAATAGCAGCTAATTCCTCCTTCGCAGCCCGAAGGGTCTGGAGACTCGGCAGGGCAGAAAGGTCGACCCCTGGAGCCACATGAACAGAGGAGAGGGCGGAGACCATTTCTTTTTGCCCCGGCCGTTCCGCCGTCTGCTCTCCCGAACTCGATTCAGCGGGAGGCCCCTCAATATAAGTTGAAGGAGGCACACTCTCTTCTACCAGATTCTCTCTGGCCAGCTCTCCCTCGATAGTGTTCGTCGTTGGCAGTGAAGGAGCAGGACCTGTATGTCCGGAGCAACTATCAATCAACTTAACCCGAAGGATATAATGATAAAGCGAATGAATCACCTCGCTGGTTAAAATTTAACTTAGCTTACCAGGGAAGAGTTGCTGGGACTGAGGTTCGCTCTCAGCCACCATAACCTCTTCACTAGCAACATCCGACCCAAAGGCAACTGGTTTATCTGCCCCAGCCGCCCCGGAAGGAGATACAACTGGATCAGCGTCACCCAGCTGAAGTTCAGCAGCCTTGGGGACGGGTTCAGCAGATTCCACGTCACCCTGGGTTGAGACCTCAATAATGGGTTGAGCCTCAGCCGTCACCGGAAGAACCCCGACAGAAATAATCTTGGCACACATATCACTAATCAAAGTGGTCAAGGTCGGGTCGACTTCAGAGTCAGGGGCCGGTTCTCGAGAGTCTGATTCTTCTGACACCTGCAAAAAATAGAAAATGATTAGGTCATAGTTCAAAAGAAGAGCTAAAGAAGAAGATGGTTGTAATTCAATTCATCTCTGAAATGGCGTCATCCTTGCCTCTCTCCTTGATGAGCAGCCTGCGAGGTTTAGATGCAGTCCGTTTCACGGAGTAAGTTCTGCCGCCAACGACGGGCTTAGGCCTGCTTTGCTTGCACGAAGGACCAGGAATGACAGGCGGCTGATCCGCCACCACCTCATCAGCAGGAGGAAGAGAGTTATCGGGGTCATGCTCGTCATCCTCTTCGTCCGCGTCGGCAGACTCTGAGTCCGACATAGCACTGTGTTCTCTCGCTTCTTCCTCGCCATAGACCCCTGGGGCTTCTCCGCCAAGCCAGTACCAACAATAAAGCTGGTACTCGGGTCAAAGCCAACAGGAGGCTTGCTCGCCGCGACATGGTATAGAGCCGTCAAATACAAAATCTCTCCTGGCACCTCAGCATCAGGAACTGAGAAGCTCGTACGGGTGTGAACCGTGTCATAATAATGCTAGGCCCTGATACCGTCAAGCACGCTACCTTCAAAACCCAGGCAAGGGCTGGGACTGTCCAAGAGTAGCTGACTATACCCGAAATGTCGGAAGAACCTACTGGGCAAGTAAGGCTCCAAGTAGATAGTGTTGTGGTTGCGGTATACTAGGTGCGCAGGACGGATGTTACGCAACCAAAGGAGCATCTTCTCAGGCAAGAGGTAAGGAGGCCCGGTACCATCAATATGTACGTCTCTCACTTCTTTATCGGTAAAACGAGGAACAGACACAAAAAAGTTGTATCCGTCCACTCTCGCCAGCGTCCTCCGACAGGCTGGCATAGTGCTGCACTCCCAGGGCTGATGATAATATTGGAAGATGAAAGCATCATCAGCCGTAACGCCATCTTCTGCCCCAGGCCTCATCAAAGACTGGTAGTGCATCAACAACCACCCCATCAGATAATGATAGGGCAGTTCAATGCATTCAAAGTCCTTCACCGTGTTACGGGCGATGACCTTGGACGAGAAGGCACGGAGGCCACGGTGTATGCTGCACACCATAGCTGAAAGAAGAGCTAGTCTGGTCCCGAAGACCAGCTTCACGGCAGGGAGGATAAAGTTACGACTGATCCTCTCAATAGAACCATCCCCTCCCGAGACCACGCAATCCCGCAGCCACACCATCAGGAACCCTGCCAAGAGTGCCTTCTCTGACAGCTGCTGAGTACCCTGATAAAAATAACTGAAGGAGTCAGTTTGACTCCCAAACCTATCGCCAGTGGTCCTCGACCTCTTAGCAGTCAACACCAGGTCCTGTACTTCCTCCTGGGTTTAAGGATTTTGAGGGGAAACCCGGCCTGAGGCACCTAGCGTAAAAAGGTGTGTGAGCCATGTCCGGGTGTGAGGAAGGTTCCCTTTCGAGCTACCGTCTGTCACGCCCCGATCCGAGAAATCGCTCGTCCTCGCTAGATTTTACCCGAATCATCGTCCTCGCTGGAGCGTGATGCCGCACGAGCCTAGAGTTACGCTCGTACAAGACAAGATAACGGTTCACATAGTGATTATCTCTAGGTCGTAACATAAGCAGTAGAAGGAAACAAAGAATACAATAAGAATCTCTTTTATTCATAATGAACTGAAGGTTACAAAGGCTCTGAATAGCCCAACATAACATGCCAATTGGCTACAACGTTCATGATCTCTCTAGCTCACAAAGGATTATATTATTCCATACATTATGCCTCTTTATAGCCACCAAGTAGTCTTCGGCCGAACATCTCCAGGTCGTAAGTCCGAACGCCTATGCGGTGCTTCCCTTGAACGCCAAGGACTCCATGCCTCGGCACGTCCAAGATAAGCTCCGCCCCGAGTCGAACATACCTGAACCTGCACATAAACTAGTGGGGGATTAATGCTTTCGTCCTCGCTTCGCACTGATCAAGACCCGCTCGCACCCAAACCCAACACTAAGTATCTTTAGTGAAACATGCATCATTATTTGGTGATCTTTCTACTTAGCCTTAGGATCAGTTTCATGGCAATCATCATATATAACAACTTATCATAATGTGTCCCATACCGTATTCCTGCAGCAGATACAGTTAGCCAGAATATGAACATAACATAGTATTTCGTGCTCATCTCCATTCCTTTTTGCCTAGCCTGCCATGGTTAGAATACATAAGCAATCATACGATTCGCGCAACCAACCAATTATAACCGTAAACATATGCATAAGGGTGGCAGGCCCTGCGCCTGCACCCAACTCTCATCTCAGTCCACCGGTCCTAACTATATGAAGGTCACGGTGTTTCGCACCGTAATAGACTTGGCATCTTTTATGTGTAAGCCTACGATCACTTGGATATGGATTGCTAGCCCAATATCCGAAGGATCCCAAACTTACGGATATTATACCTTATCACAGTACTGGACGGTCGCAATCCATCCGAATGATGTGCACCATAACTACCACACATAATTCCCTCCTAGGCCGAACGGTCCTGGTGCCCCGGAGTAACCGTCCGAGGGAAACCGCACCCTTGTACGGGCCATCCGAGTCCATGACTATACAATACGTACCATAGCATATAAATCATATCGTTCCAACCAATCCTCCGTTCCATAAACATAGTCTCACACCATAAATATATTCACGTCTCATAAACATAATCCACCATTCGTATAGGGAGCTCCGTCGGCGTTATGCTCCAACACATCCATATTGATGCACGACGTCCAATGGCTTAGTCATCTCGTACTCATATTCAACGTGTACCATTCGTAAGTCATTCTCATAGCCTAGTTTCGTAGTTACTTAGTCTTTTCGTAGCATAAGTGTACGAGTGCATGCTCAGTGCCGTAATCAATATTCTACGCCTAGTGTTCAATGTTCTCGGAGGTGTGTACGTAATGCACATCTCGATATTGTCTTTCAATGTTCTACCATCACCGCCCTACCGCGACTCGTACACTTGATGCACGTCGCTTCAATTGTTCGATTGTTCAATGTTCTATCTTAGTGTTCGATACATACTTGGACCTTTCATCGTCGAGCCACGCTCGCTAACTCGATAACATCTTACGCATACAATGACATCTTTTGTTAGATATGAAGGTATAGGGAGAGAGAGAGTCAAGAACCCGCCCACCTTAAAGTCGATACGCCTTGTCGTTTTGCCGAGTTGAAGCGGCTCGCTTCCATAACTTGGTCGGATAGCTAACTCTCGGACTTAGCCATTCCTTTGAACTACTCGGTTGATTTGGCCTATCGTGCCCATGCCATTATCCGTAATCAAGCATAAAGGTATAGCCTTTGGCCAACATAACACTTGCACCGATTCACATCGATACCTCCTCGGGTCGACGCAACTCTTCGAGTCTACGACTCATCATAATGCACCAAGCGGAGCGGGGCATTACATAATATACCACTCAAAACAAGGTTCGTCCTCGAACCGAAACCAATACTTAAATCCAAGTGTCTCGCTAGATCGTTTCACGATCTCGTGCTACTATCGTTAGAATCATACAACTTAGTTTGGATCATACACATATTTTAGGCATCCTACCAATATATGTATTTCAGCCAATCTTAGTTGTAGGATATCAGGACAACTAACAAGTTCAACTTAATCCTCAAGCACCAGCTATTCCGTACTCGACTTAGTCAAATCTTAGTGCCTATTCTCAAAATACTTCTCGTATGCATCATCCCATAACATGCGATCCTCTTCCATACATCTCTGCATATAACTTAACTTCGAAACTGTTACTCTGATCCCATAAGTTTCTCGTCGGCTATCTAACACATGCATTGCATCAAGTAATTGCGCATCCGATCACAACAATTCTTCGCAATGCCTATTCGCCCAACCATTTGCCTATCTCTCACGTAACCCAAGTCTTTCATCCAATCATTCATAACACTTAGCCTTAACGACATGGACTAAGTCCAACATCTCCAAATTCTTTTGCCCACAATCCGTACTAGGTCTCGCACACAACTATCCCAACACGACCCATATTTTCGAACTGCCTACGCATCGTATCTGGGGCTACCCCCGCTAGGTAACTTATCCAGATATCATGCTTAATCTCTCCCGACACAAGAGGTCAACTTGAGTCTACTATGCACAAAGGCAACAATCTTTTCGACCCAAGGTCTCTTACGATACGCTCATCTCTGATTCTCGACCGAGTACGAATCTTTTACTCAATTTTGAATCATTCCCGACTAGTTCGTTTCGTAACATAGATAGCACGCTCAACACACAGAGCCTAATTGTCACTTCAATCGATCTATGACACAACTTTTAGGATTGTTTTACTATCCGTTGCTCTCGTGCATTGCAGAATTCTTGCAATCGCCTTACCGTATCACTATACTAGGCACGTTTCTTAACATATACTCGATTATCGACTAACCAAGTCTATCTGCGTATCCATTCGATCGATCATAAACTTTCTAACCATATCGATCTAGTCGAAGGCTACTCGCTAACTTCCGAAATACGATACTCACTCACTTGGACTTATCCTCAACATGCACAACATCATTCCTTATCTTCGACAAAATTTCTTGTACGACTTCTTTAGGGTCATCCTATGGGACTTCAACATTCACTTGATTTGGCGGTCAAGTCTTCTAGGGTCATCTGCCCCGAAACTACGCTCGATAATTGAAGATCATCAACGAGGGATAGTTACAACGAACCATGCTATATCCTATCGCGGAGCCAAATCAAATCCCGATAATTCCTACGAGACTTTATCCAATTCGACATACTAATCCATAATTTCTCCACTCCTCGCGCAACTGATGCGTCGTTACTACTCGAATCACTTATGCACATTGCGTGCCGTTTCTACTCGAATCACTCATGTATTACCGTCGACTATCCTTGCTAGTCGTATGACATCTATTCGCCTCAAGTTCGAGTTTACCTATTCGTGATCGTAGTCCGACACATTCTATACTCATCAAAACCATCCTCGAACAACTTTCGCGTCAAACCACAAGTCAAATCCAATTTGCCATGCCTTGTAAGTTCAACCATCCCCGCTGGATGAATCACCATACTAGTGCTCACGCGGAATGATCGTCCTAATTTGGCATGACGTATGTGCGATGCTAGAGTTGCACTCGCATAAGACAAGAATGTCAATATTGTGGTTATCCTCGAAACAATCAAGCACTTTTGTTTTCTTTCGAGTAACATCCATCGACTCTCAAATTCTCTGAAGCATTCCTACCGTTATCATTCAAACTGCCATAACTTAACTTGCATCCTATTCATCCAACAACAATGTTCAACATAATTTTCGTTCATTCGATCAGAGTATCCCCGAGTTATTGCATATCGTCTTTGATACGCCTCAATACCATCGTCGATATGCATAACTTGAACATCTTCGTCTCTCATAAGCTCCAATTCGTTGCAATTACTGTTATTTTCCGAACTCGATTACGAATCAATTCTCACGTACCAAATTCCATATCGTTGTAACTAACCACCATAATCGCGACATAATTTCCAATTCTTATATTCATTCTCATATCCCTAACTCGTACTTCCAAACCGTGCTACCGACTCGTCGTGCTAACCCAAATTTGTTCGTACGATTTCTCTGTACCTACTCAACTCGTTTCGAATAATTCTTTGTATTAACTCAACATAATTTCGACCGGGTCGACCACTTCCTCAACATAACATTCCTTCGCTATGCTCAGCCTATCGTTCGACTTACACTTGACGAATCCTCGTCCGACGTATTATCTATGCATACGACTCGCGCATAATCGTTCAACTCAATCTGTCAAGGCATACTTGCATCGACTTCTATCAAGTCATTCTCACTCGAGTCTCGTTACTACTTCGTCCATTGAGGACAAACATATCGTAACAACATAATCGTCTCGACGAAATCTATCGCAAGTCACCAAGCGACTTAACATAGCTACCGTTAAGTGGTATTCCATATACCACTCAGAAATCGAGCCTATCGTCATCGATACAATACTTCGCTATACTGATCGCACAAGTGGTATTGCATATACCACTCGAAATCGAGTCATTACTCGACATCACACTCCGCATAGGTTCAACATCTATCTTCCAACCAACTATCTCGTATGGCAATCCTTTCGATCCCAGCTCTAGCATTCGCTCAAGTTTGACATGTATTCACTTTAACCGTATCTTGGCGATTATATCGATCACACCCGCAACATTCACTTATTCACATCTCAACGTGACATACGGCCAACATAAACGTTCGCCTACTCAACTCGACTTAGCGACCAACTCGACCCGTTACTATCGCATCCGCGATCTTCCAATCTCACTCGTTGTAACCCGTGCAACAACTCATTCTCGATACTCAAGGTCTTTACTCAATCTCGTGCAACATATCGCTATCCATCCGTATAGCCATGCAATACGCATCATACCATATCGACTCATTGTACCGATGCAACGAACGATTCACGACTTGCTGCACTCCGTGAAACCAACAACACATAACCGTTCGCATAGCAACATAACACGCATTGCCTCACATATCGACCCGTTGCACTTCGTGCAACCAACAACACATATTTCCTCGCACTTCGTGCGACCAACAATATATGACTCCTCGTACTTCGTACGACCAACAATACATAACTCCTCGCACTTCGTACGACCAACAATACATAACTTCTCACATTTCGTGCGATCAACAATACGTATATCATTGTACTTCGTACAACCAACATCACCATATTCGTTGCACTTTGTGCGACCAACATTCCATAACTCGTTGTACTTCGTACAACCAATATTCTCCGATGGCACCCGGAGATAGCGTAATAGTCACGACATACTTGTGGCAGACGTATGCAACTTAATATAGACATATTGTATGGAACATCTAATGTAGCGTCGAGCAGATCCATGAGCCATGCGGTTGCGAAAACAACTTAGAGTCAACTGAATTCGATAGTGAAGCAACTGAGGGTCAAAGAGATTCATGCACGGTCCAAAGGATGGAACCGTTCTGATACCAACTTGTCACTTTCCGATCCAGAAAATTGCTCGTGCAAGGCAAGATAACGGTTCACATAGTGATTATCTCCAGGTCGTAACATAAGCAGCAGAAGGAAACAAAGAATACAATAAGAATCTCTTTTATTCATAATGAACTGAAGGTTACAAAGGCTCTGAATAGCCCAACTTAACATGCCAATTGGCTACAACGCTCATGATCTCTCTAGCTCACAAAGAATTACATTGTTCCATACATTATGACTCTTTATAGCCACCAAGTAGTCTTCGGCCAAACATCTCCATGTCGCAAGTCCGAACGCCTATGCGGTGCTTCCCTTGAACGCCAAGGACTCCATGCCTCGGCACGTCCAAGCTAAGCTCCGCCCCGAGTCGAACATACCTGAACCTGCACATAAACTAGTAGGGGATTAGTGCTTTCGTCCTCGTTTCGCACTGATCAAGACCCGCTCGTACCCAAACCAAACACTAAGTATCTTTAGTGAAACATGCATCATTATTTGGTGATCTTTCTACTTAGCCTTAGGATCAGTTTTATGGCAATCATCATATATAGCAACTTATCATAATGTGTCCCATACCATGTTCCTGCAGCAGATACAGTTAGCCATAATGTGAACATAACATAGTGTTTCGTGCTCATCTCCATTCCTTTTTGCCTAGCATGCCTTGGTTAGAATACATAAGCAATCATACGATTCGCGCAACCAACCAATCATAACCGTAAACATATGTATAAGGGTGGCAGGCCCTACGCCTGCACCCAACTCTCATCTCAGCCTACCGGCCCTAACTATATGAAGGTCACGGTGTTTCGCACCGTAATGGACTTGGCATCTCTTATGTGTAAGCCTACGATCATTTCGATACGGGTTGCTAGCCCAATATCTGAAGGATTCTAAATTTACGGATATCATAGCTTATCACAGCACTGGACGGTCGCAATCTGTTCGAATGATGTGCACCATAAATACCACACATAATTCCCTCCTAGGTCGAACGGTCCCGGTGCCCCGACGTAACCGTCCGAGGGAAGCCGCACCCGTGTACGGGCCATCCGAGTCTATTGACCATGCAATACGTACCATAGCATACAAATCATATCGTTCCAACCAATCCACTGTTCCATAAACATAGTCTCGCACCATAAACATATTCGCGCCTCATAAACATAATCCACCATCCGTATGGGGAGCTCCGTCGGCGTTATGCCCCAACACATCCATATTGATGCACGACGCCCAACGGCTTAGTCATCTCATACTCATATTCAACGCGTACCATTCATAAGTCATTCTCATAGCCTAGTTCCGTAGTTACTTAGTCTTTTCGTAGCATAAGTGCACGAGTGCACGCTCAGCGCTGTAATCAATGTTCTACGCCTAGTATTCAATGTTCTCGGAGGCGTGCACGTAATGCACATCTCGATATTGTCTTTCAATGTTCTACCATCACCGCCCTACCGCGACTCATACACTTGATGCACGTCGCTTCAATTGTTCGATTGTTCAATGTTCTATCTTAGTATTCGATACATACTTGGACCTTTCGTCGTCGAGCCACGCTCGCTAACTCGATAACATCTTGCGCATACAATGACATCCTTTATTAGATATGAAGGAATAGGGAGAGAGAGTCAAGAACCCGCCCACCTTAAGTCGATACTCCTTGCCGTTTCGCCGAGTTGAAGCGGCTCGCTTCCGTAACTTGGTCGCATAGCTAACTCTCGAACTTAGCCATTCCTTTGAACTAATCGGTTGATTTGGCCTATCGTGCCCATACCACTATCCGTAATCCAGCATAAAAGCATAGCCTTTGGCCAACGTAACACTTATACCGATTCACATCGATACCTCCTCGGGTCGACGCAACTCTTCGAGTCCACGACTCATCATAATGCACCAAGCGGAGCGGGGCATTATACCATCCTTCTTGATGGACGTCTGGTGGCAGGTACTATGATGACATAGTAGTTTCCGGTATACGGCAACAAAGCTCGGGAACCACCGATCCAAATCCTCGAACTCTTCGTTCGTCGGGGTATACACTTCAAAAACTTCTTCCCCCCAGGACAGCTTGGAAACTGTATATATTTCATGGAGAGCGAGTCTCATCTCCCCTCCAGGCATAAAAAAGGTTCCCGCCCGTCGGTTGTGCATCTCCAAGAGAGCCATGAACAGCGTCTTATTCATGGGCAGACCGTGACAGGTGCCCCAAATGGCGTGATAGAGGCCGATCTTACGAAGGAGAGTCTCATACTTCCGCAGAATCTACGTGGTCAAATTGGTCCACGAAGGGATGGGGTTTATCCAGTTCAACAGCACCAACCGGCCAACGAGATAGGACCCCTTCCTAGCAAGTTGGTTCAGGAAAGTGTCGGCTTGAGAGAACTTGAAATTGGGACCCTGCACATTTGAGAAGGTACCCGGGGCCAACCCTATCACGTAGCAACTGACCGATACCTTACCCGCATACACTGACCCTAAGTTTCTGTTATAATGGATGTTACCCACAAACATCCCCGACTGGCTCGGAGTTAAGGAGTCCACCATTTTTTTGTCCATCGGCAGCATGTTAAACTACGACAACGAAAAATGACGCTCCATCTGAGGAATATGGATCGCCATTCCGTCAGAAGTAAAGCTCCAGCTCTCGGATATATCTAGAACTTAGGGGTTCTTCACAGTCAAGGCATCTCCAAAGAGGAACGCAGGCTTCAGGAATTCTCCCCCCAATCGCCTCGAGTTTATCATGGCACAGAGAAAGTAGAAGGACTGGTTCTTGATAGCATTCAGCCTCTCCACAGGCTCGTCTTTGGGAAGCTGGTTCACCACATACTGGACTATATGGTCGAACCGCACACCCACAGCAGATTGGGCTGAACCCACCTGTCACGCCCCAGAACCAGAATACTGGAGAGCGGGGGCAGACATAGCCAGCTACATATATTGAAATAGAATACATCTCAACTATACGGTCACGGCTGTCTAGATATGAGGGTTTACTACAAGCCAGCAGTCTCTTAAGGTCAAGCCTATTGTCTCAATCTCAAGCAATTAACAGAGTTACAAGATATTAGAGCATCAAATATATATATAAGGCGTCCCAAATATTACATATTGGATGATCATGAAGCTAGTCGTACAAAATGATGGGACTAGCAAGAGTTCAGTCATACATGATCAACCCTAGGATTTGTTAATCATGTTTACAGCCCGTAGGCAGACAGTAAGTAAATGTGCATCGAGCTAACAGGTGCTCGTCGGCTAAACGCCTCAAAAGAATAAATTTACATATAAGTGGGTGAAACAAAAGAAAAACCCATTCTTGGCCCGGGTTCCGTCTAGTTGTCACCATTGGGCTGGAAGCTCGGTAGATCCTCGGGAGCTGCTCCAAAATCTGGCCACACAAAACTAGCTGGGTCAAACCCCAGAAAGAGCAAGTGCCACAAAGGAGGCCACAAATAAGAACAAAAGCCAGCATATCAGAACATAAAGAATAAAAGGAAAGTACAAGTAGTAAAGTACACAGGACGATAAACGACTAGGGACGTGGAACCATTCCGGGAGCCAGGTTACAATCCTTAAACCAAACAAGGACCGGGATTGTAACCCTTCGCCTGAATAGCTCACTGTCTCTACTCATTTATCGTTAAGATAAGTAAGATAAACATGCTCAAGAGATAGCAGGTACTGGAGCTAGACAAGACTTAGACAAGGCTGGACACCATCCATTCGCAATCGGCCAAACAAATACTACGGCTTACTACTTTAACTAACTAGGGTTATCACAAACCTAATTACTAACAAGATGCAAGTGAGAATTCCAGTCCCAAGCCCTGCAAACTATCCAGTTATCCTTCCGCGGGTTGAGAGTTATAGGTGGGTACATTGCCCGGGAGACAAATGTACCCTTAGGTGACTTAGAGGGTGCAACACATGACAGTGTGCTGGAAATGTGCTCTACTCGTCGGCAAGCTACAAGTCCATTAAAGCGCCCAGATAACGAGATTGCCTATGACTGGGAATTCTCCATGTTCTAGTTTGATCTAATCATTAGCCTAATCCTATTTAGCGCGAGTCCCTGGCCGTGGTACCCAGGAAGTCACGTCCTAGACATGATGCAAGACGAGACAAGTGGATTGTACAAGCAAGCAAGCAGGAACACCCACGATGTCAAGTTGATTATACGAGTCAAGTTACAAGTTACAAGTCAAGTCAAGTCAGGAGTAAGCCGCCACGGGCCACTATCAAGTTATCAAGATAATTCATGTCAGGGTACTGTCAGGAGTGCGCCACTACGGGTCACTGTCATGTCAGGTTGGTCATGTCAGGAGTGCACCACTACGGGTCACTATCGTGTTATGCTAGTTCCTCGTCATACCATGCCAAGTACAATAGTCAATCCAAACGTATTAAGTAAAATCAAGTTCATGACAAAAGGCGTAAGGATATAAAATGGACGTAAAATATCTAATAAAATACCAATATATATAGGGCTATGGAAGAGCCAAGCTTAAAGAAATAAACAATTCATCATAGACAAGTGGGTTGTGCAAGGGGGGTCAGGGGTTGGGCTGCGCAGGGTATGTACTGCGCATGGAAGAGCTGCGCAAGAGTTGTCTTGCGCAAGGGTTACCTTGCGCAAGGGTAGACTGCGCAGGGGTGGATTGCGCAAGGGTGGATTGCGCAGAGGTGGATTGCGCAGAGGTGGATTGCGCAAGACTGGCTTGCGCAGAAGTGGATTGCGCAAGGCTGGCTTGCACAGAGGTCGGCTTGCGCATGGCTGGCTTGCGCATGGATGGCTTGCGCCAGCGTAATCCAGCGCAGCGCAAAGCACTGGCTGAGGTCATGCGCAATCGGCCCTGCGCTAAAGAGCACAGGCCGGGGGTGCGCAACCGGTCATGCGCTAAAGAGCGCAAGGCAGAGGGATGTTCTTCCTGGCCGAGAGCAGGTCCAAGAACACCAAGAACTTCAATTCTTTCATAACTTTGTCAAATCAAAACCAAATCTAGATTTTCAAAGTTCTAACTTGGGTAAAATCGAATTCTCTTCCACATGGAAGCATCAAAACAAGCAAAAATCAAAGTTTAATAGATCAAAACCAAGGATTTTCGAAAATAGTTAAAATCTAGATCTAGAAGGATGAAAGCTCCAAATCACAAAATATCAAGTTCTAAAGTTGTTCTCCATGGCCTAATCTAGTTAATGGACAAATAAAAAGTGGTGCTTATTTGATGGCAAGGTGCACTTGCCTATGGGTTGGGGAGTTGTGTGGAAGAAGGAAGAAGAAGAAGTTGAAAGAAATTAATAGAGTTATGGAGGAGAGAGAAAAGGTTGGTAGGTTTTAATGAGGGTGGTTGTGATAGAATAGAGGGGGAGAATAGGCTAAGGTGTTCCACTCATGAAGAACGAAACCAAACCAAACCAACTCCACAAAATAAATCCAAGCCATGGTCCAAAACCCATTTACGAGAACCCGAATCCACAAGTCGAGAAAAATAAATACGTGCCAAAATCAAATTACGAGTATAATACGAAATACAGGAAATGGGGGTGACAACTCTACCCACCTTCAAAGAATTCCGTCCTCAAAATTTAATCAAGAAGCTAGAGATTGCCACGGCAAGCTATACTAAGCACAGGCAAGCTACACTAAGCAGTTCAATCATACAATCATACAATGCAAGCAAGGAAAGGGAAAGCGTAAGGCATAAGAAAGACATTATACCTCACGAGTCAAACAGGTAGGGATATCGCGATCGAATGTCGTCCTCACGCTCCCACGTTGACTCACCTAGAGAGTGATGACCCCAAACAACACGGACTAAGTTAATAGTCTTGTTCTTGAGCGTCTTTTCTCTCCGGTCCAATATAGACACGGGCCTCTCCTCATACGAAAGGTTGGTACCAGCAACCAATTTCGAATGATCTAGGATATGGCTCGGGTTCGGGATGTACCGCCTTAATTGGAATACATGGAATACATCATGTACCTCACTTAGCGACGGCGGAAGAGCAAGACGATAGGACACATCGCCTACTCGCTCCAGAATATCGAACGGCCCTATATACCTAGGACTAAGCTTTCCCCGTACGCTAAAATGAATGACGCCGCGGGTAGGCAAGATCCTAAGGAATACATGGTCGCCGACGACAAATTCTAAAAGACGCCGATGAGCATCGGCCCAATGGCGCTGGCGATCCTGAGCAACTCGGAGGTGATCTCTGACTTTCCTGACCACTTCAACCGTCTGAGAAATTAGTTCTGGACCGAGCATCTACCTCTCTCCGACATCGTCCCATGCTAACGGGGATCTGTACTTCCTGCCATACAGAGCCTCGAAGGGTGCTATCTGGATACTGGCCTGGAAACTATTGTTGTACGAGAATTCCACCAGGTGCAGGTGATCCTCCCACGAACCACCAAAGTCAAGGGTACACGACCACAACATATCTTCGAGGGTTTGTATAGTGCGCTCCGATTGCCCATCTGTCTGCGGATGATACGCTGAGCTGAACTTGAGACGAGTCCCCAAACTTTGATGAAGACTGTGCCAGAAGTGCGATGTGAATCTCGTATCCCTGTCTGATACTATGCTAACTGGCACTCCGTGAAGTCTGACGATCTGCCTGAGATACATCTCTGCTAGTTGCGCCATCGACTGTCCAACTCTAAATGGAAGAAAGTATGCCACCTTGGTAAGCCTGTCCACAATGACCCAAATAACATCTCTGCCGGTCGGAGATCTGGGTAATCCAGTCACGAAATCCATGGTAAGGTGCTCCCATTTCCATTCTGGGATCGGTAAAGGTTGAAGAAGTCCAGCTGGCCTCTGATGTTCAGCCTTGACTTGTTGGCAAACCAAACATCGAGAGACATACCGGGCTATCTCTTTCTTTATACCATTCCACCAAAAGTGTTGACGAATATCTATGTACATCTTCGTGCTGCCTGGGTGGATGGAATACTGCAAACTGTGAGCCTCTGCCATGACTTCCTGTCGGATATCTCTACTGGGTACACAAAGACGCGTGCCGTGTCGAAGTGTACCATCCTCATGAATATATAACTCTGGCCTTCTTTCTGCCTCGCACTCTGCTCTGAGCCGCTGAATCTTGGAATCTGTTAACTGTGCTGTCCGGATCCTCTCAACTATGGTGGACTGAATCTGTAGGCTGGCCATCAAGGCCACATTGGAAGGAAGAACCACTCCAATTCCCATCTTCTGAAGATCCGACAATAACTCTGGTTGCGCCGTCAGGAAATAAACTCCGGCTCTCCGGCTCAACGTATCTGCTACAACGTTGGCCTTCCCTGGATGATACTGCAAATCTATATCGTAGTCCACCAGTAGCTCGAGCCATCTTCTCTGCCGCATATTAAGATCCTTCTGGGTGAAAACATACTTCAGGCTCTTATGATCAGTAAATATCTCTACTCTGTCTCCGTACAAGTAGTGTCTCCACAACTTAAGTGCAAACACTACTGCTGCTAGCTCCAAGTCGTAGGTCGGATAATTCTTCTTATGATCACGGAGTTGACGTGACGCATAAGCAATTACCTTCCCATGCTGTATCAAAACACATCCCAATCCTCTGCCTGAAGCGTCGCAATAAACTGTGAATCCTCCGGTCCCATCTGGAAGGGTGAGAATGGGAGCCGTTATCAAACCTCGCTTCAACTTCTCAAATGATTCCTGACATTCTGCTGTCCAAACGAACGGCACATTCTTGCGGGTCAACTGGGTCATCGGCGCTAAAATCCTTGCAAAATCAGAGACGAACCGCCGGTAGTAGCCGGCCAATCCAAGAAAGCTGTGAACTTCTGCCACTAAGCTGGGTACTGGCCATGCCTCGATAGCCACAATCTTCTGGGGATCTACTTCCACTCCTCCTCGAGTAATGATGTGACCCAAGTACGAAATACGATCGAGCCAGAACTCGCATTTACTGAACTTGGCGTACAACTGGTGCTCTCTGAGAATCTGGAGGACAATTCAGAGATGCTGCTCGTGCTCTGCTTCACTCTTGCTGTAGACCAGGATGTCATCAAGGAACACTATCACAAACTGATCCAAGTAAGGCATAAAAATACGGTTCATGAGGTCCATGAACACTGCCGGCGCATTGGTCGCTCCAAAGGGCATAACTAGAAACTCCCAATGCCCGTACCTAGATCTGAACACCGTCTTCGGGATGTCCTGCTCTCTGACTCTGATCTGGTGGTATCCTGACCGCAAGTCTATCTTCGAGAAAACTGAAGCCCCCTTGAGTTGATCAAACAAGTCATCTATCCTCGGGAGAGGGTATCTGTTCTTGATTGTCACTGAGTTCAAGGTACGATAATCAACACATAGCCTGGACGTACCATCCTTCTTTTTTATAAGAAGCATCGGGGCTCCCCAAGGCGATCCACTAGCACGAATGAATCCCTTGGTTCTAAGTTCTTCAATCATCTTGTACAAAATCTCCAACTCTGAAGGCGCCATTCTGTAGACTCGCTCTGATACTGGTGCTGTCCCGGGAATCAAGTCAATGGTGAACTCGATCTCCCGCTCTGGTGGCATCCCTGAAAGTTCCTCTGGGAAGACATCTGGAAACTCTTCAACTATCCGGGGCAACTGCACTGCTGCTACTGCCATCCGCAATACTGGAGGAGATGGCTCTACTGTGCCTCTGGAAAATAAAAACTCTGGCTCTCCGAAAATACTAAAGACAACTCTGCCAACGTGGCAGTCTATCCTAGCATAATGGTTCCTCAACCAATCCATGCCTAGGACTACATCATAGTCTGCCATAGAGAACTCTATGAGCCTAGCGGGGAACTCTCTACCGCTAACTACGATCCGACACGAGAAAAATACTCGATCTACTCCCACAAGACCATTACCAGTAAGTATATTGAGCCTCACTGATAATGACTCGGGCTCCAATCCTATCCGTGTCGCAAATCGTGCAGACATGAATGAATACGATGCACCAGAATTAAATAATACAGATGCTGGAAAGGTGTTGACGAGAATAGTACCTGCCACTACCTCACCTGGTGCAACTTCTTCTTCCATGGTCATCATCATATCCTGACCTCTAGCTGCGGGTCCCCTCTGCTGGAAACCCCTCTGTCGGTTCTGTGCTGGAGCCTGGGTGAACTGCTGCTGGTTCTGCTGTTGAAAGGCCTGGGCCTGAGGCAACAATGGCCTCGGGTACTGCTACTACTGCTGCTGCTGGACTGGAACTGGGGTTGGTCCTCGCACCGAAGAACTAGAAAGGTTGGATGATAATGGACCTCCCCTATTCGGGCAGGTCCCTATCTGGTGGTCTGCTCCTCCACAAGCCAGGCACAATCCCTGTGCCTTACGACACTCTGCCACTACATGGCCCGGCTTCCCGCAATGCGAACATCCCACCGCGGAAGACTGCTTCTTCTTCTGCTGCTGCGGATACGTCAGGGTTGAATGCTGGACCGACATCACTGAGGCCGCCCGCCTCGGAGTTCCAATGGTTATACCCCTAGCTGCCGGGGCTGGAGCTGAAGATTGGTGCATCTGGTTGTGGGACCGCTTCCTGTCTCCGGTCCTGTCCACAATTCTCCGGGAGGTATACTCATGCCTCCTTGCTGCCTTCAACACTGCATCGAACGTCTGGTGCTCGAACTGCTCCACAGCCAATAATATCTCTAAGTGCAGCCCTTGCTGGAACTGCTGAGCCCTATCGAACTCGGTCGCCACCAAAGTGGGGGCGAACCTACTCAGCCTGGAAAACTCGGTCGTATAGCCATCGACCGTCCTGCCTCCTTGCTTTAAGTTGGTGAATCTGGTCTACAGGTCGTACCGTGCCACCGCATCGAAGTACTTTGTCTGGAACCTCTCTCTGAACGTCGCCCAAGTGACTGGTGCCGCTAACCCCATGTCATGAGCTGCCCACCAATCGCGAGCCAAGTCTAACAACTGTAGGCATACCACCGCCACCTTCTCATTCTCAGGTGTCCTAGCTGCTTCTAGAACCACCTCGATATCCTGAAGCCAAGCGTCCGCGGCAATCGCATCTTCACTGCCGTCAAAGAAGGGAGGGTTCAAGCGCTTGAAACTGTTGGCCGCCTGATTCCCTTGGGGACCTCCTCGGTTTAGTGCATCATGAACTTTCTGGTGCAAGGCATCGCCTCAACGATCTTGGGATGCAAGCAGTTCTCTGATAAGCCCTACCAAAGGTCCCTCATCCTGTCTAGCTGGTTGAACGGACGGAGCTGCCTGAACTGGAGGTTCTGAGCCTCCGGGAAATATAACTCGGGAGGCTACTCCAGAGTGCTGAGCTTGATCTTCCTGGCGCTGGGGTGCTTGTCGAGCTTCCTCTGGCTGGTTGGCAGGTCCGGGAGTAATGCCGCTGAAGAAGACGACATAGGGAATAATAAGGAAAGGACCAGGACAGATCAATGATACAAGCAATGTGATCAGGTCAAGATTCTCAGGGATTTGAAGATACGAGCAGAGATCAAGGACGAATATTGATTGAGACATCTATTCGATAAACCCTCATATTTCTTGAATGCCAAGACCTGCATGGGCCACCACTTAAACCATGTCACGCCCCAGAACCAGAATACTGGAGAGCGGGGGCAGACATAGCCAACTACATATATTGAAATGAATATATCTCAACTATACGGTCACGGCTGTCTAGATATGAGGGTTTACTACAAGCCAGCAGTCTCTTAAGGTCAAGCCTATTGTCTCAATCTCAAGCAATTAACAGAGTTACAAGATATTAGAGCATCAAATATATATATATAAGGCGTCCCAAATATTATATATTGGATGATCATGAAGCTAGTCGTACAAAATAATGGGACTAGCAAGAGTTCAGTCATACATAATTAACCCTAGGATTTGTTAATCATGTTTACAGCCCGTAGGCAGACAGTAAGTAAATGTGCATCGAGCTAACAGGTGCTCGTTGGCTAAACGCCTCAAAAGAATAAATTTACATATAAGTGGGTGAAACAAAAGGAAAACCCACTCTTGGCCCGGGTTCCGTCTAGTTGTCACCATTGGGCTGGAAGCTCGGTAGATCCTCGGGAGCTGCTCCGAAATCTGGCCACACAAAACCAGCTGGGTCAAACCCCAGAAAGAGCAAGTGCCACAAAGGAGGCCACAAATAAGAACAAAAGCCAGCATATCAGAACATAAAGAATAAAAGGAAAGTACAAGTAGTAAAGTACACAGGACGATAAACGACTAGGGACGTGGAACCATTCCGGGAGCCAGGTTACAATCCTTAAACCAAACAAGGACCGGGATTGTAACCTTTCGCCTGAATAGCTCACTGTCTCTACTCATTTATCGTTAAGATAAGTAAAATAAACATGCTCAGGAGAAAGCAGGTACTGGAGCTAGACAAGACTTAGACAAGATTGGACACCATCCATTCGCAATCGGCCAAACAAATACTACGGCTTACTACTTTAACTAACTAGGGTTATCACAAACCTAATTACTAACAAGATGCAAGTGAGAATTCCAGTCCCAAGCCCTGCAAACTATCCAGTTATCCTTCTACGGGTTGAGAGTTATAGGTGGGTACATTGTCCGGGAGACAAATATACCCTTAGGTGACTTAGAGGGTGCAACACATGACAGTGTGCTGGAAATATGCTCTACTCGTCGGCAAGCTACAAGTCCATTAAAGTGCCCAGATAACGAGATTGCCTGTGACTGGGAATTCTTTATGTTCTAGTTTGATCTAATCATTAGCCTAATCCTATTTAGCGCGAGTCCCTGGCCGTGGTACCCAGGAAGTCACGTCCTAGACATGATGTAAGACGAGACAAGTGGATTGTACAAGCAAGCAAGCAGGAACACCCACGGTGTCAAGTTGATTATACGAGTCAAGTTACAAGTTACAAATCAAGTCAAGTCAGGAGTGCGCCGCCACGGGCCACTATCAAGTTATCAAGATAATTCATGTCAGGGTACTGTCAGGAGTGCGCCACTACGGGTCACTGTCATGTCAGGTTGGTCATGTCAGGAGTGTACCACTACGGGTCACTATCGTGTTATGCTAGTTCCTCGTCATACCATGCCAAGTACAATAGTCAATCCAAACGTATTAAGTAAAATCAAGTTCATGACAAAAGGAGTAAGGATATAAAATGGACGTAAAATATCTAATAAAATACCAATATATATAGGGCTATGGAAGAGCCAAGCTTAAAGAAATAAACAATTCATCATAGACAAGTGGGTTGTGCAAGGGGGGTCAGGGGTTGGGCTGCGCAGGGTATGTACTGCGCATGGAAGAGCTGCGCAAGAGTTGCCTTGCGCAAGGGTTACCTTGCGCAAGGGTAGACTGCGCAGGGGTGGATTGCGCAAGGGTGGATTGCGCAGAGGTAGATTGTGCAGAGGTGGATTGCGCAAGACTGGCTTGCGCAGAGGTGGATTGCGCAAGGCTGGCTTGCGCAGAGGTCGGCTTGCGCATGGCTGGCTTACGCATGGATGGCTTGCGCCAGCGCAATCCAGCACAGCACAAAGCACTGGCTGAGGTCATGCACAATCGGCCCTGCGCTAAAGAGCACAGGCCGGAGGTGCGCAACCGGCCATGCGCTAAAGTGCGCAAGGCAGAGGGATGTTCTTCCTGGCCGAGAGCAGGTCCAAGAACACCAAGAACTTCAATTCTTTCATAACTTTGTCAAATCAAAACCAAATCTAGATTTTTAAAGTTCTAACTTGAGTAAAATCGAATTCCCTTTCACATGGAAGCATCAAAACAAGCAAAAATTAAAGTTTAATAGATCAAAACCAAGGATTTTCGAAAATAGTTAAAATCTAGATCTAGAAGGATGAAAGCTCCAAATCACAAAATATTAAGTTCTAAAGTTGTTCTCCATGGCCTAATCTAGTTAATGGACAAATAAAAAGTGGTGCTTATTTGATGGCAAGGTGCACTTGCCTCTGGGTTGGGGAGTTGTGTGGAAGAAGAAAGAAGAAGAAGTTGAAAGAAATTAATGGAGTTATGGAGGAGAGAGAAAAGGTTGGTAGGTTTTAATGAGGGTGGTTGTGATGGAATGGAGGGAGAGAATAGGCTAAGGTGTTCCACTCATGAAGAACCAAACCAAACCAAACCAACTCCACAAAATAAAACCAAGCCATGGTCCAAAACCCATTTACGAGAACCCAAATCCACAAGTCGAAAAAATAAAATACGTGCCAAAATCAAATTACGAGTATAATACGAAATACAGGAAATGGGGGTGACACCACCAAGGGCTCTCCCGCAGGATTGACTGGCAGATTTACTGAAAAAGACAAAAGAAACAAGTTAGAAGATGGCCAGGTAAAACCACTTAGTGTTTCTGGGCTTATGCGGCTCTGATTAGGTGGGTCCTTATGTGGCACAATTAAAAAAAGGGGGGGCTTATGCGGCTTTATTTTGGCGAGGCCTCATGCGGCCCAGTTCAAGTGAGCTTATGCGGCTCGGTTTAGCAAGTGTTCATGTGGCACGGTTTAGAAGAGCTTATGCAGCTCTGACTCATGCAGCTTAGTTCAAATGAGCTTATACGATTCTGCTTAGCGTGGCCTCATGTGGCTCAGTTCAAATGAGCTTATACAGTTCTGCTTAGCGCGGCCTCATGCGGCTCAGTTCAAATGAGCTTATGCGGTTCTGCTTAGCGCGATCTCATGCGGCCCAGTTCAAATGAGCTTATGTAGTTCTGCTTAGCGTGGCCTCATGCGGCTCAGTTCAAAGGGAGCTTATGCGGCCCTGTTTTATGGGGGTTCATGCGGCTCAGTTCAGAGGGACTTATGCGGCCCTGTTCTTTGGGTTCTCATGCGATCCAGTACTTATGCGGCCACGAGACGACTCTCATGCAGCTCGAACATAGGGCATACCCCATGCGGGTCGGACATAAGATGTACATGCGGCACGTACAACACAAATGAAGACGAAGAAGTCCCATGCATAAAACATGCGGCGTGGCCATGATGGTTAAGGTTTTTGCAATTCCTCCCAACATCCTTACCAGCAATGGCAGGGTGAGCATCAGGATGGACTGTGGGCGCTGCAGTCGACGATGAAGCTACTCCTTTACCCTTCGCCACAGAGAAAGCCTTAGAAGTCTTGGAAGCCATTGATGATCGGAGAATGAAGAGAAGACGGCGACTTAGGGCAAGCATAGTTGAAGAGAAAAGAAAGTAAAGAGTCTCTTTCTTCCAAGAGCACTCGTATTTATAGGCAGACAGATGGGGCTCGTAGATCGATGGACGCTTCAATTCATGAGCTGCCTAGGAGAGGAGACCGACTCTTGGATTTCTATCCCCCGCATGCAAAAGATTACTCGTAATCATTAAGAATAAATCCGAATATTTAAAGCTGACTCTTGGTATCCTATCCCAAAAGACGGCTTTAAATCAAAACAAATCAAGCGCAATTAATGAGACGCCTACGTGGCAGGCAGAGCTGCATGCGGCTAGAGCAGTCCATGCGGCTAGAGAATTCCATGCGGCCATAGCAATCCATGCGGCCAGAGTAATCCATGCGGTCAGAGAAGTCTATGCGGCTACGTGTGTAAAACCCCCTAAATTTCTACTATTATTTTTTTATTTATTAAATTTAGTACCGATTTAAATTTTTGTATTGTACGTCGCGTAGTCGTATTATACGTCGTGCACGAATTTTATTTTTCGAAATTGTTCGACGAGTGCGATTATGTGCGAGCGTACATATTATTGAAAATATTATTTTTCTATTTTTGTAGTTTCAAAATAATATACATAATAATTATTTTGTTATCGTTCCAATTATTTCCAAGTTTGTTATTTTGCTTATAAAGCCTTACATTTTCGCAATTATTAATAATAAATAATATTTTTATTTGTATGCTAGAAAAGCATAATTATAAGAACATTATTTGTGCATACATATATATTTGTAATTATTTATTGGTTTATTTTAAATATTAATGTAATTTTCGAAATTAATATTATTAGTATTTTTGGAAAGCATATTTTTTATTTATTGTGGAGATTTAAATATTGATTTGAATTTATGTATTTATTTAAATAGTTAATATTGAAATTTGATTTATTGATTTGATTTTAAACTAAGGTAATTAAATTAGATTTAATTGGATTTGGATTTGATTTTATTGATTTAATTTAATAGATTGATTTATCTAATTTGGGTTTAAACAATCCTAATCATTATCTAAGTGGGAATTCCCACATCCTATAAATAGGCAGGTACTCCTCCACATTATTCTTCCACAATTTCCACAACCCAAAGATCCGTGCATCGTGTCCGTGTTCCCTCCCAGTCCACAATCTTATTCCATTATTTACATTATCTTCTTCCTCGTGTCGGACACACCCCGACATCATCAAATCCCTAATCCTAACCTAGCCTAGCCTAGTCTACGCTACGCTGCTTCTGCCTCCCGTCAACGTCCGTCGTACCCGACCACGGTCCCCGACCTTCACCCCCAGCCTTCTACCACCGTCGCCGACAACATCACCCCTGCCGTCATGAACGCATCACCGACCACCACCTTATTCACCACCGCCGCCACAGCAAAGACTTCCGCTGACTCCGGCCAACTCTCGTCGGCACCCAGCCCCGCCCGATACCTCAGTCGTACCACCCGCCGACCAACCCAGGCCGACCCCGGCAAAATCATCACCACCACCATCTCGACAAGAGCCACCAGAAAAATAAAACCCTAAAATAAAGATACGTCACCACCGACCGGACTTACCTCCGGCCGCCGCTCCGGCGATCCGCCTCCCTCCGCGCCCATCGAAACCCGCAGCTCCGCCGCCACGCTCTGGCACCGCTGCGGCCTACTCACGCCCTCGCTCTTGTAGGGGAGTCTCCGCCTCCCTCTCCGGTGAGTGCGCGCCACCGACGCCGTCCAGTAGCGGTGAGTCCAGATCCGCCGCCCCTTTTTTTCCGTCGTCCTCCGCCGACCAGACCTCCGCCTAGCCTCCCCAAACCCTCCGCCAAACCGCCTTCAACTGCTCGCCTCCGCCAAATCGCCCTGGCCTTCCTCCGCCTCCGCCCGACCCCGATCTCTCCCACTCCATCTTCCCTTTCCCCTCCGAGAACCCTCTCGAGCACCGCCGGCGACTCAAGCCTCTCCCCTTCTCCCAGCAGCCTCCCAAAGCCTCATTCTCCCTAGGTTTTCCTCCTCCTTCCTCTTCTTCCACCGCCGGCGGCGGGCAACCCTTCGCCGCCTCCTCTTCCACCGTACCCCTCCGCTCTCCCCGACTTCACCTCCGCCGCGTGCGCGAGCACACCGCGCCGCCACCACCTCCCCAGCGCCGCGCCCGACCATCCGCCTCCCTCTTCCCTCTCCTTCCCCTCGATCTCCTCGTCGCTGCTCACTTCCGCTCTCCCTCCTCTCTTCCGTTCTTCTGCACCCTCTCTCTCTCTCTCTCTCTCTCTCTCTCTCTCTATATTTTCTTTCAGTGTTGTTTTGGTTTCTGATTTTTTTGTTTTTAACAGAGGAGAGAACACTTGTTCTCCATTTTTTTGTTCTGATTTAATTTACTATTTATTTAATTATTTTCTAGTTATTTAATTTCGAAATTTTGATTTAACAGTAATAAGCTTGGACTAAAATTTATAATTTATAATAATAATAATTATTATTATTGTTACTCCTAGTACCTTCTGTCCTTGTAAGTATATATATTCATCATTATTTTTAGTATTATTCTCATTAGTATTATTATTGTTTTGAAATTATTGTTATATTATTAAGATGGTATGTATTACGAATATTTTATGATTTAAATAATGTATTTACCAAATAAAATATATAGACTAAATATTTTCCAAATTTCATATGAATATAAGTTTTGGCTCTTCCATATGTTTATTACTGGTCTAGAAGTCCTGAAATTTTTAGAAATTTCTGGTATTAATTTAAAATATTTTTCTAATATAATAGTTTTCATCAAATATCATATTTTGACAAACTTAAAAAGTTTTTGCAAATTAATTCTTATGTTTTTAATTATTTATCTAAAACAAAAACTATTTTTGCTAATACATATTTTTCAAGGGTTATAAATATTTATCTAAAAACTATTTTAACTAGTGCAATTATTTTTCTTTCTCAAGTGTTATAAATAGTTCTCTAAAACCACATATATATCATTATCCATTCTTCTTCTTTGATTTCTCTCCTTTCCATGACCAATTCCCTTATTCCTACTCCCTCGCCAATTCAAGCATACCTTATGTCGACCCTAACTAAATTGACCGTTCTGGACCCGATGCACCGGTCTGTACCACCAAAAGAGGTTTCCTTGTGTAGTTGTTGCACCGAAGTCGCAGTTTTGTGCCACCTTGATCATCGCAGCACACCAGGCGTCCTACCAGACAAGATACCTTGCCATTTGCTGTTTAATTATTTTAGCTCATATTTCATGCATGTTTATTATTTTCTTTATGTAAAATAAACTGTGATACATGGCATAACTGTTAGAACTTACTGTTCATTTTTCCTGCTATGTATTGTTTTTCTTACACATTAAACCTAGAATTAAGGGACCTCCTCGTGTGTTGCATTCATTGACCTTGACACGTTGTAACACGAAGTTGTGTGTCGCATGTAGGACACGGAAGTGCGTGATTGGCTGGCCACCAGTACGTACAAGCCATGCGATAGGAATAACCGCTAATAGAGGTTGCATGCTTAGTTTGACTTAGCAGTTATAGAGGTTACTGTTGTGGATACAACAGAGTAGGCATTGGGCGGGGAGGACAATTCCTTAGCGTATGGGCTTCGATGCACTTTATCTTTTGTAACCCGTGAGCTCCGCCGGAGACGCGGGTCAGACTACCCATGATTACTGACGGCCACTGACGATTCTGCGGAACGTCATGCTCTTACTGATGGGGCCTCTGGTGCCCAAGGGGGACTACGCCGATCCTATTTAGCCAGGGCCCATGCGTAGGAAGGATTGTTCTTAACTACATTTCACTTAGAACGGTAGGCTACCTTTATCCGTTAGGTGCGAGTACTTTTAGTTTGGGTACTTGTATCTGACCGTAGCTTGGAACAATAACTTATCGCGAATTAGTTCGTCACATCTTGTCCTTGTTTGGTTGTAGGTGTGACTTACTACTTCGATGAGAAGGTACTGAACCTTGTTGGGGTCCGGATACCATATTGGATTCATAGTATGGAAAGATACGTTACCGTGAATTAGTTTACCATCTCCTGTCCTTGTTTGGTTGGGGGGATGGTACGCTCGTTCAGTAGGTGTGTATTGGACCATGTTATAAATTCGATTGACTTATTTATTTGAGCAATATTTATTCAGTTTATGTGGCATGATATTATGTGTCTTGTTACGTCCCTCTGTGGACCTGGTTATCTCTCCAGATGTGTGCTATTGTCTTTCGCATGTGCTTTAGCTCTAGCTGTGATCATTGTTATTTCTTCGAGGATGATTGCATTTGGATCGTCTTCGCTTCGCTCGCCAAAATCAATCTTTGTACATCATGTATTTCTTTTCATAGTTGGTAGTGGATTTGTCTCCGCCCAACTACATGTACCAAATGATAATTTAATAGTTGACTATATGAGATCTTCTATTCTTTTATTTTCGTGTGGATGAGATTAGTTATGGTTCTACTGTATTTTACAGCTTATGTATTTATATGAGTCTTCCATATATTGGAGTATACTTCGTATGAATACAGCTGGCATGTCTACGTTCCTAGTCCTACGTATTTTGGGACTGGGGCGTTACATGTTTTTGTGGTGGCCCATGCAGGTCAAGATAAATTATTTGGTTACTTTACCGTACCAAGCAAGCCTGCGTATAGGATTAGAAGTCTAGGATCTCATCTACATACTTGACCTCTTTCCTCGATTCATATTCGAACTATCGTTCGACTCATCGACTGCATCTTGCTTGATATCTTCTATCATTATTCTTATCATCCCTTCGTGCTTGCTAGAGAATGACCCTACTAGTTAGACATTGTCCCAAAATACCCTTAGCTAAATTCTTTAAGTTGGGTAGAATACCCCACACACCCTTGACCATTAAGGGAATACAAATGGTATTATCTATACCATAGAGACTAGAGGAAGTTACCCCATTTGGTCAACCAAGCCTTGGTTAATAAAACCATAGAATGAGGGTATAGGAATAAACAAGACTTAAATTCTTATGACTCTTAGACTATTCATGTTTGTTTTTATTCATCTATTATCGTGCCTATATTTTTACTATCTAGACTAATGATGCTAATGTTGCCTAGTTTTTGCAAGCTTAGCCTTTTACCAAGCTTGTTCGTGACATATATGTTAATGGAGGTACCCCACTAACATATTGTCTATCAGAACCGGTGCACGATGGTCTGATCAACCAAGTGCACTTTGGTTCGCTTTTGTCTATTACTCTACGTGGATGGGGACATAATTAAACTTGGCCCTTACAATCCCATCCACGACTGCCTTGACAATTCTTTGAAGTTATTTGATCGTCTTTGAATCACGTGCTCGTATTCGATAACGCCTCCTTCGAACTCTATATGGCTTTCGCCTTCACCTATTTTAGAAGGACGAAAGCGTCATATTAGAACTTCCTCTAACCTTCCCATCGGCTATGACCATTCTCATTCAATGTTGCTATATCTTCACCCTAAACCACTCGTCCTTTTCTTGGCCCTATATTCGCTATCATGAACCTTCCAGGTCACTTGACTTAGGCATGAACCTAATCAATCTCTTATTCGTGCCTTAACTCGCGACCCACGTGACCATACCGTATTATCTTTCAATGAACTAGATCGCAATTTCTTACGACGTGATTTTGTGAAAACATTGTCATCGTTGGATCCCCATTGATACCCCCTTGTGTCCTCTCACCCCCTATTAATTCTTAATTTCGAGGACGAAATTCTTTTAAGTTGGGTAGGATGTAAAACCCCTAAATTTCTACTATTATTTTTTTATTTATTAAATTTAGTACCGATTTAAATTTTTGTATTGTACGTTGCGTAGTCGTATTATACGTTGTGCACGAATTTTATTTTTTGAAATTGCTCAACGAGTGCGATTATGTGCGAGCGTACATATTATTGAAAATATTATTTTTCTATTTTTGAAGTTTCAAAATAATATACATAATAATTATTTTGTTATCGTTCCAATTATTTCCAAGTTTGTTATTTTGCTTATAAAGCCTTACATTTTCGCAATTATTAATAATAAATAATATTTTTATTTGTATGCTAGAAAAGCATAATTATAAGAACATTATTTGTGCATACATATATATTTGTAATTATTTATTGGTTTATTTTAAACATTAATGTAATTTTCGAAATTAATATTATTAGTATTTTTGGAAAGCATATTTTTTATTTATTGTGGAGATTTAAATATTGATTTGAATTTATGTATTTATTTAAATAGTTAATATTGAAATTTGATTTATTGATTTGATTTTAAACTAAGGTAATTAAATTAGATTTAATTGGATTTGGATTTGATTTCATTGATTTAATTTAATAGATTGATTTATCTAATTTGGGTTTAAACAATCCTAATCATTATCTAAGTGGGAATTCCCACATCCTATAAATAGGCAGGTACTCCTCCACATTATTCTTCCACAATTTCCACAATCCAAAGATCCGTGCATCGTGTCCGTGTTCCCTCCCAGTCCACAATCTTCTTCCATTATTTACATTTACATTATCTTCTTCCTCGTATCGGACACACCCCGACATCATCAAATCCCTAATCCTAGCCTAGCCTAGCCTAGCCTAGTCTACGCTACGCTGCTTCTGCCTCCCGTCAACGTTCGCCGTACCCGACCACGGTCCCCGACCTTCATCCCCAGCCTTCCACCACCGTCGCCGACAACATCACCCCTGCCGTCATGAACGCATCACCGACCACCACCTTATTCACCACCGCCACCACAGCAAAGACTTCCACCGACTCCGGCCAACTCTCGTCGGCACCCAGCCCCGCCCGATACCTCAGTCGCACCACCCGTCGACCAACCCAGGCCGACCCCGGCAAAATCATCACCACCACCATCTCGACAAGAGCCACCAGAAAAATAAAACCCTAAAATAAAGATACGTCACCACCGACCGGACTTACCTCCGGCCGCCGCTCCGGCGAACCGCCTCCCTCCGCGCCCATCGAAACCCGCAGCTATGCCGCCACGCTCTGGCACCGCTGCGGCCTACTCACGCCCTCGCTCTGGTAGGGAAGACTCCGCCTCCCTCTCCGGTGAGTGCGCGCCACCGACGCCGCCTAGTAGCAGTGAGTCCAGATCCGCCGTCCCTTTTTTCCATCGTCCTCCGCCGACCAGACCTCCGCCTAGCCTCCCCAAACCCTCCGCCAAACCGCCTTCAGCTGCTCGCCTCCGCCAAACCGCCCTGGCCTTCCTCCGCCTCCGTCCGACCCCGATCTCTCCCACTCCATCTTCCTTTTCCCCTCCGAGAACCCTCTCGAGCGCCGCCGGCGACTCAAGCCTCTCCCCTTCTCCCAGCAGCCTCCCAAAGCCTCATTCTCCCTAGGTTTTCCTCCTCCTTCCTCTTCTTCCTCCGCCGGCGGCGGGCAACCCTTCGCCGCCTTCTCTTCCACCGCACCCCTCCGCTCTCCCCGACTTCACCTCCGCCGCGTGCGCGAGCACACCGCGCCGCCACCACCTCCCCAGCGCCGCGCCCGACCATCCGCCTCCCGCTTCCCTCTCCTTCCCCTCGATCTCCTCGCCGCTGCTCACTTCCGCTCTCCCTCCTCTCTTCCGTTCTTCTGCACCCTCTCTCTCTCTCTCTCTCTTTCTATATTTTCTTTCAGTGTTGTTTTGGTTTCTGATTTTTTTGTTTTAACAGAGGAGAGAACACTTGTTCTCCATTTTTTTGTTCTAATTTAATTTATCTATTTATTTAATTATTTTCTAGTTATTTAATTTCGAAATTTTGATTTAACAGTAATAAGCTTGGACTAAAATTTATAATTTATAATAATAATTATTATTATTATTGTTACTCCTAGTACCTTCTGTCCTTGTAAGTATATATATTCATCATTATTTTTAGTATTATTCTCATTAGTATTATTATTGTTTTGAATTATTGTTATATTATTAAGATGGTATGTATTACGAATATTTTATGATTTAAATAATATATTTACCAAATAAAATATATAGACTAAATATTTTCCAAATTTCATATGAATATAAGTTTTGGCTCTTCCATATGTTTATTACTGGTCTAGAAGTCCTGAAATTTTTAGAAATTTCTAGTATTAATTTAAAATATTTTTCTAATATAATAGTTTTCATCAAATATCATATTTTGACAAACTTAAAAAGTTTTTGCAAATTAATTCTTATGTTTTTAATTATTTATCTAAAACAAAAACTATTTTTGCTAATACATATTTTTCAAGGGTTATAAATATTTATCTAAAAACTATTTTAACTAGTGCAATTATTTTTCTTTCTCAAGTGTTATAAATAGTTCTCTAAAACCACATATATATCATTATCCATTCTTCTTCTTTGATTTCTCTCCTTTCCATGACCAATTCCCTTATTCCTACTCCCTCGCCAATTCAAGCATACCTTATGTCGACCCTAACTAAATTGATCGTTCTGGACCCGATGCACCGGTCTGTACCACCAAAAGAGGTTTCCTTGTGTAGTTGTTGTACCGAAGTTGCAGTTTTGTGCCACCTTGATCATCGCAGCACACCAGGCGTCCTACCCGGCAAGACACCTTGCCATTTGCTGTTTAATTATTTTAGCTCATATTTCATGCATGTTCATTATTTTCTTTATGCAAAATAAACTGTGATACATGGCATAACTGTTAGAACTTACTGTTCATTTTTTCTGCTATGTATTGTTTTTCTTACACATTAAACCTAGAATTAAGGGACCTCCTCATGTGTTGCATTCATTGGCCTTGACACGTTGTAACACGAAATTGTGTGTCGCATGTAGGACACGGAAGTGCGTGATTGGCTGGCCACCAGTACGTACAAGCCGTGCGATAGGAATAACCGCTAATAGAGGTTGCATGCTTAGTTTGACTTAGCGGTTATAGAGGTTACTGTTGTGGATACAACAGAGTAGGCATTGGGCGGGAAGGACAATTCCTTAGCGTATGGGCTTCGATGCACTTTCCCTTTTGTAACCCGTGAGCTCCGCCGGAGACGCGGGTCAGATTACCCATGATTACTGACGGCCACTGACGATTCTGCGGAACGTCATGCTCTTACTAATGGGGCCTCTGGTGCCCAAGGGGGACTACGCCGATCCTATTTAGCCAGGGCCCATGCGTAGGAAGGATTGTTCTTAACTATATTTCACTTAGAACGGTAGGCTACCTTTATCCGTTAGGTGCGAGTACTTTTGGTTTGGGTACTTGTATCTGACCGTGGCTTAGAATAATAACTTGTCACGAATTAGTTCGTCACATCTTGTCCTTGTTTGGTTGTAGGTGTGACTTACTACTTCGATGAGAAGGTATTGAACCTTGTTGGGGTCCGGATACCATATTGGATTCATAGTATGGGAAGATACGTTACCGTAAATTAGTTTACCATCTCCTGTCCTTGTTTGGTTGGGGGGATGGTACGCTCGTTCAGTAGGTGCGTATTGGATCATGTTATAAATTCGATTGACTTATTTATTTGAGCAATATTTATTCAGTTTATATGGCATGATATTATGTGTCTTGTTACGTCCCTCTGAGGACCTGGTTATCTCTCCAGGTGTGTGCTATTGTCTTTCGCAGGTGCTTTAGCTCTAGCTGTGATCATTGCTATTTCTTCGAGGATGATTGCATTTGGATCGTCTTCGCTTCGCTCGCCAAAATCAATCTTTGTACATCATGTATTTCTTTTCATAGTTGGTAGTGGATTTGTCTCCGCCCAACTACATGTACCAAATGACAATTTCATAGTTGACTATATGAGATCTTCTATTCTTTTATTTTTGTGTAGATGAGATTAGTTATGGTTCTACTGCATTTTACAGCTTATGTATTTATATGAGGCTTCCATATATTGGAGTATACTTCGTATGAATACAGCTGGCATGTCTACGTTCCTAGTCCTACGTATTTTGGGACTGGGGCGTTATAACGTGGGCATGCTTCTTATTCAAAGTATTTCAATTTTTGCAAAATTGAAAACTTTGAAGGGGTCTTGTAGAAGCATGAAAAAGAATAATAATTCATATGCGGCCCAGACTCAACATGCGGCTCAAAATCTCGAAGAATCTTATGCGGCTCAGAGAGACCCAGAGAGCCGCATGCGGCTCAGGGACTTTTATGCGGCTCAGGATGATCCACGTGGCCTTATGCGCCTCAAAACAGACCGATGACAGCTGGCCATAATTACTTCATACAACTGATCATTTAATGCTCTGACATAAAGTGACAGCTCTGACGGCTCTGACATAATGAGGAGCTGCGTCAGGCTCCTCAAAAGACGAGAAAATCTCTGAGACAGTCAGCACATTCCATAAAATCTAAAGAAGCTTTCTATGCGGACCGCCCATCCTTATGCGGCCGCCACCCTCATGCGGCTGCCGCCCTCATGCGGCTGCCACCCTCATGCGGCTGCCACTCTCATGCGGCTCGGATTGTGGGGGCCACCCTTATACGGTTCAGTTGGAGGCCACCCCCCATGCGGCTGCCACTCTCATACGGCTCGAATTGTGGGGGGGCCACCCTTATGCTGTTCAGTTGGGGTTCACTCTTATGCGGCTATCACTCTCATACGGTTGCCACCTTCATGCGGCTCGGTAGTCGGGGCCACGCTCATGCGGCTCTGCCAAGACACCCCGTCTATGCGACTCGCATCACAATGGCAGAAGGGACACGTGGCAGGAGATCGACTAAGCCTTATTCTCCCGCATTCGTACGGCTCTCAACGTAATGGCGGTTGGGACACGTGGCAGAAGATTGACCAAGACTTATCCCATCGGAGTTGATGCTGTCAACAAATCATCACAATACAAATTTGTTACAATCAACATTAACTGTCCAGATCAATTTCCAATAAACTATACAGATTTGGTGCAATCAACATTAACTGTCCAGATTTATTATAATCAACGTTAACGGCCCAGATTAATTTCCAACAAACAAGATCAAGGCTAATCTTCACCAAATCCCTAACCGCCCACTTTTAAAGGAGCAATTACTGCACACCCTACTTATCAAAAATCCCTATAAATAGTAAGGTGCCATTCCCTTGTAAAAAGGGTGGACACAGAGAGCGGCGGAGACACAAAGAGAAGTATAGAGCAAAGAGCATCCAGCAAGAGCATTTCTTTATCAGAGCCGAAGCGACGTTCGAGCATTTCTTTTCCTAGGTTTTGTTCCTAGGCTCTCTTCTGTACAAGCGAGTTTGTAATTGTGAAGTAAAAGTCCAGTCCTCCCATAAAACTGTTCTGTTCTTTTATAAACAATTGCAAACAGTTGTATGCTAAGTTAACCTATCAAGACCACGGACGTGGCTCGATCGAGAGATAAACATAGTGCATATCGAACACTAGATAAAATAATTAAAATAAAACGTACATCAAATGTACGAGTCGCTATGGAACATTGAATATCGCAAAGGCGAGCACCTCGGTGTACAAGCCATAAGAACATGGGATAATTGTATCGACAAGTGCCTCAGCGCACGAGTCATTCTGTGCCCCTGCGTACGAGTTAGTATGCTAGAACATTGAAAGACTATATTGACGCGAGTGCCTCAGTGCACGAGTTATAGAACATTGAATACCCTATCGAGGCGTGCCTCAGTTGTACGAGTCGAAGGAAAGGAACATACATTCAACACTGAGGCATATAACATGGAATTACGGTATCGAGGCGTGCATCGCATGTACGACTCGAAGAATAGAGAACAATCGTGTCAAGGCATGCGTACGTGCACGAGAATCATAAAAGATGGATTCGTTACGAAAAGAACAGTTGTGGCATGAATGTGACAGAACTATTAGATGTGACATGATGCCCCAAAAATATTCGGGATCTTCAGGTCGTTCGGTTGACGAACATTGAGTTGGGACATGATGCCATTGAACATTGAAACGAAGTATAGAATATGAGAACATAGAAAGTTAATATGAAAAATATGAGATGATACGAAGTCTGAGTCATGGACTCAAGATATGTTTGGTTGTTTGAATAAGACGCAAGTTGCATGGTCGAATGGACTTGAGAAATGGATTAGAGATAATCTTCCGTGCACGGGTGTTCCCTTGAACGGGTTTGTGCCGAGGTGCCGGGACCGTTTGGCCTAAGAGGGACGTTAAACTTTGATGGACACACATCTCTAAGACGATTAGCGACTAGTTATTGATGTGAAAGCCATACTGATTGGTATACAATGGTAGGCCTCCGGTTATTAGGATAGCAACCCATCCCGTGAGGCGCCGGGCTACCCAAATTAAGAAAAGAAAAGAAAAAAAAGAAAAGAAAAAAAAGAGAAACAACTTTAGTCCATTCTAGCACGAATAAGCCAATGACCTTCATATAGTTAAGAAATAGTGGGACAAAAGTACAGGAACATAGAGATCCTGCACAGAGCACTTATAACATGACAGGGAAGAAATGAGACGCATTCACCTTGCGTCGGTGCAAGAGCGAGTGCGTTAGTGTTTGGTAATAAGTCACAAAACAACACGAGATTACTATTTATTGCCTGCTTGCTTATATGAATCAAAATAACATGCTTTCCATGATAACATGCTTTACTACTTTCGAATATGCCATGAAACCGATCCTAAGGAAAACATAGAAAGATAACTAAATTGTATGATGCATGAATCAATACATTACTAAATGCCAGTTTAGTTAAGTGTGTCTTGATCAGTACAGCGAGGACAAAAGTACTAATCCTCCACTAGATTGTATCGCAGGTCCAGCATATGTTCAGCTCGCGGCGGAGCTTCGCTTGATCGCGCTGAGGCATAGAATGCCGTAGCGTTTGAAGTGTGTGATCGCATTGACGCTCGAACTTGCAACATGATTGATGCGGCCGAGATATAGAAGGCATGATATATGGAAGGTGAAATCCTTTGTGGGTAAGAGAGAACTTGAGTGTTGTAGCCAATCTGGCAAATTTAGTTGGACTATTGAAAGTCTTTGGAATCTCAGTTCATTAATAAAGCGAATTGTTTTATATACTCTATTTTCTTCCGTTGCTAAATAACAATATCAAAGATAACCATTTGAGAACTTGTCATCTTGTCTTGTACGAGTGTAACTCCAGACTCGTACGATATCATCTCCAGCGAGGACGATGATTCAGATAAATCGATTCGAGGACGAGCAATTTTCCGGGTCGGAGTGTGACACTACCCTCTCTTCTACTCTGATAGTCTCTACCGCCCGAGATGTTCCAGGGTCAACAACTGTCTCAGGGGATCACAGTCTTTTGAACTTTATTCGGGCATGTACTAGAGAGGTGACAAAAATAAGCACAATAGGAACAATCAGGTGGTATCCATTCGTACTCAACTTTCTGAGTGAGAACCTCCCCAGATAGAACCTCATACTCCAGTAGACTCGGGAGCTCTCTACCAGTACTTATCTCCACGAGCATCCGAGCATACATCAGCCTCGATCGAAAGGCTGTAGTTGTGGACACACACAAAAAAGAAGAAGAAAATGTTATCTTTTTTTTTTATTGGCGCAAGGCACCACAAATCGAGTACGTCTGAGAGATCCTGCGCTGAGGATCCTCAATTACAAAAAAGAATTCTGGGGAATAGGACGATGGAGATCGAGCGACAGTTGCTCCTTTACTCCGTTGACACTCCGATTACAAAAGTGGGAGAAAACCTAAAAAAATTGCTAACTCTCGGCTCACTGGCAAGAAGTGCAGCAATTTGGCTCTTGAAAATGCTCTCTGTTCTGTCTTTTGAAGAGGGATGAGGCCCTCCTTTTATAGTCGTTCTTGAGCCGGAATGGTGTTATGCGCCTACATAAGAAAACATGCTGGTTTTTATGTGGGCGCATAGTCCTGCTTTGGGCGCATAGGATGTAGGTGCATACAGACTGTGAGATCATGGGTTGGTCATGGTGTTGACGTGGCCGTATGCTTCGGTACATGACTGCTCGTGGAGACTGACATGGCCGTGTGCTTCGGTGCATGTTTTGATCATGTCTTTGACTGAGTCAGGCTTGGGCGCATAGCCATGTCTCAGGCTATGTGCCCTCCTTTCGAGGAAGCTAGTCTTGGGCGTATGGATCTTCATTGACTGGGCGCATGGAGCTACACTGACTTGGGCGCATAGAGCTACACTGACTGGGCACATGGAGCTACACGGAATGGGAGCATGGAGCTACACTGACTTGGGCGCATGGAGCTACAATGACTTGGGCACATGGAGCTACACTGACTTGGGCGCATGGGGCTTTATTTGCTGAAAATTTTTCATGCTTCTACAAGACCACCTTCAAAGTTTTCGATACTTGAACAAGTTCAAAATACTTTGAAAAGAAGCATGGATCGTCTTCTCGTGATGCAATGGGCACATAGCACGGCTCTCCCCTTGGGCGCATAGTGTTTGGCCAGCCTGTCAGGAAGATACGACTGTTGAGATTTTTCTCGAAATCTGAACTGACAGATTCATCGGAACGGAATTTGAAGTGGTTCATCCTTCATACGTCGTCCAGTAAGCAAGGGACAGTCTCATAGTATACAGAGAGCTGATCCTTCACATGGGCGCATAGGCCATTGTGGGCACATACAACGTAATGGACGCATGGGCGCATACAGCAAGTGGGCACATAGGATGTGGCCCGTGCCTATAAATAGGCCCTGAAGGAGAGAGAAAGTTCATTATTTCTTTCTCTTCGAATTTTTTAGAAAACTCTTCGTCTTCTTTCCTTGAGAACCATGTCTCCCAAGGTCGCCAAGAGATCCGTGAAGGGCAAGGGGGCTGTGCCGAGTGACTCTCCTCCTACGGCAGCGTCTTCGACAGTCCATGACCCGATTCTGGGTGAGGGCATGCTTCAAAAAACAAAGTCTCGAGCGTTAATTTGCGACGCTCGGACCTTTCTACTGCATGGGCGCTTGCGTCTAAGGCAACATACTACTGTGAGCATTACTATGCACCCACAGAAGTTATGTGCCAATAATGTGGTGTGCTATGTGCCCACGTGTTGCCATGTTATGCGCCCTTTTAAACTGTAGCATGTTATGTGCCCACATACTGTTCGTGTGTTATGCACCCACATGTCTTATTTTGGGCGCATATCCATTTGGGCGCATAGCCTTTTGGGCGCATAGAAGTCTTCGGGACTTAGTTTTTTCTACAGTTTTTTGAGTCTGACTTTCTTTCTGTCCTTGCAGTAAACATGTTTGTCCCAGAGCTTGGCGGTATCCCTTTTGGTTCTGCTTGTCATGTTCTCGGCACGAGCCTTATAACCAACATGGTCAGCGACGTTCAAGCAAAGATCAGTCATGACCAACCTATGGAGCGGGCGATCGTCATTATTGAACAGGAGAAAACTTTTCTGAAGTAGATGATGAATGACGAGAAGCTCGGAGGGTCGCACTGTTGGAAGAAGCCATACTTCCTATTTGGTGATAGTGTAGGGTTTGAGGATAACGCGACGATATGTCTAGAAGAGTCTTTGGTAACTACGTTGAATGATCAATAAACCGCCAATACCCTTTGTCGGCGTTTGCTGATCTAGCTGTACAGAGACAAATGAAGTGGGACTTGACTCCTGAACTGCCCGGGGTTGTTTCTGGCAGGATCCAGTTCAACTTTGGTGACCGAAAAAAGGACACATTCAAGTGTGTCAAGGGTTCTACTTCCTATTCCATGAGGGGGCTACAACCGGGTATTATACTGAATGATGTCCCGACTGATCTGCATCCCTATGCTGCTGAGACTCTTTCTAACCTGATGTTGACGAAGAAGAAGTCATATCCGGGAGGGAAGATGCAGCTGGAAGGCTGGAGACATCCCGTTCCGTTCTGGAGTGATCTTACTGGATGGGTGCTCTCGACTTACGGGGCCACCCTGAAAGCTGTCGGTCTTCTTTATGCTGTCAGGGCCACCCAGTATGGCATTAAGGTTAACTGGCCGATGTTCGTCTCTTTGGAAGAGCTGTACAACCATCATACGTGCACCTTCTTTACTCCGGGCAGAGAGATGGGTTTGGCTCTACACGAGATGCAGGCGGTGTCCAAACTTCCCTAAGGGGCGAAACCGTATGCAGAATACGTCCCCAGTGATGCAAAGATCTTAGATTTGGAGAAGGAGAGCTCTGACATGATGAATGTGTACAAGGAGTTACTTTATCACTTCTTTATTTGTAACCAGACTACGAAGAAGGGTAAGACCGAGGGGTCCATCCCGCATACGAAGTCTTGGACCAACTATGTTTTCACCAGAGAAGGGGGAATGGCTCAGTCTCCTTCTCGCCACCTAAGCCTTTGACGATCTCTGAGATAGATCGGCTGATGACAGAACACAGAGCTGCGGATACTGAAGATAGGGATGAGCCTGAGGGGAATCCCTTGATTTATCACTTCTTCAGACAAGCCGAGTTCAAAATGTCAAAAAAGGCGGTACTTGTCGCTTTTCTGATGATATGGCTTAGTGACTGCGTAGTCCCTGGCAGTTCAGGGTCTGTTGAGAGAATCAGCCGGGAGATGATACTTTCGGCTATGAAGTTGGCATTCGGACACCGTCTTGTATTGCTTCCCGCGATGGTCTGTGCCATTCAACGGGGTTTGCGTCATTTTCTCGTGCACGCGATAACATCCAGAGGCAGAAAGGACTTTGTTAGGACTGAGTTACCCTTCCACTACTTGATGGGGTGGCTGGTACTGCATTATCCCAAGTTGATGAACGTCGGGCTGATAGCAGATTCTTTGTCGGGAGATGCCTTCATTCGGAGGTTCAGAGACACAAATTGGACCGTTTTAGGGATGTCTGTTTGCAGGAGGGCTCTGAGTTTGCTGCAGAATTATGAATTCTTCAGAGTATCTTCTCCATCTGGCAGTGGTCACGTGGGAGACACCCTAGTAGATGAGGGAGCACCCACTACTAGTCTTCCTATTGGAGCATTCCGTTGGCTCCAATCCATTAGGCCTTCCCACCTAGTATACAAGAACAGGAACCACACTTTCCTGGAACCTTACTTGCCAAGCCGCTTTGTACGGCAATTTTGCTATAGCCAGCTTCTTTTGGGCAATCCCAGCCCTCATCTCCAGTCGATAGGGAGTTTAATCGACGTAGCGCGTGCATGGGGCTACTATAATGTTGGATGTACAGGGGCAGTTTTTACTTTGCCCGAAGATAAACCCGACACCCACATGCTCTTTGCTACTGCTAAGTTCTATATCCAGGTCAATACCTTTCTTTCTGGGTATGACCGTGAGCATAGTTTTGTATCGGAGACCAAGCTTGCCCCTACCCTTGCTAACATAGGACGGGCACGTGCAATGGGGAGTAACAGAAAGGAAGTCGTCGCACTCACAATTAAACCAGCTGTAGCACCGTAACAGAGAATTGTTGAGGAGCCTATCATTGCAGTGTCTCGGAGAGCGAACACCGAAGAACCTCTTCCTACTGTTCCTCATAAGAGGAAGGCTCCCACTGGGCTGGTATCACGGCCAAAAGGACGAAGGTGGTTGTTTCCCGGAGGAGAAAGGTTGCGGATGTGGGTGCCGGCACGCCTCCTTCCAAAAGGTCTTCTCGGCAGACGACGTTGCAGGCCATCGCCATTCGGGAGGTTGACCCTCTCCTAGACTCCGTAGCCATTCTGGTCAAGCCTTTGAAAGTTTTCTCACCTTTGCGTTTGTCCTTTGCACAGGACCCCAAAGTCGTAGCTGAGGTAGGTGCCTCCTCCTCTAAGAAGGTAGAGGTGGTGACAATATCCCTTGCTCGTCCTCGACTGTTGGATGAGGGCGGGTCTTCTTCGGCTATAAGACCTGGGCGACGGGGTGAGTAGGGCGAAGGTCCAGACCCTGATGGCAGTCAGAAGATCAGTCTCTCCTACGACATATCTGTGGGAGATATGTCTGCAATAGGAACTGCGATGAAAGAGCTGGACGAGAACCAAGTCCAATCGGCTCATCCTCCTGCGAGTATGTTGCCTTTGCGCCTATCTTCGGATGAGATCTTTAGACTTCGATTTTGCGTGCTCCTCGTGAGGCTGACCACGTCTGTGTGTTCCCTTGTAGACAAGGAGAAAGAACCCCTTGTGGAGACAGTCCCCGCCATTGGAAAAGGGACAGAAGTCGTTCCCGGCTCCTCCAAATCTGCTACTGTGGAAGGAGCTGTTAGTAAGCCGGTATTGGCTTCAGAAAAAGAGGTTGGGCAGCCTGCTGAGGGGGCTGTTGCTGAGTCCGCTCTTGTTCTAGCTGAGCTTATGGAAGAAACCAGGCCCGATGCTGTTCGGGGCCTTGACATTATTCCTCTTGAATAGTCCGGGCCGACTCTTAGTTTGCCTGAAACCAAGGTTGACGGCGTAGCTCAAGTTGGAGTTGAGCAAGCCGAAGGTACGAAATTATAACCTTTTTGTATTTCCTTCCGTCTTTTTCTGGTTACTGATGTATATGGTTGTCTCTGTCAGGTTCGACTTCTTGTCAGGCGTTCCTTCTAGAAGTGAAAGAAACTTTTCAAGCCACTTCTCCGACGACCTCCACCGAGGATGAAAAGATAGCCCAGGAAGTTATCAAAACTTTCTACTCCGTACTGAAAGTGAAGCTTCCTAGAGTCTTGAATCGGAATGCCACCTTCGGCCCTATGAAGGCTGTTGCAGAGTGCCAAGTGGCGGCCCTCGAGAGCATATCTGGCTATGAAAAATGGGCTAACACCCTGAGGAAGGTCCTGAATGACCTGGAGGGTCAGATAGCCAGGTTTCGGGGCGTCAAGCAGCGGAGCTCGGCGTCAATGTTCCGTACAGAGGATGACGCTCTGATGACAGCTCTTGCAGAGGAGAAGGCTATCTTCCAGGCAAGGAAGGACGCCCTCGTCCAGGAGATTGGCGAGCTGGCTGACCAATATGGCTAGTTTAATGCTGCGAGTGAGGCCCGTGCTGCCTCGAAGAACAGGCTGGCTGTGTAAATCACTGAGATGCACAATCACATCGTACAGATCAGGAATGAGATTGCCCAGCTGGAAGCCGATTTGAGGGCGGCGACATCTGAATAGGAGGACTATTTGTCCCAGGCTGCCATGACTGCCACCACTTCTGCCCGTTTAGGAAAACAGCTGGCGAAGTTGGAGGGGGAGAATCAGAGTCTGATCCTCTTTGAAGATGAAGCCGCTCGTCAGGAATAGGCACGACGCTGAGCTGCTGTGAAGTCTGAGGCCGAGATTGCAGCTCTGAGGGACAACATCAATCGCCTGTGTATCTAGTAGATTTTATAGCTTCTCTTTTTTTTATGGCCGTCATGGCTCTTGTACCTTTTTTCGTCTTTTGATAGACGTTTAAGTACAAAATAAAGAATTTTTTCGAAAATGAATGTGGTTTTGTGAAATATCGATGCTAGAGGTAATGTGGACGTAGCAAGGATATTTCTGGTGGATATTCCGCTGGAGAATTTTTGATGTGGACCTATTATCCGTTTTATATTCGAATTATTCAAATATAGATAATAAGTTGAATGAAGCTGCTAGTAGAGGTAATATGGACGTAATAGTAGAGAATGTTCTATATATGACCAGAGGTAATATGGACATGGAAAGATATATAACATTAGGTAGGAGTGGATAGTTCAGAGGTAGTGTGGACATAACTATCTTTGATGAATGCTTTGCTCAGAGGTTATGTGGACGTGGCAAAACATTTGATCATTCCGCTGGGGAAATAATTATCGGAAAATAATTCAGAGGTAATAGGGACGTGACTTGTTTTCATCAAGCGGTGTCAAAAACGAAAATGATTCCACTGGAGAAATATTTTAGAGGACCTATTATCCAGGGCGTATTCAAGATTCTTGAAATACGGATAATAGTTGGATAGTTTTTTTTATCGAATCATATAAACATCGTACTGTAGATTTACATGATTGAACATATGTAAACATTATGTAAAAGAGGTTACACATAGTATTTCTTTAGGAACTTGCCATTGATAGGCATCATGAACAAGTCACCATCGGGCTTGGTTAGCCGGTACGCACCGTTGGAATACACTGATTCTATGACGAAAGGACCTTCCCATTTAGGCTGGAATTTCCCTTTTGTTTTGTGTGTCACGACCATCGGTCTTCTCACTGCTAAGACCAGATCGCCGACTTGGAAAATATTTTCCTTCACTTTTTTATTGAAGGCTCTGGAAAGGCATGCTCGGTATAGCTCAATGTGCTGCTGAGCTAACAAGCATTTTTGTCTAGCACTTCGAGCTCCTGGAGTCGTAGACGATAGCTTTCTTCAATAGTCAGCTCGCTGGCTAAGGCTACTCGAAGAGAAGGAATCTGGACTTCTAGGGAAAGAACTGCTTCGCTCCTATAAACCAGAGAGAATGGCGTACTGTCTGTTGGAGTCCGGACCGTTGTGCGATAAGCCCATAGACATTCATCGAGCTTCTCGTTCCAATCACGTTTATTTGAAGATACGAACTTCTTGAGAAGTTTTATGATGGTTTTGTTAAAGGCTTCTGCTAGCCCGTTAGCCGCTAGATTGTAGGCAGTAGAGTCTACATTCTGGATTCGATTCTTATCGCAGAACCGATAGAATGCATGGCTTGTGAACTGTAGACCATTATCATGGATGATTCTGCAAGGTAGACCGAAGCGGTAGATGACGTAATGTTTGATGAAACTGATCACGTTTGACGTCTTCACTTCGGTGAGCGGTATTGCTTCCGTCTATTTGGAGAAGTAATCGGTTATAGCTAGGATGAATCGATGTCCTTTGGAGGATGGCGGGATGATTGGTCCTATGACGTCCATGCCCCAGGCTTCAAATGGCCAAGATACTGCCGTCGGGTGTAGAACCTCCGAAGATTGATGAATGAAATTGGCGTAGAACTGACAAGCTCTGTACTTTTTTGTATATTCAACAGCATCCGCTATCATTGTGGGCCAGTAATAACCCATTCGTTTGAGGCAATCTTGTAATTTGGAGCCTGGTTGATATGCACCACAAACTCCATCGTGCACCTCCCGAAGTGCATATTTGGCTTCTGTGTCTGATAAGCATCGTAACAGTAGCCCGTCGTAAGAGCGTCGGTACAACATCTTGGTAGCTGTGTCGTAGTAAAATCTGAGGGATCGTCTTTGGATGGATACTGCTTCCTTTAGGTCCTCGGGGAGGATTCCATAGACGGCGTAGTCTATGAAGAGAAATCTCCAGTCTTTAGCATCGACATTTGTTTCTGCTGCGTAACTGTGATGAATATGCAAGATATCTTTCACACAGAATAGTTCTCGACCAGACACTGTGTTCGACTGCTGGGTATTGGTAAAAACGGTCAAGGAAGCAGCGAGACCAGCTAGAGCATCTGCTTCTATATTCTGTAGTCGAGGTACGTGCTCGATGAAGAATCCAGCGAAAGTAGACGCCAACTCAATTGTTGTTTTGTGGTAGAGGATAAGATCTTCGTGGCGAACATCATAATCTCCTCGGACCTAACTAACTATTAGCTTGAAATCGCCGTAAGCCTCTAGATAGTCAACTCCCAGTTGCTTTGCCAGTTGTAGACCGATTAATAGAGCATTATATTCGGCTAAATTGTTGGTGCATGGTTCCATGAGAGAATATGCATGGTGTATAACCAGATGATCAGGTGACATGAGCACGACACCTACTCCAGCCACGATATTTCTTTTGGGCCCTGTTCTTGATGCGCCGTCAAAGAACATTCGCCAAATAGGGATTTCTTCAGTTGTAGTGTTAGACTCTACCACTTCATCGGGGATTTCGTCGTAGAGTTTAGACGATTCTGGCACCGGATGAGCTGCTAGGAAATCAGCTAATGCTTGGCCTTTTACTGCATTCTGAGGAACGAAGATCATATCGTATGGAGTCAACAGCATTGCCCATGTAGCTAAATGAGAATTGAGAGAGCCTGATTTAGTCATGAGTATTCTGAGAGGGTTGACTTTAGATGTGGATAGTCTGTCCGGACACGTAGTGGCGTGTCTTCTGGATGGAAAATACTAGTGCAAGGCATTCCTTCTCTACCGGTGTGTATCTGTGCTCGGCACCCACCATCGTGCGGCTGAGGTAGTAGATTGCCTGTTCATGGCTGCCTTCGTTCTTCTGAGCTAAGAGGGTGCCAAGGGAATGATCCATAGTACGGACATATAGTAAGAAGGGCTTTCCCATTATTGGAGCTACCAATACTGGAGGGCTTGTAAGATACGCCTTGATGTCGTCAAATACGCGTTAACATTGTTCAGTCCAGACAAAAGATTCGCCTTTCTTCATGAGCTGAGTAAATGGTTGACACCTTCCAGAGAGGTTCAAAATGAATCGTCTGATGTAGACTAGTCTTTCTTATAGTCCGTGTAGCTCTTTGAGGTTTCTTGGAGGATGCATGTCGGAAATAGCCTTCACTTTCTCCGGATCCAGATGTATACCCTTTGAAGTGATGACGAAACCAAGGAACTTGCCGCTGGAGACTCCCAGAAAAGACTTGGTTAGATTCATCTTGAGTTGGTGTGCACGCATTAGTTCGAACATCGTTCTCAAGTCTTGGAGGTGGTTGCCCTTGAGATGACTTTTGACTGCGATATCGTCTATGTAGCACTCTACAATTTTGTACAAATGATCGCAAAAAATTATGTTCATAGCTCGCTGGTATGTTGCTCCTGCATTCTTCAATCCGAAGGGCATCATCGTATAGCAGTATACCCCTAACGGTATTGGAAAAGACGTGTGCTTCTCGTCGTCGAGGAACATCTTGATCTGGTTGTAGCCTGAGAACCCATCCATGAAGGACATCCGCTCGAAGCCGCAAGTATTGTCGATCATTACGTCAGTAATCGGTAGAGGAAACTCATCTTTCGGGCATGCAGAGTTCAAATTACGGTAGTCGATACAGACTCAAACTTTACTTTATGACTGAAACGATGTTGGCAACCCAGTCTGGGTGTTATTCCTTGCGAATAAATCCACTGGCAATGAGCTTCTTGACTTCATTCTCGATGGCTTCCATGACGTCTGGTCGGAATCGTCGTTGCTGCTGCTTCACTGGCTTAGTTTTAGACAAAATATTCAGACGGTACATGGCGACTTTAGGGTCCAAGCCTGGCATATCTTTATAGCTCCATGCGAAGACGTCAATGTATTCTCTTATAAGCTATATAAGAGATTAGCGTTCTTCGTCAGATAGACTTTGCTGATAAAGATTAGTTTGAAAAATTCTTCATCTCCTAGATTGACTTGGATGACTTCGTCTTCGGTAGGTGGTTCTCATTGTCCGAAGCGCAGCTCCCACCTGGTGTCCATCTTTTGAGCCTATTATTCGAGTTCGATTGATTGGACATCGTCTGTAATTTGGTCGGCGGAAACCATGTTGACGGACAGAGTTGCTTTGAACATGTCGCCGATGCTAGAGTCTGAGTCCCAAAAGGAGGAATCAGAAGATTGAGAACAACGATCTGCTTCATCATCTGATCTTTTGAGAGTTGTTGGAGGAGAGACATAGCCCAAACCAACACCGCTTCGTTGATAGTAGTTTTCGAGTTTGCCGGGGGAACAAAGTGTCGTATCGACAACCGTTATCCTCGGCCATAATTTAGCCCTTTGTCGCTTTTGATGTCATATCCCATATTCTGGATGATACTCTTGGCCAATTATACGACCGAAGATGATTAGCTCTTCATCTTTCTTTATGGCTAGAACGATGAAGTAGAGAATATCTTCAGGGTAAACTTTTTTCCTGCAGGTGAGGTATTGTGATCGGCATACAGAGGTATGGTCCTATGCCCTTCTCTAGGGCGTATATCGTATCCATGTAGTGGTTTACATATTGATAGATATTGGAGTAATTCATACTAAGAAAATACGCAAGTTCTTCTTCAGGGATAACATCATCCGCTGAAGGTATATTATTATGAGTATTGATATACTCATTGAGAGGATCATCATCTGGAAGAGGAGCCACATGTTTGCCATTGATTGTCGTAGAACATAATAGTTTTATAGGAGGACTGAACTTTAACTCATAATTACAAACTCGCTTGTACAAAAGAGAGCCTAGGAACAAAACCTAGAAAAAGCAATCTAAGTACAATTGTTTAGTTTTGATTCTGGGGGATGACGGTAGAGGCTCGAGAAAGTGCTATCAACTCTGTCTTACTCCTTGGACGATCGAACGCAACCTCGGCTCCGGTGAAAAAATGCTCTCTCTCTGCCTGGGTGTGTATATCTCTCTATGTGTCTCTGTGTATGCAAGGGAATAATACTTTGCTATTTATAGGAATTCATGAGTAATGGGGTGTACAGCCATGTGGCTAATTTTGGGCCACATCCTTCTAACTGTGCCTCGAGAAGTGGACAGCTGGGGATTGGTTAAGATTGATCATGATCTGTTTGTTGCACTAAATCCGAACTGTTAAGACTTGGTCAATTTCTACCATGCGTCTCAACTGCTACTCTGTGGCGAGCCGCATGAATGATGCATCCTGGCTGAGCCGCATGAAGGACTGTCCTATAGCCGAGTCGTATGAAGGATATAACTTGGCTGAGCCGCATGAAGGACTGTCCCATAGTCGAGCCGCATAAAGAGTATCTCATGACCGAGCCGTATGAAGGACGTCTTATGACCGAGCCGCATGAAGGATGTCTCATGACCGAGCCGCATGAAGGTTGTCTCATGACCGAGTCGCATGAGAGTGGCCTCATGACCGAGCCGCATGAGAGTGGTCTCATGACTGAGCCGCATGAGAGTGGTCTCATGATTGAGCCGCATGAAGGTCACATAGGCGATCCGCATAAAGAATCTTCTTTGGAATTTATGAACTGTACCAGATATCATAATGATTTTCTCGTCTTTTTAGGAGCATGTCACGTCTTGTCTTTATGTCAGAGCCATCATCTCTGTCAGAGCTGTCGCCTTTATGTCAGAGTAATTATGGCTAGCTGCTTAGGCTGATTTCGAACTGCCTAAAGTTCTCTGTTATTTGTGGGCCACATGAAGATTTCTGAGCCGCATGAAGCTTTTTAGATTTTTGAGCCGCATGGAGCTTCCTGGGTTTTGAGCCGTATAGAGAATCCCCTTCTTTCCATGCGCTTGTGAAGGATCACATCTCGCAAGTCAAGGACATCTCGATCAACCATTGTACTCGCTTTATGGGCTCGGGAATCCCGAGCACACGAATGCGTAGGTATCATGTTTGCTCCCTGATGCGGGGCTAGTAAAAGCACTTACCCTCGATCAATGTTGGAAGACTCTTGGGAACCACCCTGTCTGTTTGCCGTCGGGGGCTGGACACGGGCGGTCCTATACAACTTTCCATCAGAGGCCCGCTTAACAGTTAGCGGGACTCTCTGATGGTCAGTAGTTGGGACAGCTGACTGAGCTCGACGAGCCCGCGCTGTCCTAGACTTCTTCGCTCTAGCACCCGAGGGTGCGTAGTAGGAAGAGTCTATTTTGGAGAACCACCCTGTCCGTTTACCGTCGGAGGATAGACACGGGCGGTCCTATACAACTTTCCATCAGAGGCCCGCTTAACAGTTAGCGGGACTCTCTGACGGTCAGTGGTTGGGACAGCTGACTGAGCTCGACGAGCCCGCGCTGTCCTAGACTTCTTCGACTTAGCACCCGAAGGTGCGTAGTAGAAAGAGTCCAAGTTGGAAGGAGGGAAGGGAAGTTGGTGCCCTTTTCAAAGGAGGCAAGAGGGCTCTATTTATAGAATGGAGTGAGCCCTTTCTTCTTTTCCTTTCCGATGTGGGACTAAAAGCAATGTTTTTCATGCCTCTACAAGACCCCCTTCAAAGTTTTCAAATTGCAAATTTGGAATATTTTAACTAAGAAGCATGGAAAGTAGAGTTGTTTTGGTGTGGCAATCCTATCAGAGGTAGCATGGACGTGATAGGTTTGGGTACTTTCGCTGGAGATTTTGTGTAGACTTATCATCCTTGGCGTACCTTGGTTTTAGGTACGGATAATAAGTTGAGAGAGGGAACCATCATATTTACTCAGAGGTGGTAAGAACATGGTAAATATGGGATTGATGGTAATGAGGACATGGTGGGAGTGGACTCAGTTGAGGATACATAGAACAACTCAGAGGTAATATGGATGTGGAAGTTCTACGTAACGCGTAATGAATGCTACGGAACAACTGGGTTCCAGAAATATATGATTGTGGAAAAAAAAGAGTGCATGTACTAGAGGACCTAATACAGCATTTGTGGTCAACAGTAGATATTTATGGACCTATTATCCTTTTTGTGTACTGGCGGTGCGAGTACGGATAATAAGTGGAGAGAAAACCAACATATTTACTCAGAGGTAATGAGGACGTGGTAAATATGGGTCTAAAGTAGAGCCTTCCTACTCAGAGGTAATGAGGACGTGGTAGGAGTGGGCCTAATGAGGATATACAGAACAACTCAGAGGTGCTATCAACGTGGAAGTTCTATGTATTGGGTGGTTTATTTGTGATGGACGGAAAAACAACTCAGAGGTAATATGGACGTGGTTGTTTTTCCCGTTGGGGAATTTTGTGGACCTATTACCCTTTTTATGCACTGGTAGTACGAGTAATAGATTCGAATGATATTTTGTGGATCTACTACTCATTGGTACACTGGTGGTGCGAGTAATAGATTAGGATAATTTTTATGGACTTATTACCATTTTTGTGTATTGGCGATGCGAGTACTGATAGTAAGTGGAGAGAAAACCAACATATTTACTCAGAGGTAATGAGGACGTGGTAAATATGGGTCAAAACAAAGCCTTCCTACTCAGAGGTAGTGAGGACATGGTAGGAGTAGGCCAAATGGGGATACACAGAACAACTAAGAGGTGTTATCAACGTGGAAGTTCTATGTATTGGGTGATTTGTTTGTGATGGACGGAAAAACAACTCAGAGGTAATATGGACATGGTTATTTTTTCCGTTGGAGAATTTTGTGGACCTATTGCCCTTTTGTGCATATGAAAATACGAGCAAATAGATTCGAATGATATTTTGTGGACCTACTACTCTTTGGTACACCGATGGTGCGAGTAATAGATTAGGATAACTTTCATGGTACTATTACCCTTCTGTGCACTGGTGGTGCGGGTAATAGATTAGGATAATTTTCATGGACCTATTACCCTTCTGTGTACTGGTGATACGGGTAATAGATTAGGATAACTTTTATAGACCTATCACCCTTCTGCGCACTGGTGGTGCGGGTAATATATTTGAAGGAGGTTCCGGTGGAGAAAAGCATTTAGGGTGAAAGTTCAGAGGTATGGTCATACATGACTTGCTGCCCAGGAGATGCGATATGAATCCACTCGAAGCGGTCAGAGAGTAAATTCAGCGGTACCTGAGGGTACATAACTCAACAAACTGGAAGATTTGGGGTCAGAGTGTAAGTTCAGCGGTACCAGAGGGTACATAACTCACAATCTGAGAGATAGTTGGAAGATATTGTTTAGTCATAATTTTTCTTGAGGAACTTGCCGTTGTTGTTGTTGTTGGTATTAGGACGTTTGCTCTTATCCTCTCCATCCGAGATATGCAGTCCCAGTTGGCGAGCCTTCTTCAATTTTGCTTCTGCGCTAGTGGCGCTGATGATGAAGGCCTTCCAGTCTTTAAATTAATCTTCACCCATCCAGAGGCTGATTGTGGGGAGCAGCCTCTTTTGGCAGATCTCAATTAAAGAAGAGTCCGGGTTACCGGAGGGCAATTTTATCGCGGTTTGGCGAAACCGCTCAATGTAGTTCCTCGTCAGCTCTTTTTCTTCTTAGACAATGTACATGTGGGTTGACATTGTCACATATTGTCCCACTTCGTAGAACCTTTCCAGGAATATATGTTTAAAGTCGACAAAGGAATGGATGCAGTTATCCGGCAAGTTACGGTACCAATCGAATGCGACCCCCTCTAATGCCCCAATGAACAATCTCGTGAGGATGGCGTCATCATGCAGCAGATGGTCTGTTATGACTTCTAAGTAGGTCATGTACCGGCTTGCAGAGGTCTTCCCGTCATATGGATTGATATTGAATGGCTTGTATCATGGAGGGAAGGGGACATCTCTCCATGCAGCGGGATACGGCTGTCGTATCCTGAGGTCCTGAGAGGTTTCTCGGGCGTGAAATATTGCACGGAGCTCCTGGACTTCTTTTCTCTCCTCCCTAGCCTCTTCTGTAGCAGTGGGAGCCGACATTCCGGGTGGATTGTCGCCCGGGGTTGGCACGGTTGTGTTTGAGTCCGCATTGACAGCGGGACCCAAGCTTGTTTGGCCAGATGTCCTTCCTTGGAGAGCCGGTAGGGCTGCCTTGATCTTGTCTACTGACTTAACCAAGATATGAAGTATGGCCTCGAGAGTGTTGAGGCGCTGCCGATCACTGGGACCGTCTTGATCATTCTCAGTCATAAATGTCGTTCTCACATGAGAAGAAGTGGAAGGAACTGTAGAAGACGTGCCCTCTGAATCATACCCTCGTATAGAGAAGTCGTCGGGGTATGTAGAAATATTCACCTCTGGTTCGGACTCGGAGGAAGTGTCACCCCCTGCATAAGAGGTTGCCTCGTCTTGGCTCTTGTGGACGTTTTCAGGGACGTCTGAGTCTGTTGGGGGATTGTTTCCCCTGGTTCATCTTCTTGAAACACCGAATTATTGTGGATGTTCCGAGGAGTGCTACCCCCAGCTTCAACTACCCCCAGGGATGTAGATGACGAATCTCCAAATGTTAAAGATTTCATCTTTGAGCGGGTACCTTGATAAACTCCTCCTGTGACGGCTGTGGACAACTGCTTAGATGAGAGTTTCTTGGCCGTGCTGGTTGAAATTGTCGAACTGGAGGTATTTATTTTCTTTCCTCCTTTGCCGATAGGGACCTTCCGGGCAGAGTTACAGGAGGCGAAAGGAAGTGCCTCGTCTCCCGAGCTTTGTTGTAGGACCGATCCTGGCTGCTGCAGTCGTTGGAAGACGGACTGCCGGTCCTCTTGTACTGCTGTCTTGTTGCAGCAGCAGTTGACAATGACTTGACTGCAGTGATGTCCATGGAAGGACTCTTTGCACACCAAGATTTCTTCTCTTTTCTTGCGCTTGTGAAGAATCACATCTCGCAAGTCAAGTACATCTCGATCAACCTTTACACTCGTTTTGTGGGCCCGGGAATCCCGAGCGCACGAGTGTGTTGGTATCATGTTTGCTCCCTGATACGGGGCTAGTAAAAGCACTTGCCCTCGATTAATGTTGGGAGACTCTTTGGAACCACCCTGTCCGTTTGCTGCCGGGGGCTGGATACGGGCGGTTCTGTATAACTTTCCATCAGAGGCCTGCATAACAGTTAGCGGGACTCTCTGATGGTCAGAGGTTGGGACAACTGACGGAGCTCGACGAGCTCGCGCTGTCCTAGACTTCTTCGTTCTAGCACCCGAGGGTGCATAGTAGGAAGAGTCTAAGTTGTGCCGCATAGAACCTGGCATATTCTTATTGGAGCTTCTGATGTCAGGACCGCATGAGAGGCGGTCGAAGACTGAACCCTAGCCGCATAGGGCAGATGGCCGGCGGCTGGGATTGGATGCCGCACAGGTCATCTCCCTGCAGCTAGGGTTGGTGGCCGTATAGGCATCTTGTATGCGGCTGGGATTGGTGGCCGCATGAGCCTTCTGCATGCGGCTGGGACCCTTATGCGGCCTCTTCCTGGACCGCATAGAGTTCCAATTTGCTCCCGCAAGTCCAGCATCGTAGTGTTTTCCTTTGCCGGACTTGGGGACAGCAGGGTCCTCTGCGGCCTGAAGTGGGGCCGCATGTGAGTCTTCTTCGCCGTCTTGGGCAGCAGAGAACACTTCTTCCAGAGCTTGGAGAGGGGCAACAGTTTTGGGCCTCCACGCCCTGCGGGCCTTCTTTGGGCTAGCTCGCTTCTGGATTGGGCTAGCGCTCCCGTCGGAGAGCATCTCTTCAAACGCTTGTTGGTCGAAGCGAACAACCAGCATCTGTTGTGTGGAGCCGAGTTTGGCTGTGTCCGATTGCGTCACCAACTTCTCAGCAGTGGAGAAGTTAGTCCCCAGCAGAGTCGCCATCGTATTTGCCATTGATTGTCGTAGAACAGAACAATTTTATAGGAGGACTGAACTTTAACTCACGATTACAAACTCGCTTGTACAAAAGAGAGCCTAGGAACAAAACCTAGGAAAAGCAATCTAAGTACAATTGTTTAGTTTTGATTCTGGGGGGTGACGGTAGACGCTCGAAAAAGTGCTATCAACTCTGCCTTACTCCTTGGACGATCGAACGCAACCTCGGCTCCGGTAAAGAAATGCTCTCTCTCTGCCTGGGTGTGTATATCTCTCTGTGTGTCTCTGTGTATGCAAGGGAATAGCACCTTGTGTCACGACCCGCACCCTAGAGTAAGGGCACGAGACGTGGGTATGTCCAGCCTACGCCGCAGTGTCGACGGTAGAACGCTGTCCTAGGTCAAACATCTAACAATATAAAGATACCTGTACAGTATATACACTCCGAATGGAGGTGACATAACAAATACAGTCTCAATCACATCTAAGGTAGAGCATGATAAAAGATAGATAGATAGATAAGAACATAATGAATCCACAAAGAAAATAATCCAGATAAAGTCTAAGTGTCTAAGATAAATACATAACCAGAAACATCAGATAAAATAAACTCCCAATATATACAATAATGTATCAATGAGAAGACAAGGTAAGAGTCTAAGCTAGCAGTCTAAACCACTGGTGGTAGATCCTCTACTGCAAGTGGGTCCAAGTCACAAGTGATTTCTAAAGCTGTACCATAATGGGTAGACACCAGAGCCTCATCATTCACTGTAAAATTTTTAACAGGTCCAGTCAGGACATGAGCGAGTACAGTACATCTCAACAAATCATAACAGGTTAGGAAATATAAACATGCTAGAGAATAAGATACAGGAAACTGAAGGACAACATGATGTAAAAAGAGAGAGACTATAAGTAAATAGCTACAGTATATAGAGAACTAACAGTGACTAGTGATTCAGAGCACAAGATGGTTATGTAAACGGCACGATGTTGTACACGAGTAATCTAAAGAGGTTGTACACGAGTAATCTACTGGATTGAATACAAAACCACTTCTACTCCTCCGCCCCATACACAAGGATCTAGCCAAGTTATGTTATTGTACACGAAGTATAGTCGTACACGAAGATCATGTGAGCACATGAGTATACACGATTTCACACGATTTGCACACGAAAAGCACGAACACAAGGAGTACACGATGCTCATGATAAAGTACACGAACACGAAATACCCAATGTATCCGCTAAGGGGATAACATCGCACGACAAGATCCATATAGTACTAATCCGTGTTTCCAACATGTCAGCATCATGTAAAGTAATCTAAAGCAGGAAATATAATCCTAAACAAGATATAAAATGATCAGAGAATGTACTCTCCTGTATCCTGAGTATCCGAAGAGAATCTACTGTCCGAGGAGTGGTGTCTGTCTCCTATAGAACAGTACAAGTCACTACAAGTCCAAAATAATATAACAGACTGCTACAATGCATCTACATGAAGTTTGGGGTCAAACTGGACTAAAGTCAAGTCTCGGTCAACTCTAGTCAACTAGACTAGTCAAACTAGGTCAACTAGGTCAAGCCTAAGCCAAACAAGTCTCACTAAGCCTAACCAGCCTATTCTAGCAAGCACACACAATTTCTAGGCTATACAAGCTAACAACACATGTTCACTGGCATTCCTGCCATATACATAGGCAATGAGCCATAGGCTATGTGCCCTGTATATAGGCTAATTACACATTTCTACATAAAGTCTACTCTCACATATATATACAATAAAATATATCCAATTTATATACTAACACACATTTATACATAAAGTCTACATGATAATATATATCACATATAGGTGTACATATATATGTATATATATACATAGGGTGATAGGGATTAGTGGATACATGGGTGTGTGTGTAGTGTTAACATAGTGGCATGTGGCATGGTGTCATGTGAAATGAGCATGAGTGTGTGTGTATACATGTAAACAGTAGGGTGAGTGAGTGACATAGGTTATTAGGAAATGTAAAACTGAATTCAGTGAATCAAACTTCGTATATCAACATGAATCCCACATTACAGTAAACTAACATATGTGTATTTGCATTAGCACATGGTAACTAATTATCAATTCAGTTTTTAGAAAAGAATCAAATGATAGTTCATATTAAACTATCAATTAACTCAAGGACCCAATCAATACACAATTCGAAAACCCCTTAACATTGATGACAACCACTAACATGAACTAACCAACAGTGAACTAGCACAATGCATAAGAAATTAACATGGGAATTAACATTCAAAAATCAGTTTAAGGATGGGAATCAATCTCAGGTTTCCAGTTTTTTAGGAATGAGAACCAATGATAGTTTATTAGCTAACAGTTAACATGTGTGTGATGTCCACAGAAATTAGAAGCTAGTCTCAGGAAATTGGGAATAAGTGACAGTTAAAACAACCAACCAATTTCGAATCCCCATCACATATATCCATTAACAGTGAACCAATAGAATGCACAAGCTTGAGCATGGAAAATAACTTTCAAAAATCAGTTTAAAAACTGGAATGAAAAGTTCAGGATTTTGATATCAGGACTGTGTATCAGTCCAGTTATTCTCAGCCCATCCCATAATCAAAATTCCATTACCAAGTGCAGAAACCAAATCTAACATGTAAAATCAATCTAACAGGTACTAATACATATGTCCAGGATCCAATATGACAAATTAACATTAATTTAAATCAGTACAAATGGAATTAAACTCAGGAAATTAAAAAACTGAATGCATGTATCAGTCTACATGGGAATTTCAAATTCGAATAATGAAAACAGGTTAATATGTCAATTAATTGGTTGGTAATTCATGGGCTACATGTGCACATGCCACACAGTGTGTGTCGCATCCCCAAAGTGGGACACGACGTGTCCAAAACGAAGAAACCCTAGCATCAGAAAATGCAGTATCAGCAGCCTCGTGCAGAGGTACAGAGCGTCCCAGGACACGACACTAGAGAGCTCGTGCTCGTGTCCTAGGGTTCGCCAAGACTAGGAGAGTATGTCCCACAACCTGCACCATGTCCACGTTGATCGTGTCGCGTGCACGAGACGCGTATCCGACGCGATTCTCGCGTTCATGCAGTCTGGGCAAGGTCCAGTGCGACTGAGATTTTTTACTAACCACTCAACGAAACCCAACCAAATTTTATGAGCGTCGTGTCAGACACTAGGCCCACGTGTCTACCAAAAATCAAGCCATAAGAGGCCATGTCGTGTCCTGTGTCGAGCCCGTACAGCAGGGGACTGCACGGGCGTAGTGTTGTGTCCCGTGCGTGCGTGTGTGTCCAATTTTGGACACGAAATATGCACAGAATCGTGCTCAGTCCTCAACATAATTAATGTACACATCAAGAGCTTCGAAAACATGTAATTAGTTTTGGAAAATACGGAAATTCATTTCATTGTGACATTTCGTCGAACACGTAAGCATACACATAGACACGTGTCCGATACGGACAACAAACGGACACGAAATCCTACCAAACTTGAGGGACAGCTAGGGGACACCTAAACCTAGCCTAATATGCAAAGAAATCAGAATAAAAATACAATTTGTAGGGTTTTACCTATAAGTGCAAATTGCAAGAAAAAGCTTCAAATTGGGGGTGTTCTTCTTGATGGCCAAATGCTCCAAATTGATCCCAAACTGAAATAGCTCTCCACCAACAGTCCATAAACTTCAATTAGAACCCAATGCAAAAGACTAGGATGAAAAAGGAGATTAAATGAATAAAATGGGAATTTATGAAGGGGAGAAAATACCTTTTCTTAAATTTCTAGGTCAAGCTCTAAAAGAGGCAAGAACTCCTCAACATGACATTAAATAGGGGGGTTCTCCTATGCCTGGTCATGGGGTGTTAATTAGGGTTAGGGTTTCATGAATTGGCCCATGGGCTTAAGTCCTAATCATTTAAGTCATTAAGTCATAAGCCATTTCATAAAACCATAAGTCATGACTTAAATTCACTAAACCAAATCTCCTCATTCTAAAACTAATCTCTAATGACTAAAATGGGTTAACTCAAGTTAGACTAAGGTTACCATAGCTAGGGTTAGGTTCTAGGCTAGTCTACAAGTCTCAATAAGTCAAGGTCCAAACTAGGAATCCCAATCCAATATTTTAACCAATAATTCTAATAAGCCAAAATGACCAAATTACCTCTAGGATAAAAATAATAAATAAATATCCCTAATCACTTGGTTAGGCTCTAGGTCAGACAGTCTCTCGGGTTTCACTAGCAGCACATCAAAATCACAAGTCATGACTTAAAACAGTTTTTAAATAGTTTAAAAATGATTAAAAATTACCAAAAATTATAATATGAAATAAATAACAATAATTATAATTATAATTATAAAATTTTAAAATTACCCTCATCTAGAAAAATTGGGTGTTACAATCCTACCCCCCTTAGAAAAATTTCGTCCTCAAAATTAAAAGGCGAAACTACACTGATGAGAAGGATAGATAATCATACCTCATAGTGCAAACAGATATGGGTATCGCTCGCGCATCTCATCCTCCCGCTCCCAGGTAGACTCTCCTGGAGAATGATGCCTCCATGCGATGCTAACCAAGGGTATCACCTGGTTTCTCAGCAGCTTCTCTTGGCGATCCAGAATCTCCACTGGCTACTCTGGATAACTGAGAGTAGGCCCTACCTCAATCTCCGAGTGATCGAGTACATGGCTAGGGTCAGCCACGCACCGTCTCAACTGTGATACGTGGAATACGTTGTGGACACCCACTAGTGCAGGTGGCAAGTCTAGCCTATAATCCACATCACCGACCCTCCCGCTGATCAGGAAAGGTTCGATGAAGCGCGGGCTAAGCTTCCCACCTCCACCAAAATATATAGTACCACGAGTCGAAGATATTTGCAGAAAAACCATGTCTCCAACCTAATCACAAGCAAGGTCTTAAGTTACTAAATAATCAAACATGATCATCAACACAACAACAACCTGCTTCTAATCCTATCTCCAGTCAACTAAGTCAAACATTGACAATGGTCAACTACTGGTCAACAACTAGTCAATTTCTCAACATCCAAGTACTTGATCATCAACTGGTCAACTTTTTAGGATTTCACCTATGCTAGCTATCTAGGTGTTGGCAACTAGAGATTAGCAAAAGAAAAACTCTATAATAGGCTAGCTCTTAACTTTCCAATCCTATCAAGTCATCCATAACTAAATACCTATATTCTAGGCACACAATTCTAATACCACATATACATAAGCTCAAGAACAACAACCCTATACATATATCCTTGGTATATCATCTATATATATATATATATATACATATAACTGATCATCAAAGGGTTAAAGTAGATTAAACTCATAAGGAACTGAACAGTGCTTAGAAATTAGGCTAAGGATGAATGGTCTGAATCATCAGTGTAGGCAAAAAGGAAATGATGCTAAGGAGACTAAAATTATAAGCTAAAGGACAGGACATTTGGGTCCACTTGTAAAGTCAAAGTGAAAGGAAACCTACATGGTGACTGAAACATGCCTCTAGATCAACCTGGCCTCTCCTCTCTATCTGGCTGAACTAACTACATGCAGGACAGTGGTCTGAAAGAAGTGAACCAAACTGGTGTACATGGAATGCAATAGGCAGTATACTGCAAATGAGTGCAGGCTACGTACCAATCAAAATACATTACATATTCATACAAACTATATATATTTAACTCTCATCACCTCATCTCTACTCAAAGTCTAATAACGCACACTCCCTACCACATGCCTATCACTCCAATGAAGGGGTCAGATATTGTAGGGTATATTGGGACAGAACAGTGAATTGTCCCAAGTGGTGAGTGCAGACCTCTAGTATGTATGACACTAACTCTCCAGATGTGCAGAATATGGTAAGGGGTTGATGGTTATATTAGTGAGTCAATAATTTGGGGTCTGGATAATGGTCCAGTAAAATCTATGATGCAACATGGTAGGTAATGAAATTTGAGTGCAGTGAACAACTTGTACAAATCTGAACCAAGGGGACAGGGTATCTAGTGAAGGGTCTGCACACTGCCTATAAAGGTTGATCAAACATGACTGAACTCAACACAAAGAGAACTTAAATAAAATAGGAAGTGGACCAATATAGGCTAACAACATGTCAATAATCCTATACAACAATGACCTATAGGTACCAACCAAATCCATATCCCATATGCCAATATCATCTGTAACCTATCTATATATATAGACCTCTCAGTCTTAGGTGAAACTACCACTATATTCAAGGACAGTGTCACGATCCGCTACCTAATTTGTTGGGTCGGGCCGAGTCATGTCCAGTCTACGCTTGAGATAAAGCGTAGTAAGCTGTTCTAAAGATAACAAGATAAGACTAAAATGTGTTAACAGTTCTATATGTAATAAAGAGTCATAAACGATCCAAACATAAAAGTCATCTCGTATAATAATAAGTCCAAGTACAAGTCCAAAATATAAAGCTGGATACAGGTCCAGTCACAAAATACATAGTCTAATACATGACTACTCTCAAAAGTCTAAAGTAAATAGACAACTAAATGAGTTTTCTCGTAGGTACATCCTCGTAAGATAAAGCCTGGTCCTCGGCAGTAACTCCATAATATGAATCACAGAGCAACTCCTCCTCAGTAAGTATACCTACAACGTTATCCTGTCAGGACGGGAGCAAGTACTGATTCTAACAAACT